>JAQISU010000227.1:2817500-3325000 GCA_029339505.1 Unio delphinus | reverse complement strand
CACTTAGCTCCCATTTCCTCGGTATTACTTAATATAAACAATATTATTTTATGCTCAGCAGTGAATTACTTGATTTTCTAGTTAAAATAATATTGATATTTCACTGCAGTGAAAAAATAACAGTGAAAAAATAACAATATTTTTTCACTACAGGAACTACATTTTTGGGTCAGAACATACTTACCTCCCTTTTATTTTCAATATATTTTTCTATTTTTTATCCTTGAAACTTGTAGTTTATTATTCTGGAAAAAAAAGTTATTTTTTACCATTCTGAGGTGGAACTAATTTTGTGCGCAGGTACACATAGAACAACAGAACATGTACGGTAAACAGCTGACATTACCGTAAGAAATCTGCTCTTTCACTGTGTCACAAACTTGAGGTAGCCAACGTATGTGAGCATAAAATAAAAAGAATATTTGCTTGAAACTAGTGAATAACTGATACATTTCATCTCTTGGATGAAAAACTCTAGTATTTTCACTCGTGGCTTCGCCACTCGTGAAAATACTGAGTTTTTCATCCACTCGATGAAATATATCCGTTATTCACTCGTTTCAAGCAAATATCCTCTATATATGCTCCATTCTTAAAATACAAAACCAACAAACAAAATCCCCAAACTAATTAAATCATTAGTGGAATTTTTTGTAGTGTCGAACTGATTCATTATGCCTTCTGCATACTACCTCTTTGGTCATGAAAACTTCATTCTGTATACATGCATGATGCATTTAGTAATAGTCACCTTTCGTCATGCTACATGATTAACACATTGTTGATCTATTGCTGTGAAATTAAACATTTTGATAATTACACTAAACTTTGACCGTAATGAATCTTTTGAAAAGATTTAAATCAATGTTACATGAAATTTTGGCAGAATCAGATTAACTGGTTATTATGGAAAGGTACACGTGATTGGGAGATTTCTACAAATGGGTACCAGAGTAAGCAAGTCTGGTAATCTATTTCATCCTTACCTTCAGATGCGACAACTGATGCCTACTTTTTTGTTCTGCATCTTTAACACTAATTAAGGAAGATTTCAATTTTCTTTGCTCATGTGTGGCACATACTTTTCGGTGTTGAGTATATATTGTCTCTGCTTTACTTAACTGTTTTATCAAGCCCCTGTTTGAGTTTATTTCTCACAATTCTATTTTATCAAGTTCTTATATGTGTAACCTTTATACAATTGATCGTAGATGGCGCTTTCAGTCGTACAGCCTCGCAGGAAATACCCATTACCTTGCGTTGGCCAACATGATTCGATTACTCAGTTCCTACATCAGTCTTATCGAGTTTAATGCCTGGTGCCATCATACATTTTATGTTGCCTTCTATTTAAAAATTGAACTAAGTTTCTTTATCTTTAATTTAATATTTTGTCTGCTACTTTAATGTTGCATCTGTCGAAGTTGTATATTATTTATGCTAAGGCTATCACATATGTTCTGTTTGTTTATGTCTAGATTTTAACTTTAATGGGAACACTATCTTCTGGACGTCCAAGGCTTTACTCAACAAAACTACTATGTTATAGTATCATGAACTCGTGTTTGTGTTTGAACTTCCATATCGACCACATCATCATGAACTCGTGTTTGTGTTTGAACTTCCATATCGACCACATCATCATGAACTCGTGATTTTATTTGGACTTCCATATCGACCACATCATCATGAACTCGTGTTTGTGTTTGGACTTCCATATCGACCACATCATCATGAACTCGTGTTTGTGTTTGAACTTCCATATCGACCACATCATCATGAACTCGTGTTTGTGTTTGAACTTCCATATCGACCACATCATCATGAACTCGTGATTTTATTTGGACTTCCATATCGACCACATCATCATGAACTCGTGTTTGTGTTTGATCTTTCATATCGACCACATCATCATGAACTCGTGTTTGTGTTTGGACTTCCATATCGACCACATCATCATGAACTTGTGTGTGTGTGTTTGTGTGTGTGTGTGTGTGTGTGTTTGGACTTTAGTATCGACCACATCATCATGAACTTGTGTGTGTGTGTGTGTGTGTGTGTGTGTGTGTGTTTGGACTTTAGTATCGTCCACATCATCATGAATTTGTGTATGTGTGTGTTTGGACTTTAGTATCGACCACATCATCATGAACTCGTGTGTGTGTGTGTGTGTGTGTGTTTGTGTGTTTGTGTGTTTGGACTTTAGTATCGACCACATTGTTATCTTTATATACAGCATAATCAAATTATTTCACTCGTTGTAATCCTCAGCAATTTCAGAAGAAAACCAAACCAAACATTCAACCACCCTACCTAACGGGGTTATCAACATATAGGGTGAGGAAACTAAGTTGGACGAAGTTCGTCAGGACAGCGCAAAGCAACAATACTATCATCGAAGCAAGTTTTATTTATAAACAACAGGCTCAGCTAACAAAGAACAATCAACTTAAACGCATTTGGCAAAACCTGTACGAAGTACAACAAGATGTTAACTCGGCAAATTCTGTACAAACTACAACAATATAAAAAGGTAAAACCTGTACGAAATACAATAGCAAGATAAGTCGATGACATTTTATAAATAAATACCTAAATGAGACAGACGTCGAACTACTTATCTAGTTAAACGAAAAGTCTTAGTGAATGGGTGTAGTGTCAGCAGTTGTAACATTATAATCGTAGTCTAGGACAACTACCTCCGGTCAAGAAGCACCTGGTCAATTAACAACTGATCATTTACCCTCTGTGTCAGTTATACCCGTGGCTCAGTAGTTTAATGATACAAATGGAATTATAAGAAATACTGAATATTCTACTTTAATGTTGACTACAGAATGTCAGCAGTAGACAATTCCAAGTACATAAGCAATACTGTTTCGTTTAATGATGAGCTACAGGAGGAATTGTTTTTTTTGTATCCACTTAGTGTTTTCTTTGTGGTTTTAGTGGCTGGCCTGCAATTGCTTGGTAACCACTTGGCGTTTTTGTGGAAGCTGTGGCTGGTAGCTTGTAGATTAAACGTGCTGAAATGCTTGTTTTGTTTGTTTGTTTGATTAGGATTTGTAACGTAGCTTTACCAATCTTTTAGTCATATCGCTACGATGCCTGCAGTGAGGCAGTTTATAGACATGCAGCATGATGTCCCACCCAGTCACATTATCCTAACACCAGGCCGACCAGTCCTAACACTAACCTCTTAATGCTGAGCGTCAAGCGAGGCAGCTGTTTGTATCATTTTTGTAAGTCTTTGGTATGACTCGGCCGGGGATCGAACCCACAACTTCCCGCTTCCACGGCGGACGCTCTAACCACTAGGCCACCGGAGCGGTTCCTGAAGTGCATGTACACAATGTATACACTAAATACATTTTTATTCAAAGTTCTGCTCAATTAGCATGTAATGAAAGAAACAAAAGTGTCTTATTGTATTAGTCATTACAATTTCAGTTAGCATGAAATGATCAAAGAACAACAGTGCCATTGTTACGTGTTTAGGTTCTGATAAATAGTAACACAGAAAAAGTGAAAACAATTTTTTTTTGTAAATTTAACAATTAATTTATTTCTCTGGAAAAAGATTGCAAAAATGAAAAAAGAACCCAAAAATAATTAAAGAATAATCCACGAATTAAATTACAAAAGTACTAGCAATGAAATGTTCTAAATAAATTCAACCTTGAGTCCTGATGGAAGATCCAAGATGGTGGTCTCTACTGTGCTCATCTATAGTTCTTTGTAGAAATACAATATTTAACACTCCGTTGTTAGAAATCCGAATAAATTGTCATAAACTGTCTTTGTCCAAGAGTTCTGTATGAGCACATACAATATTCCCAGAAATACGATATAATTCTTTAAAATCCGAATGATCTGAATAAAATTTAACAGATTTTAATAGTTACAACAAGCATTAACCAGTGTAAAGTAAAAGCTCAAAACTGAGAATATTTCTCGACAAAATATGATTGGCTCAAGCTGTTATACTGTAATGTATACTCTCAATAATGTAACACATTCTAATGATTTCTAACATGATACGATCATGTTATTACCTAGTTTTGTTTGTGTACAAATAGTCTACATCGTGAAACGGTTCTAGGATGCATGGATAAGTATAACCATTTGAGCCAATCATATTTTGCCATTGACGTGTGAACCCTATTTGTACATGTTTTAAAACTAAGATCCGCTTGTATGAAATGTATGCATATTGAAGAAGAAATTGTCCTAATTCTTCCATGAGACAGGATTCCAAAAGTTGAATCGAGTATAATGGTAAGTAAAAAGTTACTTTTGCATCAGCCACTGTACTGTAATTAAAGAAGGGATGTATCGTAGAGTCGCAAACATGGTACATGTAGCTCTTTTCACCGGTTGTCATATGAGCACCCCCCACTTATCCCACGAGTCAAAATTCGCAAAACTCGCACGTTTCGAAGCCCGTATCTTTAGTTTGGTATGATGGCTTGATGAATAGAAAAATATCTCAGGAGTGAAACAAGCCATAGAATATGGTCGTGTGCCTTTAAAGACAGAAACAGCAGAAGGAAATCGAGGGTTATAGGTTGATCCAAGTATTTGGAAGTTACGTACCTTCTCTTTTATGTATGATAGAGAGGATCCTCTGTCAGAATGGGTCGTGGGGGATGGGGTGGGGGTAATCTAAGGTATTGTTGTCACTCTGTATGATTTTTTTCCTTTTTCTTCTTCACAACATCAAGTGGTCTCTACCTGCTCTTTACAATAATAATTTAACACTGGTATAATTTTCAAACAACTTTCGCTTAGCAGAGACTCCATTGCATGCCACTTTAATTGCCAGCTAGGTTTAAAACGCTGCATAATTGGGCGATCAGACACAAGATTGCCTAAGAAAGTTAGCCAATTTTCAAAAAGCGTTCACAGTATACTTACGAGCTTTGTTTTAAACAGGAAATGTTTCTAAACGGAGCAAATATACAAATGAGTAGATGGATCATTCATCGATTTTTTCCTACGATTCAGCCGAGTCCTATATACTAACCTCCTTCCCTATAACTGTCAATTTGTGTCTTGATAAACGTACAACTCTCATTGCAAACATCTGTTTCCTGAAAAAAGAGAAATTACTTTCTTGATGGCCATCTAAATCTGATTAAGATATACAAATAATATCTCGAGCTGTGTGCTTGTAAACAGCACACCCTATCAATTCTATGTTTTTGGGACTCCTACACGAGACAGAAAAAGGGTGGGGAGTTCATAAATCAATAAAAGTAATTCTGTACAAATAAAAATAAAAATAGGGCCATGATCCTAATTCTCTTTCGATGAATTAAAATTTAAACTGTTATAGCTTTTGCTTATGTCAAAGATCAAAATTCACAAGGACTATTATGATGACACGGATTGTTGCCGTATAAAATAATGTCCTTGGTTAAAGACATGTAAGCTCGTACTTGTTGATGCCTTTCGCTTTTGCAACCTTTTTCGCAATTTGTGCGACAAACGTCATACAAGTATTCTATTCAAAACTTATCCACACACTCCCCCAAAACTCTACGTCTCTTATGGAATATTCTTTTTAACTTTTTAAAATACTTATCCTTCTTAACTCTTATCTTACTTAGAGGCGTATTAAAGGTTGTTTTTTTTACAGAAAAAGAAGTTTTCCTTAATTGTTTTGTTATTGGTTCGTCGAGCGTCGAAGTCTTCGTTTATATTTATTTAAACATAAATATTTCGGTATTTATAAAACTATTTTGCATGGGAATGTGTCTTTAACATATAATCGTTGAACTTAATAATGAATTTTAGCAGCATGCCTTCGTCCTTGTCAATTGATTCTGCTTCTAAAGTAGTTATATATGAACCGCACTAGTTGAGGAGAGCTACTTATTTATCGCCGATACTGATTAGTCTTTGTCCTCAGTGAATTATGGGTGGGTAATTCACTTTCTCTCTTTCTTATAGGTATCCATGTATATCTTTCATTGCATGACGCGAATCACGTGCAGGAACTCTACATTGCGTTCACACAGTAATTTCTAGCGTCTTTGTTGGCATGTCATGTATTTTATGAGGACATTATAAAATATTCCAAATTGCTAAGATTATATTTATTTTAGTCGCATTTGGTCTGCTGTATATTATATCTCTCTACCATTTAGTGACAAAAACTGGTTTTCATTTGCGTAGATAATTTGTCATCTCTGTTAAGAATTAAGCCGCAGTTATTCAAAATGGAATCTCATGGGACATGCTTAGACCAAGCGGCCCCAATTAGAAAGACATTGTAATGATAACATAGTTCAGTAGAGTCTCATTTGTTACTCGCTAAACTACACGTGCGCTCCGCTCAAAGCAAGCAGCTTCATTTATGAATATCTATATTATATTCTAAAACAATCATCCTATGATGTCCGCGCTAAGGAATACCGACTTTTAATGTTTCTAACTGTTTTTTTTTTTAAATTAGAGGTTTAATTATTTTTCGTGTCAATTGAGAGTTTGGATTGACGATGCTCGAAGGTTTTAATTCTCTTTGCTATGCGAAAACAATAATTTCTTATCAGGGATCGTTGTTACTGGTCCATCTGTACAAACGTGTCATGGGTTGGTCACATTAAAAAACTGTTCGAACTGTGTGAATATTTAGAATTATTATGATGCAGACTCTCATTCTTACATAATAATTGTATCCATACTTTTGAGAATGCATTTTCTGTTCTAACTGTTCACTGAAGTTTTTTTTTATAATAACGAGGAAAAAGTTGCAATTCACCATCATTCTCCCAAACCCCTGCACATCATTGCAAGCAAACCCAGGAAAAAAAAGATGATTAAAGAATTACTTGCTAAGCGGACCAGATGTATTCAGTGATAGGCGCACGATCTGTTTTGACATATATATATATATATATATATATATATATACATATATATATATATATATATATATATATATATATATATATATATATACCTTCATCTGATTGGCCAATAAAATTAGCAAGTATTGTAATAATACAGGTCCTTAAGCAGTGGCTACCCAATCTTCCCGTAGGACAATGGAGATCTGATTTTACTTTTTTTGTCCAAGGGTGCTGGCCCAGCAAGAGATCGCCCGTGTCCGTGATTTATATAAATAAATGCAACAAACTGAAAATGAACAATGCAAAGCTAGTTTGTAACTATCTTAAGTACTTTTGACTCTCACCGAGTCATTTTCAAATGCAAACACAAAAACAGAGAGAAGACAAACAATATGCACAGAAAGCTTTTAAGCTGCAGAAAGATTACATAGCTGTTTCTATTGGAAAGAGAGAATGAAAATGTTTCGCTTAGTTGGGTTCAAAACTTGACTGATGATGATGTATTGAATTACAAAGGTAGAAACTAAGGCGCCATCTAAATTTTTAAATGTAAATTGGTGTAACTGGAAATAATAAACGTGCCCTTTCATTGTTTCTACAATGTGAGTAATGACTATAACAAAATAAATAATTTAATTGAAAACGTGGTGTCAGTAAAATGATGAATATTTTATTTGCGGTGGTTTTCCTTTTTCTAGTTTTCTAGGTTTAAACCGCGTGGTTTCAGTACTCTGTTCAAAAGCAGCGTGTCCAGTAAGATTCCTTTTCCTTTCTGCTTTCAGAACTCTTTTTAGGGTTGTGTGCAATTGTAGTCAGTGTTGCATCACTGAAAGCGTGGCCGGGGCTAAAGAAGCGTTCAGCAATCTTTTTGTCATCGAGATCTGTGAAGATTAGCTTGCCAGTTTCTCCGAAACACTGAAAGACGAAGATCTTAAATGCGATGAGATAAAGTCCATTCTGTATATGGCACGTTCTGTCTGGACAATGTACTGAATGTTAAGCTCGTCGCTGCGCAAGAGAGTGTCCTAGTCTCCTTTATTTGTTAATACATTTTGCACCTTTTATAACCACTGAGACCAGGTTTGCCAGGTGGTCTTGGATTGTAAATGGCATTAGCATGTCTCTGACCAATTTTTCGGTATTCCACGATAGGACAGTGTTTCTGGTTAGTTACATACGTTCGAGTTGTCTAGAAGGTAGATAAGGGTAATGTTATCTTTTCCTTACTCTGTTTTTAGTAGGTCATTGCGGTTTGTTTCTCTAGTCATCATCCTCATCTGTTTACAGCCAGCACTTTTTCGAGTATTCATTTATTTTATTAATTACTTACTTTCTCACCTAGATTTACTGCTGTTTTTTGTTGTTGTAGTTCTTCCTGGAGTGAGCATTGCTATCGTTATTACACGGAGCACAGTAACAATGACGTGTGTGACATGCTATGATATTTCATATTTTTGGTATGGTTTGATATGTTTGAATGTGAATACAGTCTAAACTTATAAGAAATCCAAAATGTATCCATAAACATATACCCGCTGTCAGGTTTCCATACCACGCAAGCGTCCAGATGGGGATTTCTGGATTCTTTTCCGTACGTCAAGAGATTTTCCAGGTACGCTTGATAAGGGAAGGTATTCATGCTGCTTCTGACCAGCGTGTTATTGAAATAGAAATCCACCTCGCTGAACAAGGAATGCATGATATTGTTCGGCATCGAGATCGGTACTATCTGTATAGTTCACTTTGACTTTCAAATACAAGTAACTGTTGCTCCAATCGACGTAATCTTTGGCTGTTCTTTGATTTCAAATTTGATGGGAGCTGAAGTCGTCATAAAGGAGATGGGATGAACATCATGGTGAATGGTATGGCAAACAGATCCAGTTACGACTTAGACCAGGCACAAGACTCTCAGTACAGCATTTTTTTTCTCTCTGTGATTTAATAATCCAAAACTTCTAAGTATCGGACGGTTCTTCTTTTCTTGGTCTTGTTAGCTCTAAGTTTGTGAAAGCCTCTGGAAGTGTGTCTTAGGCATATCTTTCTGCCTTGTGCTTCCTGTGGCGTCAGGGAAGCAGGAATGCCTGACTAATTAGCTTCCAGGTCATTTATATAAGTTTCTCGTAGGTCCAAAATGTCTTTGCTCATTGAAGCAAGACTTTTTTGCCTGCTCTCAAGAAGGCTTCTTTGGGATTTTGTTTGTCGATGACATTTTGGAGAAATTGTTTGCCTTACGTCAGAACGGCATTTTTAGGCGTGCAAGCCTCGTGTCACGATCGGTTTCAAAACGGAGGCACCAAACGACAGACAGATTTAAGCATATAAACATGTTCTTTTTGTCGAGCGACTCCTCGGTACACAAAATAAATGATTTACAAGTCGTTAGAGAATCGTTTTCGAAAATGGACTTTCGGTTTGAAGAATGGAATATTTTGTCTCCAATCTCCTATTATAGCATCGTTGACACTGTCGAAATACAACGTACTGACGGGTAAATAGTGGGGATGTACCAATTCGCTGTGAACGTGATAGGTATTTCCACCTTCCTGGTCATTATTCGTGGCAAAATCCATTTTGAAAGGAATGACTCGCAGTATCGGTACGGAGGTGTTTTCCAGGTCCTACTAAATACTGTTCAGCCTGAACGAAAACCAACTCAAAACCTGACAAAGCTCGACAAAGCCTGATAAAGCCACACAAAGCTTCAAAATACTACTCAAATCACCACAAAGCCATGTAAAGTAAATTTAAAACAGTGTATTTATATTGTTAATTATATTGATGAATAAATTAACCAAACCGAAAGACTAGTTTTCAACATAATTATGCCAAAATAACCTCCGAAAACTGAGCGACAACATAAGAAAGATACAGAAAGCCAAAACGTCCTATTAGGAAGGTGTATTAATGTTGCAATATCAGATTGATGAATATATCAACCAAACCGAAAGACTAGAGTTATACAAGTTGGAGAAACTATTGAAATAAACTGCCATGGTTTTTAAATACATCTTAAATAGTTATCAAACATATTTTGTCAAACTCGACAAGTGTGTCGATATTTGAAAAAGAATAACAAAAGCACACAGATCCTGACAAAATCGTAATTAAAATGTTTATTTAAAATATATATATTTGCGATAAAATATCGACAGAAATGCCTATGTTTTCACACAGGTACACACTATCATAACAAAACCAAGCAAAGTCATCACATCCTAACTTTAAAAGTAAAATCCAACACCCAACACCTGTATTTCTTTGAATAAATAACCAATTGAAAGCATGCAATATGCCAAAGGATGCCTATTAATACTAACGGACAATTGTATATTGGTATATAAATAAAAAAGTTACTCCGTGTTAATTTCATCTGTAATCGGATATCTTTTACATATCTCTATATTATATTTCTTGTTTATATTTAACAAACATCTTAATTATTTAAAATTCCAAAATGCACAGAGCCTTTGCTTGCAAAATACAAAACAGTCCAAATGTGGTTATTATTATTATTATTATTATTATTATTATTATTATTATTATTATTTATTATTATTATTATTATTATTATTATTATTATTATTATTATTATTATTGATGATGATGATGATGATGATGATGATGTTGTTGTTGTTGTTGTTGTTATATAATGACAAAACAGAAACCCATCTATTATAACTGTTTAAGCGAAATAGTTGTTAACTGCTTATTATACCAAAACACATATGCAAATGTGAAAGGTTGTGTGAAAATGCCCCAAAAGCATGATATAAATATTTAATGGCCCAGCAGAGGTAAGGCAATGTTGTGTTTTATCACATATTGTATTTCGGTTATTTATAAACGATTTAAATAAACATATTTCTGACCAGAATAATGGTGTATTAGCAACATATACGTATAGTATGTACGCTGTATCAATGATATACCAGGAGATGAATACATTGTTTCATTAACATATATATGACCCGTAACAAAGATCTTTACCTTACCGTATCGACAGGCCATTGCAACTTTGTATCATTGATTACATTTTAGATAGGTCCCAAGTGAAGTGTACACATACCTTTATGGCAAACGTTATTTTTGTAGGCTACTTGGTGCAATTTTAATATCAATATTTTTTTAAATCCGTCCCAATTTCTTTCTCTTTCACGGGACCATGATCGTCTTTTCTTTTCTTTCTCTCAAGATAATTATTTTTCTCCAAATAACAGCAAGGATATAATATTTTGTTTTGGTATGCCCCTTACAAAAGTTGTCGTGGTTACCAGCTCTAATTATTGACGCGTTGTTTCTTGGACTACAGGCAGTGTCGCCCCCAATAAGTTTCTTCCTCAAGACGTATCGGTTCTACTAAACACAGCAAAGACTCGCGAGGACATAGTTGAATTGTGAATTACGTGAAATATTCAATCGTGTATTTTCTCAAACATTTTTTATTAGCATTATATGTTACGATAATCAGTCAATGAAGAGTTTATAAAATTACAAACATTTCATATACGGGTTTTTCCCCCAGTTCTTATTCAGTACTTTATAGTTATTTATAATTATGTTGAAACTAGTCCTTCACTTCAGTCAGTTTATGTGTCAATATAATTTACAATATACGCTGTGACTTTGCAATGACTATGTCAGGTTTTGTGTGGCTTTGTCCGGCTTTGCATAACTTTGTCATTGAAACATTGCATTTTCTTTTGATAATCATCCAAATGAACAATTTATTAAATAATAAACATTTTACATACAATTTTGTCATCGTTCGAATACGAATTTTGCTGCCAAATTTGATTCGATTATTTATTTCGGCATAATTACGTTGAAAAGTACGTTTTCAGTTTGTTTAGATTATTCGTCAGTATAATTTACAATATAAACACACATGTCGAACATGACTTGTATGACAGTCAGGCTTTGTGAGGATTTGTCAGGCTTTGCATGACGTTGTCCGGCTTTGTATGATTAGGATATATTGAACAATTGCCTTGTCTTTCGATAATAAGTTTAATGAACTATTCAGAAAGTAATAAACAGTTTACATGTGATATTTTCAGACTTTTTTTAATTACTTTGTCATTACTCGATTTCGAACTTCGGTCATTTAATTATGCATAAATATGTTAAACATTAGTCTTTCGGCTTGGTTAATTTGTTCACAAATATTATCAACAATATAAATGCACTTTTCTAATTTGACGTAACATAGCTTTGGGTTTTGTGTGGCTTTGACGGACTTTGTGTGGTTTTGTCAGACGTTGTCAGGGTTAGCAGTATTTAGTTGGACCCGGTATGCCCCACCAGGTTCTACATCACCCCATTGGAGTACACAAAGATCATATTTAGTGTTACGTATATTTGATTTAAATAATTTAATTTTGTTTGTCAGATTCAAATTTGACATTTTGGGTTTAAAATTCGTTAGTTGGGAGAGATTTTCAAGAAATGGATGACCAATATACTCTACAAGAAAACAACAGATGTTAACCTCATTTTCTGACCTTGCTTCAGAATGTAAACAAGCTTCCAAAACGATTGGTTGATTCCAAGGACATTAGAGCTTTATTTTAATGTTAATTGGTTGATTCCAAGGACATCTTTTTAGATCATAAGATATACGTGACTTTGCGAGCATGGGTTCGTTCTATGACCTTCTAGAAAATCACGTGACCCCTTTCTGTTTACGAAAGAATCAGTATATAGTTGTGTTTTGGAAGCGTACGGTTCAGTAGAAGTTGGGCTTTTATAATATTAAGTTGTGTTTTCTTTTTGAGTTATATTTAATTACCGTGTACTGGAAATTGTGTCAATTCGTTTGGAGCAAGAGGAATTATTTTATTATTTATCTGGAAAAAAATATGTGCTCATAGATTTTCATTTGAATTATTATAAAACTAAAACTGACTTCATCACGTGACATCGTCGTCCATATTGGTTTACATCATCAAGATTCGAACCGGGAACTATTAGGTCATTTTATTATCAGGACTCTTGCAATTCCACTAGTGGATTATATTGTGAATTCTTTTTGGATTAATTTTTGGACTTGATTATCTAAAACCGTAAGTTTATTTATTTTCTTTTATGAAAATATTTGTACTCAATAAATTGTTTGTTAAATGTTACAAGCTTGTTATTTTCACTTCTTTCTATGTTGCTGCTTATTCGAGCCTAAGCACGTAACATTAGTTCTTGGTTCAGTTCTACATTGGAACGAAACAACCTCGCAAAAATCCAAGTTGGTGGTGATGGGTGGAATCTCGTTAGCCTTCATCGTCTTGATGTCTCCACCTTCAGGACAAAATGTAATAGCCAACGTGTTGGGATCCAAACATTTCATCAGTAGGCGACAAGCTACTTTATGGTACCCGGGGGTGATACTTTGTTTGGTTTTGACCAAGGTTTTGCCAAACAGCGCATTGAATCTGAATTCAACAGATTGATGTACCGTGGAGTAGTAGGGTACACTTGTTGTTTCATAGAGACATCTACAGTTTCGTTTACCTTCAAATATTCTTGCACTTTCTCGTCCAGAACTTCGACCTCAAAAGTAGTTTAATTTTCAGTGATTTTTTATATTTGTGTAGGGTGAATCATTTCGACCAAAGCCACTTCCCATTGGGCTTCGCGATCCATGTAATTTGGTCGTGATACAGCACCAAGTATTGCGGGAAAATATCCTTGGTACTGTCAATGGGTAAAGTTAAGTAAAATTAATTATTCATAATTCCAGAGTTCAGCTGTTCAAGGGGTCACTCGAAGTTAGAGGAGTGTATAAAAGAGGATTTTTGTGTTTGTTTGTTTGGGTGCTGCCTGCTGGGAGGGTGACTGACGTTGAACGCAAGACTCTCGTTGTTACCGTTAGAGGATTTCAGAAAAGGATTGCGGAGAAGATAACCTATGCAACTGCTCAATAAAATGGGCCATAATTGTTTGTCTCCTTGTTGCCACAATGGCAGCACCGAAACACAATACATTACAACAATTCTTGCAGAAAAGACGATTTGCGTATTATGCACACGTTTTCCAAACCACATCCACAGGGGTTGCTTTTGTAGATCTGGAACAGAGGAACTGTCAGAAGGAGTGGTCACTAGGGCAGTTGAGGCAGTCTTGAAGGGCATGGTAATCATTTTTTTAAAAATAGTCGATGACTTGTGAAGCGTCGATCCAAGGGTCAAAGCTCGACGGGTATCCTTTCCAATGTACATTGACTTCTTTGACACGACGTTTTCCCACTTTAAGAATGCTTTTGATGTCGTACACTTCGATATTGTGGTCACACATTGTAACTCGGACACGTAAAATATTCATTTTAATACTTCCCCTTTCATGGCTTCCAATTAATAGACGGTATGGTGACGGTCATGCACTCGTCCAGTGACATAAAACAATTCGCTAGTCCAGACGGGTAAGTAACCTTTGTTTAAACTGGGTTTGGTTTTGCAAATGAGCACCCAATCACCTGCTGCTAACATTCCACCTTTCTTGGGGACAGTGACAGTCGAGAACGTACTACACAGGCGTCCAAAGACGGTCACTTCTTTGTCGGAAGTCACTTCTGGGGGTGGGTGGGTGCACATCCGATGTTCCGATGGTAAGATTGGTTGTACGCTTGGACTATGTGTGGTAAGACGTCGATGTACTTGCGTTTGTGTTGATGCGTAACATATTTTCACATACATCATTTCAGGGTGCATTGGAGGCGTTCGACGATGCTAGGTTTAGTTTCAGGATTCTCGGTGGTGAAAAATTGAATTTCCCGTTTCTTTAATTCCTTTTTGAAAGCTTGATTCAGAAACTTGGTGCCTTTGTCCATTTTCCATCGAAGAGGGTGACGACCACATTGTTTCAAAACCCGTTTTAGGGTTTGCACTAGCGCAGTGTTCGATTTGGAAGTCAATTGCATGAAAGATATCGGCTAAATCAACTTGCCATTGATGATCGATGCCCTCCATTCGAGTGCAACTTCTGGAAAATATTCGTAGAATGGGGTTGTGCAAGGGATACGTGGCTTATTTTTGTAAGCATCATTACATTTGAGGTAAACGGACACTTCTGAGTCGGGTTTTGGCAGCACGATACAATTTATGAACTCCTCCGTATCCCGAAGGATGGGAAGCATATTAGTAAATGCTGGCTAACACTTTCTTCATCAGGAGTTGTTGTTAAAAAGTCACACACTCTTCACTGATGCTACTTTGGTAGGGATTAGGGGTGGTGGATTGGAAACGGGTTTTTTTGTCCTACGTGCTACGGGAATAAAAGTCTCAAGAAGTGGTGGTGGTGGCGGTAATGAGATAACTTTGTCTTGCTTTCTGTTTTCACTTCTGATTTCCCTTCTTTTTTTTCAATTATGTCTATGGAGGAGTGGACGTTATCTTTTAACCAAACTTTAAGTTCTCGTTGGGTAGTGGGAGAATGTGTCAACATGGACGTTGCAATCGTACTAGCGATGGGAGAAGCAGACGGATTTGGAAAGACTTCTCGTGTGGCAGTCTCTGTCTTGGCCACATGGGTTGGTGGTGGCGGTTGCAATGGACTTTCATCAGGACCTTCAAATTTTTCACAGTTGCTAGAACTGTTTCGTCTAAAGCTTTCTGGTGATGAAATGCAGTCATTGCAACACTTGACTATACCATTGCGAGTTTTCCATTAGTGGCAAATCGCTGTGATCCATCAGCGAATGCAATTCGTGTTGTAACTGGGACATCTTGGTCAAAGTGAGGAATGGGAGGTAAATGCGGGGTCTGTTGTTCTTGCCAATGATGGAATTCCATCCATGGTTTGTAAGACACTGAAGTCAGTTTTCGTCCTTCTATCAGATTAGAAACGTGTCTTTGTTTCTTTGTCTATGTTTATCTAGTTATATGTCCCGCCTCGCCTGCCGATGTTTGTGTTTTTTTGAATGACCGGTCAGTACCACGCGGAAGTTCAGTCCCACCCCGCCAAGCGGTATAGCTTTTGCCGCGGTCACTAATTCACCCGATTGAGGTCAGCCACTTGCAACATTGTTGCCAATGGCAAGTACAGTGACGTCACCTCACCTGTTCCGCTCCTACTGTCCGTATACAGACCAAATAATTTTCGACGCTATACAGTCCGAGTCTATTGTCGCTATACAGTCCCAATATACCCCGTGTTAAATTCCCCTTGTCGCTATATCGTCCCACTACTTTTTATGACTGCGATTTCCATTGTTGCTATATCGTCCCCATTAACTACTCATTCAATCACTGACATATATTTAGTGCTTACTGTAGATTAGTTAGCTACATGAATAGAGTAACTGCACAATTTCAAGTACAGTATGATGCCATTTAGAATTTGGGTATTCGCTAGCGACACTAGGTCAATGTGCAATTTTACTTACTTAGTAATGCGAAGTGCGCATAGTTGATAACCAAGAGCGAAAAGTCGTTACGCTCTTCTAATTTAAGAGACTTCTGGTGGATTTTCGCCAGTGAGTTGCATCGATGCAAAGAGTACAGATTCCTCGAAAGTATTATTTATTTCAAGCAGCAACAGATGAGACAACACGTTGAAGATTAGGAGAATATTCATTGTTCATGCATTCTTTTAGAAACGTACCTAATTACATATTTACATATTCGGAATTGGAATATTATATGTAATTTTCGTCTGTCAAGAGTCGGAAACAGACAGAAAATTTAAATCGATTGTATTATCATGAGTCAGAAAACAGACGGTATAATTCACTTTGATCATCGATCAAGGGTCAGAAAACAGTATACAGTTTAAAACGATGGTTTGTCAAGGGACAGGAAACATATTGTACAAATCAAGTCAATCATCTGTCAATGGTCAGCAAAAAGCGTACAATTCAAACTGATGGTTTGTCATGGGTGAGCAAAGAGACTGTACAATTAAAATCGATGGTCTTTTAAAGGTCAGCAAATAGGCTGCACAATTAAAATCGATGGTCTGTCAAGGGCCAGCAAATATACTGTACAATAAAATTCGATGGTCTGTCAAGGGTCAGTAAATAGACTGTATAATTAAAATCGATGGTCTGTCAAAGGTCAGCAAATAGACTGTACAATTAAAATTGATGGTCTGTCAAGGGTGAGCAAATAGACTGTACAATTAAAATAAATTGATGGTCTGTCAAGGGTCAGCAAATAGACTGTACAATTACAATTGATTTCGTTGCAGCTCCCTACTATTCCATGTACCTAGTTTGTCAATTTTTTTTTCCTTACATTACAAACGATGGGAAGTAACACTTCTTTAGTCATTCACAACCATCGGCTTAAATGTCGTTCGTTATATATGGTTATCGGAGGAATGTGGTTATTATCTATGTTAGTGGGACAAAGCTAGCGTGAGGAATGGGCACATACGTACACATTGTGTCTCGCATCCAGTGATTTTGTCTGAACTAGCGTTGCAGGCTGATTGGCACTAAAACAAATGAAGGTAAATTATATAAGTTGGAGCATATACCAATATCCAAGAACTGTAACAATTCGTTTCACTCACTCATAGCAAAGTTCTACTTTATCTTTTAAAACTTTTAGATATAAGTTAACATATTCCACCTCGGCTAAATTAATAGTTTCATTATTAAGTAAGTTATAAATTTCCATAAATGTAATAACTGGATACATTAAAACACGTCATTACTTTTACTGTAGTTTATTACATTTTCAGAAATAGCTTCAGCTCGTAAATGTATAAGGTTCCTGTAAATGTAATAAATGTTATTTAATTGCATACGTTATAACATTTAGTTGTTTTAACATTTATGGATGTACCTTCAAGAATGTTGTTTTTTGTTGTTGTTGTTTTAGGGTTTAACGCCATTTTTTCAGCACACGATAGGCTATACATGGCGGCCAGTATTACTGGTGGAGGAAGAACCCGGGGAAACCCCCGGAAATAACCACCAACCCACGAGAAGCTACTGGCAAGCTTTATCACATAACTACATTAGCCGAATCTTAGACTCGAACCCACGGAGACAGAGCAGTGATCCGTAACGGAAAGCGCTTTAGACCACTCGGCCACTCGGGGCCCCTCCTTCAAGCATGTAACGATATTCCATGAATGGTATAACTGTATATGTCGGTAATACAATTAATAACAGGAATATATTACATTCAATGGAATAACTTCAAATATTAAATATAATAAATTCATGCAAATGTAAACACTGCAAATTTGATGATAGTTTGTAAATGTTAGGATTAGTATACAGATTGCCCAATATTTTAAAACGTTACCGTAGATAGTTGCTCTTAAATTAGTAAATCTCTAGTAAATATAATCATTTGTATTAATCACAGTAACGAGAATTCATGAGATTAACAGTGTGAAGTTAAACTTGAAAATGTCTTTAATCCTCGTCAACGTTAAAAATTGTATTGAGTTCCAGATGAATTTATAGTTTTCATTCGTGACAGGGTCGAGGTTAGACAATTAAATTAACAAATCGTCATCAATACATTGAGCAACAATATACAAATATTGACTTCTTACGTACGAACATCCATAGTCATGCTTCTACGCTATGTCTGCAGTGTGCTAGTTTTAAGTGATATATATATATATATATATATATATATATATATATATATATATATATATATATATATATATATATATATATATATATATATATATATATATATATATATATATATATATATATATATATATATATATATATATATATATGACAGGAGCACGTGGTGACCCCGAGTCTAAAGCGCTGTCCGTTACGGATCACTGCCATCTCACCTCTATCTGCGTGGGTTCAAGTCTAAGATTCGACTAATAATAATAATAATAATAATAATAATAATAATAATAATAATGATGACTTTGTATAGCGCCTAATCTTTCGAAGCTCTAAGCGCTTTACACCATCAATAATGATATGACTTCACTACAGAACAACAAATGACAAAAACAATGAAATTGAAAAACATAAAAACATGCTGAAAACATATAAGATACAAAACATGATTAGGTCGCTAAGTTTGTCCCTGCAGTCGAAACAGGCGAGTCTTAAGAGCAATCTTAAAAGGGACCACTATGTCTTTGTGTCTAATTTCAATGGGCAATTCGTTCCACGTCGCCGGGCCCTGGTGTGCAAACGAACGCTGTCCATATGACTTTGTTTTCACCTTGGGAACAATGAGTATACGATTATCAGAAGAAGAGCGTAAGGATCTAGCTGGTGTATACACATGGGTGAGGCTGGATAGGTATGTTGGACTGGAGTCTGTCATTGAAACATAGCACAGAGAACAAATTTTGTGTTTGATTCTGTATCGAATTGATAGCCAATGTAGGGTACAGAGCAGTGGTCAGGTGTGCTCTGATCGAGGTACTCTAAAGATGATCCGTGCAGCTGTGTTTTGAACTTTTGAACTAATGTAGTTATGTGAGAAAGCTTTCCAGTAGCTTCTCGTGGGTCGGTGGTTCTTTTCGGGGGTTTTCGATTATTCCTCCACCATTAATACTGGCCGCCATGTAAAGCCTATATTGTGCTGAAAAATGGCGTTAAACCATAAAAACAAAACAATGACAGGGGCATCATGCCGCAGACATGTAGCACGATGTACAACACAGTTACAATATCCTGACACCACGCCGACCATTCATTACACCGACCATTTAATGTTTAGCGCCTAGCGAGGCAACTGTTAGTACCATTTTTGTAAGTCTTTGGTATGACTCGGTCGGGGATCCAACCCACGACTTTCCTCATTAGGGGCGGGACGCACTAACCACTAGGCCACCGGAGTGGTACCATTTTGGGGTCTTCGACATAGAATACTTAGAAAGGGCGGAATGAAAATCTACCTTCTTGCTGTAAAGGAAAATACAGTATATATAGTATCATACAGGTTAGAAATTTTTTAATTCGTACTCGACGGCGATTTGAACCCAGGTCCGCGGGTAAACGGCAATCATCGCCTTACCTGTAGACATGAGCCCATATTCCCTTACGACTAAGCACACATCACCAAAAATGATGTTATATATATATATATATATATATATATATATATATATATATATATATATATATATATATATATATATATATATATATTCCGACGAATATAGCAAGCAATAATAATAAAGAAAAGAACAAATTAATTTGTTACAGATAATTAACATATCTGGTCCAATTAGGACGTATTAATTTACATTAAGACATGAAGAAGAAGACAATAAAAAGCATAGAAGAAAGTAGATATAAATCATTTACATCGTCAAGCGTGTTTTTGTAGATTATCCTATAATAAAAATGTCACATTAATTTCAAAGTGAGGTAATGACAAATGAATTTGTTCTTCTTAGCACGTGATCAGACGTATATTTTACATACGGCATGAGCCATGGCATTCAAGGGTCTATTACTTTACTAATAGTTTAACGCGCAACGGTTTTCTTACTAAAATTTAACCTGTATACGAAACACGCGACAATAAATGCAAAGTAAGAGGCATTCAAAGTTAAAGTTCTATTCGAGTGTATGGTGAGTTGATTTTAACTGATAAATACATTATCAAATAAGCTGTTCTCCCAAACGTTAGCTTTTGTAGTAATAAATAGTATATAAGCTCAAGAAGGTAGGGTGTTGGTGGAGAAAGTCGTAACTTTTACTTGCCGACGTACATGTAAACAACTCCTGATCGAGTATGAGTTAAATATAATAACAGTTATCCGAGTAATAAAATTTCCGAAAGTCACTACACCTTTTAGATATACATGTATACATAGAAATATCAACACAAATATATCCCCACCCTCCAAGTTTAACCCTCAGGGAATTTATTACAAATGTAGAAAGTTGCTGACATCTATAGACTTCTGCAATCACATGAACATTTTTTTTTTTAGTTTGTATTGAATGATGTCTCATGAGCAGTGTAATCTCATGAGCAGTGTAATCTCATGAGCTCGCGCACGAATCACACTCACTCGCACGATTAGTGCGGGTTAATGAATCATTTTGGTTCACTGCTGGTATTCACTATTATTATGCATTATGTTGACGTTACCTAGCGCTGAAATCCTCAGTTATTCACGTTCACGTGCAAGAATTTCTATGTAATTTTTTGAAATAATGTCGTGAATCCGACCTTAAAAATTAAATGAGGAATGCTATTACCCAGCAAAATTTTTACACGAGAATCGAATCTAAGCTTTATTTTTAAATTAAATCTGAACTAGTAAACATGTAAGAATACATTTAGCGCCGAATAGGAAAGTGAAAGCTTGTAAAAGTAACATCAAATGCAATATTGCACAAAACGCACACAAAAAAGTATTCATAATATTGTATTTACGTGTCAAATTTATTACATTTATGCTTATAGGGAGTTATTACATTACTATTGACCTGTGTTAGATTTACGGTTGATGTAGGCGTGTTAAGCTATGGTTGGTGTTATTATATTTACCGGAGTCTATTACATGTGCAGTTACAAACTCCATTACATTTACGAGAACTTTCTAAAATAAGGTTTTAAACATTTTGGTCCATATTACATTTGTTTTGAGTTAGTGGTCAATAATGAATATGATAAATTCCGAAATATATACAAGTCAATTAACGAAACAAAAACTGTATTCTAATATTATCTGTTTTGTTCAAAATATAAATTGTTGATAACGCATGTATTCTTGGATCATTATAATAATTTTCGAATTTAGTGGATACACAACCACCGTATTAATCAGATATTTTCTTTTTTACGCTGCAAAGTTCATATAACAGCAGAGTTAATCGATGAATGCTGGAGGTCATGCAGTTATTTATTTTTCCATTTCAACTATTTACACAGTATCCAACAAATAATACAACGAACGTGTGTGCAGAATGGCGCGATGGCGTTTAAGGATGTTTCGGTAACTATTATTGTAGATGATCGTTAGTTTGTAGTTTTGGATTTTATAATACGTCTAGCACTCCGAAGAGTGATTTACTCAGTTACAAGTTAGCAGGAATCAGTACGCTAAATCAACCTCCCAGATCTGTGTTGATACTGATGGACGATATGTGTATATGATGTCACCTGTTAATCAAAATGTGCAATTTTGCTTTATGTAAATTATTCCGGAGCAGTCCTGCGTACACTTTTTTTTTTTAATAGACACATACCGGTAATTGGTAACAGCCATGTCTATCGTGAAATTTAAATGTCTACGTGGATTTACAAGTCACCAAACATAGAAATTGCTCCGGAAATGTAATACCTGTCACCAAAAGAACCCTTCAGCTGAAGGTTGCGGGTTTGAATCCCAGCCGAGTCATACCAAATACTTATAAAAATGGTACAAACAGCTGCCATGCTTGGCGCTCAGCATTAAGAGGATAGTGTTAGGACTGGCAGGTTTGGTGTCAAGATAACGGTAATGTGATTGGTCGGGACATCATGCAACATGTACTACTCATTAACCTGTGTCCTGCGTTATTCAACTATATTTAACAGCTATATGCCTTTCTCTCAACGACACACCTTGGCAGCCGACCTATGCGGGCCTGGTAGGTTATCGAGATCTCGACCCTTGAATTATGCATTCAACGCTTGACCAACGGGCTACCGCAGATCTAAATATTCTAAACAGGATACAGGAAGCGGTTTTTTTTTTGGGGGGGGGGGACTGAGTTCCACCAGTTGATCTCTAAATCTTTTAATTTTCTACCACAGTACTGACGGCCCTGCACACAATTTGCCTCGGAACGATATAGTGTGATTTGCCATAAATTAATATAAATGACAACTACACCGCCCGTAGCTACCTCCAACAATTATCCCATTTCTTCCACCCTGACGATCAAATCAATCAATATTTACACTTAAAGTTGCTTCACTTTAATAAGTAGATTCATTACCTGTAAACAAGACGGGGAATCGCAGGTGTAATGTCTGTATAGGCGATAAAAATATAAACTTCTATCTCTTGATGGCATTCCGTACTGAAATGAAGACGGAAAAAATATGTTTACATTTTTGATGTACGTCATACAATACTATAATGTTACGCTGAAAGAAATATATCCTTAGAAACGAGGTAAAAAATAAAGTTATAAATCAAGGAACAGCAAAGACTCATATAAACAGATTAATCTTTTTAATGGACGAGTAAATGTTTTACAGTGGATAAATGACAATGTCGCTGGAAAGTACGTCATTTGCTGATATGCTGTGAATAAAAACAAAATATCTAAAGAGAATCTCTCTCTCTCTCTCTCTCTCTCTCTCTCTCTCTCTCTCTCTCTCTCTCTCTCTCTCTCTCTCTCTCTCTCTCTCTCTCTCTCTCTCTCTCATGCTGATTAATTGGAACACCAGTGTTAAGATAGCTATTAAGAACTAGGTATGTTGAAAACAGTATTTGCACCAGGAAAAGAACTGACAAATTTAAGGTAGATAATGCTGTAACTGTTTTTAATATTTTGTATAAGTTGGAATATAGAGCAGAATTGTCTTGCATATGAGACAATTAATAGCTATAAGGTAAATACCTTGAATTTCTACATGGAAGACCTAGAAATATAGTTCGCTTGGAAGTCCTAGAAATCCATTTCGCTTGTATGTGACAGCTCTTATGCATCCAAGTAGGCGATGGGTGCCATTATTTTCAGCGGGTTCGATTCCTGCTCGAAACTAATTACAACGTCTTAATCTCTGAAGGATGCATGACTATTTTGTATTATATTTTATAAATTTCGATTTTATGAAAGATAAATTTTGTTTGCATAAGAACTAGGAGAGGCCAGAGTGTTTATATAGCCCTGCCTGTTAATGCTGAGCGCCAAGCTGCTTTTTATAAGTTTTCGGTATGATTCTGCCAGGGCTCGAACCCTCGACCTCCCGAACTCGAGGTAGACACTCTAACTACTTAGTCCACCCTATCGGTAAAATAAACAATATACGAATTTAAAGTCTGTTGTCTGTTGTAATTTGAATGCAAGAATGGGAGATGAACCTGACTATGTAGCTACTGAGACTTCAACATAATATACCAATTTATTAAGGTATGGGCCTAATAAATGTTTTGTACATCATATGACCTAAATCTCTAATTCAAATGATCGCATGCTCCTCAATTTCTGAAAACAAATGGGTCTTAGAATTATAAATGGAAGCGTGTGAGCAGATAAAGGATTGGAGAATATATATATATATATATATATATATATATATATATATATATATATATATATATATATATATATATATATATATATATATATATATATATATATATATTCACAAGATACAGGAACTGTTGTGTTATATGACCATTATGACCATTAATATCCACTAAATATTTTAGAAACATTCTACGCCCCGTCCTTCGTACCAATTATATATTTCCTACTACCTACCGACGTATCTCTTTTTATATACCCTAAATAACATGTCTCTTTCTTATTACTATGATACTTTTTGAATCTAACAAAACACAATAAGAGCTAAATGTAAATACGGTGATACTATTTCTGTGTCACACATTATTTGCCTGCAATAACAACAACTCAACAAAAACAAAACAAAACCCATAACAACCGAACACCCCTAGGACCATACTAAAATAAAACAATTAAGTTCAAACATACAGGAGAAAGACAAACAGATAATGGAAGAGAAACCCTATCTATCTGAAGAGGCAAACATCATAAAAGACGCCAGATGTACGATTTATTACGTCTACCATCCTATTATAGAACCAACATTTTTTAACTCGATAATTTCGAATATACAGCAGAAAGCTGACAACCTAAAAAAGCAACAATAAAACAACAAAAACAGCAAAGGAAATATACAAAAGCAAGCAAAAGAAAAAAGAAAAATCAAAAGCAAACAGGACACAAACGTTAATAACGTTTGCAATCTTTGGTCTAAAACGAACTATCCAAAATTAAAGTATATTTCATTTTCTTCATTGCCTATAAAAATCGTTAAATAAGAAACATTTCATTTTCTAACGAACGAAACTGCAAATGCAATTGAATAAAGGTCACAACCAAGAAGCAATAAAAGAAAATGAGGACATTTCCCCAAAATTTAACTACAGTTTAAAATGTGCTCATATTTTTCTGTAAATCAATGGCCAATGAAAAATTGGAAAGCATTACTTATCTAAACTCCAGAAATATCATGGCATTCAATAAAAACCTAATTTTATACTGCATCCTGTGCATAATGATCCTATTCTTCTTTACCATGTACACAGCCTTCCTATTCTTCTTTACCATGTACACAGCCTCCCTATTCTTCTTTACCATGTACACAGCCTTCCTATTCTTCTTTACCATGTACACAGCCTTCCTATTCTTCTTTACCATGTACACAGCCTTCATATTCTTCTTTACCATGTACACAGCCTTCCTATTCTTCTTTACTATGTACACAACCTTCCTATTCTTCTGTACCATGTATACAATCATCGTATTCTGCTGTACCATGTATACAATCATCGTATTCTTCTGTACCATGAACACACTCATCGTATGCTTCTGTATCATGTATACAACCTTCCTATTCTTCTGTACCATGTATACAATCTTCCCATTATGATGCACCGTGTACACGACGCTTCGTATTCACATGCACCGTGGAAATGTAGAAACATGTGATACTACTTTGCCAGTGTTCAGTTGCAGCATTTTGAATCTCTTATGTATGTCTTTGATCTTGTTTAATACAAAACACAATTTGTGCCTGGTTGTTACATATGTACACGTGCGAGTGTGCGCACACGCAAATTTAATTCTTTTGAATATCGGACAACATTATCAGTCATATATGCTGCATTACTTCAGAATAAATGATACATTAATGGACTGATTACCAGTCTACTGGTGCACTGTCCAGTGTGTCCACTGATCGTCTTATAAATAACATATCAAAATCGTTTTCCTCGATCTGTAACAGAACCGTAGATTTGTCTGAAACGGTTATATAAAGGAAGGTTAAATTAAGACTCACTTCATCTCCCGACACAGACATTAGAAATCATTGCCGCATAGCGATTTAACAAGCACATGTCCCCATAAATTTAATTAATTGTTCTTTGACCCAAACTAATGAGCTCTCTTTACAGATCGACGGAACCGTGCACCCTCACAATATCCCTTAATAGTTTGAAAAATGTTAATTCTGCAGGTGTACTAAACAAGAGACATATAGGAGAGTTCAAACTGTCGTTATAAACAGATAGGCCAAAACGACCTCGATCTTTGACTTGACAATGATGTTTGAATTTCTCTAACAGTGCACAGTCAAATACGTCCATGATGAAACCCGCTGATTCCTCGGCTTAAACGTCAGACGCAAAGTCTTTAAATGTCACCACGTAAATGCAAGCTGTGAGTCATTTGGATGCTAATATACGCAGTTAGGTTTACTGAATCCTTTTCCTTCTTAGACGCACTTTATTGTGACGGTATGGTGGTGAAAGAGGTCATTCTCTTTTTGCATCTGCTTAGAGTGAATCATCTTTCTGGGCGTATGTCCTCGCAATGGAGTGTTGTTCTTAAAATTCCCTGGTTGCACATAGTTTTCCATGACGCTAGTAAATAAACAATTAAGATTTGTTGCTGCATTGGTGATATGATCGTGAGGCACAGCATCGCACTCATGTTTTCTCTCGCTTGATACTTGCTTTGTGAAAAGATTCATCTTTCTCGCTTAGCGTTTGTATTCACAATGAAGTATCGCTTTTTTCCCCTTGATATACTGGCCAATATCGGCGTGTCCGTACGATATAGTGAAGTGGTTGGGAAGCCGTACTCGCTTCTGGTACACGATTTGATACAGCTTTTCCATGGGCCGACTGACGATTTGGTGTGTGGATAAACGCAAAATTTTGTGCGGTTCGTAGGTTCTCACTCTAAAAAATCTCGATCCTCTCCAGATTGCAACGCTTTTTTCAGCGCGCCGAAGTTCACCTCTTGGCAGGTGCGATGATTTAGAGTCAATCCTTTCACTTTACACTCGGTGTGCACATCTTATTTATCTCGGTATTCGTAGCTGTAATTTTTAGGATAGCCACTAGCAATACTTAGGATCTTGTCGCTTTGGTGCTCCTCTGTCCAGGCTCCTAAACGAGTCTCCTTTTTTTTAGGGTAACGATGATCATCAGGACGTTGATCGTCGATGAAGCCGTCCGTGACAAAATACAGCGCACGATCGCCTAATTGGTGTAACGATTCGTACAATTTTAGGCAAACATGTCAAAGATCGAGGTCGATTGATCCTATGTATCACGGCAGTATCAGTCTCGTAAAAATTCGTTGATGTTAATATAATGATTTCCTTGATTTTATTTGCTGATATTTGCATTGATTTATTTGATTAAATACGTAAAACAATTTTCTTGAAGTGAGTACAAACTGTATTGAGTTCGTCTATACGAACTAGCACGATGAACTTTAAATAATTTTGATGAATTATTTGAATTTGTCGTTCATTATATAGGAACTAGGTAATTTTAAGATTTCAAACATTATTTTGGTTGATATCAGTTGTGAGGATTCGTGTGAATTCTCCGATCTTATATGATTTCACTTATGGTAAAGAAGTGAGTGCGTATTAATTGAAATTAACATTGTACATTATGAAGTGGGATTTCATATATGCTAAAAACGTGATGAAATTCGCTGAAATTAATGTAGTTTGGCCATGTAATGAATATCCATTCGTTCATTTGTCTAATTGAGACGATAACGGAACTATGTCTCATGTTATGTTCATATGGGTCACTGTCAAATTAGCAATTAGGAAGTACATTAATCTTATGAAACTGTGTTTGTTTATGGTCTGCCACGTTTGTATTGACTAAGAAAGCCTTTGGTATCTGTTGAATTCTGATAGGACGATATCTGACATAACGAGAGGGGAGTAAGGGTCTATTTCCAGCATGATATCAGATTGAAGATTTAGATCGCTTCTCTGTTTATTTTATAAGAAGATCCTTCTGAGTACCTACCGTAGTATATACACATCTACGTACTCACACGTCCATCCACCTATCCACATATCATTGGAGGGACGAAAGGAGGCGAGACAAAACGGAGAAGGAAAAAAAGAAAAGCAAAAAAGGACAAAGAAGAACAACCGCAGTGAAGTTGGAGTGATCAGGAAAGAAACAGGTTATGAAGTTGTACAAGGCAATGACTTCGATCGTTCAATAGTTTTTATGATGAACTGATTCTATCAGATCGGATATTTATATAAATACGTTTGTGTTTGAAATTCGGTAAATGTTTTATTATAAAAGATGTGTATTTTCCTAATGTAATGTAATTCTCATCGTTGTTTATGACATTAAATCGTTTTATTTCATGTATAGGGGCTTATTCGATCCGGGCAATAACACAGAGGACGATCATCGTTTAGATAACGAGAACCGAATAAAGGGGATGTCCACTTTGTAATAAGGTACAATTAATCCTCACCAAACACGCCTATCTACATCTATTGAAGACTTGCAGACGATGAGATACAAATTTGACATCACCGATGGAAAAGTGACCAATCATAAGGCATACGTGGTACCTCCATGAAAAAGAAAACAATAACCGCCATCGATCTGCTTATCGATAAATTAACCAAGCACGATGGATATACCAACAGATCTACAAATGAAAGAGAGTACGTGATGGGAAACATCTACATTGGGACACAAGCGATGATAGCTGACCAGATTTAAACAACTTTTAAGATAGCAGAAAGTTTATTATTATAACAGACGTCGTAGTAAACATTTGTTTGTATTATAAAATCTTAATTTACATTATTCTTATGTTTTTATTTTTTTTTTTTATTTAGGTTTTTAAAAATTAGAATATGGGATCAAATAGATTTAAAAACAAAATTAATTTGTCTTTACTCTTTACAACACCTTGAATGTTGCCAAAAAATTGTCTTTTAGTTTATTCCATCGGATATTTGTACAAAGTTATCTTGCGCTATGTATGGTATAAATACTGTACAAATATTCTTACATAGAGTAATTGATGACATGCTGATAGTTTACTTGGGTCGATTATGAAATTATTATTATTTTTAAAATTCTATAGTTGAAACAAGACACCGCTGAGAGAGAGAGAGAGAGAGAGAGAGAGAGAGAGAGAGAGAGAGAGAGAGAGAGAGAGAGAGAGAGAGAGAGAGAGAGAGAGAGAGAGAGATTGATTACCCGTTCGATGCACTTGGCTTGACACTGAGCATCAAATATCACATCCCTGTACTTTTTGTCTTTCGAAGAGAGATCAATTCCGAGTGAATTTTCCATAAAAAATATTGTAAACATAATTCCAACTAACACATGTTTGATAGAAACAATCAACGGCACACACAGTGTAGCTATTGTTTTAGCTTGTACGTACATTTTCTTACTCGTCAAATTTGATTAAAAAGGTACAGAGGTCTCTTAAGACTTCTCTTCTAAACTCTTCATCGTACTGAAGAAATGTACGTAATCCGCAGACAAATACACCGCACGTAAGGCTGTCGTGTGCAAATTCGAGTGTAGAGTGTTTAAGCAGAAGACTTGATTATTAATTAAGGAGTGACGACTTACGGTCCACTGTTACAGAATCTGATGACAGTAGCATTAACTTTCACGCTCTAGACAAATTAATCATCAGTAAGACGTATTTTACTTGACAACGGTCGTTTCTATTTGTTAAAATCTCAGTCCATTTCAGTTTTGCAAGAGAGATAAAACTGAATGACGAGGAAATTTTTTTTATGTCCTTCTATAAAAAATTAAAGCAAAACGAATAAAATTAGAGCAAAGCCGACAAGTAACATCGGGTCATACGTATATAACCGAAATTGGGACAACTGTATGCGTGTGTTGTGGGATTATTAAAATAGCTTTAACAATTTTTGTCATATCGCTGAGATGTATGCAGTGTGGCAGATTAAAGCGATGTCTAGCACATGGACATCATGCCGCAATGCAACAGCATGTCCCACTCGTTCACATTATTATGACACCAGTCGGACCAGTCCTGAGGTATCACTGGATAGTTTCAAATGTTGACACCTAATTTTTAAGGTAGAAAGCATAAGCCTAATTATCACAATCCTGGCATTTTTAAATTCACACATAAGCTAAATTTGTAATGTGGTTTACATTTACTTTGAGCTAGGCTTGGAAATGGGTTGGCTTGTTGGTGACTGCCTGTTACAGTTTGACTAGGATTGAGCAGCAAATGAGCAGCTGACTTGGCTTACATATTTACGTGTGTCTGCTACAGAGGTAAAACTATCTAAAAATCTAGACGGATGAGGGGTGATGAAAAAAGTATGTTAATTTGTTACAGGTACTAGTGAGCTGATTCTTTTAGCTGTCTTGTGACAGGAAAATATTCAAAATAGGTCTTACCTGTCAAAATATTCAAAATAGGTCTTACCTGTCAAAATATTCAAAATAGGTCTTACCTGTCAAAATATTAAAAATAGGTCTTACCTGTCAAAATGAATGTAAAAGAGAGGGGTTGGTGACAGTGATGATTCAGTATGAAAGCCAACAGTGCATAAGAAATCGACCTTAATAGCTCAGTCAGAATCTTACAAGCATCATTATAAACAAAATCATTAGTCGTTAATTGTATCTTTAATGTATTATTATTATAATTATTATTATAATTATTATTATTATTATTATTATTATTATTATTATTATTTTTTTTTTTTAAATTATAGATAATTTTTAAAATTATTATTATTATTATTATTATTATTATTATTATTATTATTATTATTATTATTATTATTCTGCAATAGGTCATCTTCGGCTGAATATTTGCCTAAAAGCTGTCCAGTGAGACCTGATACAAGCTAATGCTGAGCGCCGGAGCGGTCGTAAGCTGTACGAATATATATTGTTACGTCTATTTGATTTAAATTATTTATTTTTAATTGTCAGATCCAAATTTGTCATTTTGGGTTTATAGAATTCATTAATTGGGAAATTATTCTAGAAAAATCTCTATGACCATATTTTATCTGCAAACATGATTTTGATCTTGGCTTGTTGACCTAATTTCTGACCCTGCTTCGGACAGTGTCATCAAACTTCTAAAACAATTGGCTGATTTCAAAGTTATGGTTGAATTTCTGATGATTCTCATGGGGGAAGTACGTGATTTAGTAAAGGTAGCCTCTTTCTATGACCTTCTATGAACTTCCATAAAATCACGTGATCACGTGATCACATGTTTACGTAAAAAACAGGTATTTATTGTTTGGGGTAGAACAATTCAGTAGATGTTGGGCTTTATTATTATTAAGTTGTGTTTTCTGTTGGAGTTTATAATTTTAATTACCTTGTACTGGAAATTGTGTCATTTCGTTGTAGCAAGAGGAATTATTCCATTTATCTGGAAAAGGACATGTGTTTATGATTTTCATTTAGATTATTTTAAAAACAAGAACTGCATCACGTGACATTGTCAGCCATTTTGGATTACATCGTCAAGATTCGAACCTGGTATATTAGAACATTTAATTATCAGGACTCTTGCAATTCCTTTAGTGGATTATTTTTGTGAATTCTATATTGGATTAATGTTGGATTTGATTCTCTAAAACCGTAAGTTTATTTATTTTATGAAAATAATTGTACTTAATAAATTCATTGTTAAAGTTTTACAAGCTTGTTAGTTTTCACTCTTTCTGTGTTGCTGCTTATTCGAGCCTAAGTACGTAACAATATATATATATATATATATATATATATATATATATATATATATATATATATATATATATATATATATATATATATATATATATATATATATATATATATATATATATATATATATGTCGTTTTATTTTTCCCAGGTTTGCAGGTTAAGGCACTTAATGTTACCTGCATGCATGCACTGACACAACCCCTCTTAGGGATGGAACTTTGTCTTGGATATAAGAATGCTCACACGGCGGTCCACTAATTAACACTTCAAGTTACTCTGGCTTCCTCTCACATAAATCGAGGACGTAGAGGTTAATATAATAAGTTACAAATAACATGCACCAGTGTAGAAGGTGTTATCATTGGGTTTTACAGGTATCTCTCTCACCTAACTGGACTGAATAAATCTTCGTCGTCGATGCCATTCCAAAAATACTGCAGTCACCCACATGCTGAAATTTACCTGGAAAGCCCATCCGAACATCTTTTTTTACGAGCAGGAATTACAGAAAACCAAGCGGAGAAATTCTCTCGTCCAGTGGTTTGGATGTCCTGAACAATTCAGCTCGAGATCATTAACGTTTCTGAAATAATTTTTTTTGTACACCTCACACACTCTATTTCCTAATAGTGATCCTATTCAAGAGTGCTCTAACAACTTACTTATTTCAAATACAAGAACAAACATAAAGACCTAATAAAGTGTTCTACCTTAAATATTTCAGCAAGTTGTTATATTTTCTAGTTTAATGGTGTTTGTTTTTCGTAATCATATCATGTTATGTATTTATAAATAATGTTTTTAATGTTATGCATGGTGTCTGTTGTTGTATAGCACTTAGAACTTCAAACAATTGAGCAGTTGATATAAACAATCTCGCTTCAACGCTGAAAATTGAAAAGCTTCAGCTAATGTTTATGTGTTATTGCTAATTATACTGATGCACCGGTTGCTGATGATTGTAACAAAACCTCACCCACTCCTTGTTCCAATACTCAACATGGCTCTTCTCACAAAAATATCATCTCAGGAACGTAACTCAGGCCCTTGTTTCCATACGCCTCACCCACACGCTTCAACACGGCACGCTCCTCTCTACTTAATTCCACTATTGGAATACTACTGCGAACATCATCACTAAAACGCAATATATTGTAAATTGTCATCGTCATCACATGCAAAATACAAATTGTTATACATTTTTTCACATATTTCAACGATATATTGTAAATTGTCATCGTCATCACATGCAAAATACAAATTGTTATACATTTTTTCACATATTTCAACGATTTATTTAATCTAGTGTGGAGGGAGACCTAAGACGTAAACAGGAGGATGAATTTACCTTGACCATCTAGCAATCAATATATTTGCCTGAATCCCCATCATAGAACACATTTCTTCCCCGTGTCACTGTTTTAATGACATTATCGTGACTGTAATATACCACAATCCAAACCGGAGTCTCGAAACCAGAAGAGCAAAAGAAACATTAAGCGGAAACACGTTATCTTCACTCTTTGCATTATAAATGCACAATAGATTCATCGCTTCCGTAATCTTATGCTTTCATTTTTTTCATTCAGTTAAATCGGCTACCTGCGGGGGGTAAGATGAAACACAAAATAGTCTTCTTGCCAAATTGTAATACCTGAATTCTTGATTTGCTACAATATATATATATTTTTATTTTTATATATATATAAAGTATATGGTTTTCTGCTTTCTGCTTTTCTCTATACACGTTTCAATTTATTTTCGTGGGGGAGAGAGGGCAGAACTTGATTGGCGAAGGGGAGGGGACAACTTATATAGGCTACTTCAATTTTACAGCCCATGCCCACCCATCCCCACCCCACCCCAAATTACGTCCCTAGCTTTTCTTCTGATAAAATAACAAAGCAGTATCTAAATTGATGTTTTGTTTACGTAATGTCTTTTTGTAACTGTTAATTAGTTTGCACTTTCCGCCTTGAAAGCAGGATCAGAGAATCTGGAAAGGGCTTTGCCTGTTTCTCAAACCTGTTGTACTGTGCTTTGTCATATTTCATTCCTGATAGTATGTATGTATGTATATATGTATGTATGTATGTATGTATGTATGTATGTATGTATGTATGTATGTATGTATGTATGTATGTATGTATGTATGTATGTATGTATGTATGTATGTATGTATGTATGTAAGTAAGTGTGTGTGTGTGTGTATGTATGTATGTATGTATGTATGTATGTATGTATGTATGTATGTAAGTATGTATGTATGTATGGAGAGAGAGAGAGAGAGAGAGAGAGAGAGAGAGAGAGAGAGAGAGAGAGAGAGAGAGAGAGAGAGAGAGAGAGAGCATTTCCTGTTTTGTTTTTCAGAGGTACTATCCATACATATTTGCTAAACACAGCTATGACTGTCATGAAATATTTGAAATGATCGTTGAATTATAAGCGATGTGGTCTCATGTTTTCGAGTTCTGCATAGCATATTTCGTCCGCTGCGACAGCGATGACTTTCCGTCGTGGAAAATGTTTACGCGCAGGTTTATGCAGTTCTACTGCGAGAACTTTCAGTTTCGGTATTACCTGGCACGCATATACCAAAAATGTTTAGTGCCTATGGTACCACGTCCAAGAGCTTGGTCTACTTGTTTTCTTAATTGTGATGGCTTGAGGTCCTTTACTTTCATTAGCATCACTATATCGCATCCAGCTTTGTCGTCGTGATCATCACTGTAACATATATCGTGTTGCATCGCGATGGTGCCTACGCCTTTATAAATCTCTTGACCACACAACAGCTGGTCGTTTTCATCCAGTTCTTGTTCTAAGGGAATCAGCGGTCCGCGGTATTTATATCCTGGTAACGTTCATCCTCTGCAAGGCATTGAAAAGTTCCCAATTAGTGTATGGATGTCCACAGCGCCATTGAGAATTTGTCGTTGTCCACAGCATTTACAATCTCCACACTCATATTGCTCTCAACGCGAAGTTTGTTGTTGTTGTTAGTTTTGACACCATTTTCACCACAAGACAGACACGATATGGGGCCAGTAAAAATTGTGGAGGAAAAACATGTGAAAACCCAGAAAGACCCACCGACCCACGAGGAGCTATTGGCAAGCTTCTTCACATACCCACGTTGGTCGAGCGAGAGACTCGATGCTAGGCAGACAGAGGTAAGATGGCAGTGATCCTTAACGGTGAGCGCTTTTGACCAATCAGTCACTCGTCCCCCCACCAGCGAAGGTCTTTGCAGTCCACGTCGCAGTGTCTGCAGTGCATTTGTTTATAGAGAGAAATGGCACTAAGAAGACAATTTTGTTGTACATAACGTAGTTAACAACAGCAAACAAAGTCAGAAGCTACGCCGTCTACATGTTGGTAGTCTCCGATGCTATGGAAAACCTAGTTGTGGTGGTTGCCTTACCGGTGACGATGTGTGATTTTCTTTGGAAACACATACTTCACACCTTAACTCGATCATGAGGCGATTTTGTTTCGTTCTAATTTTATGCTTAACGCACCACGAGTTCAGGTTGGCTATTATATGATAAAATTTACACTTATTGGCAATAATATTTCCAACAACATTTGCTGCCGCTATAGATCAAGTCAGTGATAGTAATTGTTCAATGCGTGATTCTACGTCTTGTGTGCGTTTGATGTAATCGATGTTCTGTTGTTGACGGTGTCCATATTTTAAACAGCTGTTTTACAAATTCTCACGGTTATTAAATGCATTAGATTTTCCTTTTGGTTTTACCACAGTCTTTTAAGCTCTTAACCGGACATGATGGCGTCAAGAGAAGGCGCTGTAAGTGCATCTTGTATGCCGACTATTCTCTCAAGATCCTGTAAAATGTTTTTTGATTCTGCGCTGCGCTCCGTCGCAGTTTTCTTAAGAGCATGTTTAGCCTGTACACAAAAGATTGGTCAGTGCGTTTTTTGCAGGTTTTTTTTCCAGTTTTCTGAGGCATGATTTTACTAGCTGTCGTTTGCGATACTGCCGTTCCAGCATATGCGACTGCGTTAGCTCCAGGTTCAGTACTGGAACGGAATACAGGGCTTCTTCCTATTCATTACCTGGAAGTGCTGCTCGAACAGAAAAAAAAAGTGGACAAAAGTCGACCAACGATTTAACGTCTTTGTGCACGTGATCGTTTCATTTTCTTAATACTTTTAACAGCTACTATTTTATCGGTGAATAATTTCTTCCGTTGAAGAGACACTCTACGCCTATGATATCTTATGACGTACGAACAGATAATAGGCAATTATTGCGTGGTTATTATCGACGGCATTTCCAGACTGATCTGTGAGCCACATGGTGATATCCGAGATCGCGTACTTGTTCAGGATGGGGTAATAATTAGGACGAATCTGCATGAGTTATCCCGGAAGCATGTTAATCGCTATGGAATACATCACATCTGAGGCAAAACGAACCAACGAAAGAGATCCATGAGCGATCGATCAGTTGATGAATATACTGTTCACGTTGGTGATATTGACAAGTAAATCTAATAACAATTATAATAATGAGGACTTTGTATAGCGCATAATCTTTCGAAGCTATAAGCGCTTTACACCATCAATACTGATATGACTAAACTACAAAACAAATGACAAAAACAATAAAATTGGAAACATAAAAACATGCTGAAAACATACAAGATACAAAACATGATTAGGTCGCTAAGTTTGTCCCTGCAGTCGAAACAGGGGAGTTTTAAGAGCACTCTTAAAAGGGACCACTGTGTCTTTGTGTCTAATTTCAATGGGCAATTCGTTCCACGTCGCCGGGCCCTGGTGTGCAAACGAACGTTGTCCATATGACTTTGTTTTCACCTGGGGAACATTGAGTATACGATTATCAAAAGAAGAGCGTAAGTATCTAGCTGGTGTATACAGATGGGTGAGTCTGGATAGGTATGTTGGACTGGAGTCTGTCATTGAAACATAACACAGAGAACAAATCTTGTATTTGATTCTGTATGGAATCGATAGCCAATGTAGGGTACAGAGCAGTGGTGAGGTGTGCTCTGATCGAGGTACTCTAAAGATGATCCGTGCAGCTGTGTTTTCGAACTTTTTGAAGTTTCTGGAGTAAATATTGTGACGAACCAGACAAAATTGAGTTACAGTAGTCCAGTCTTGAAAGTACTAATGAATACACAAGTGTTTTATTTCGCCCACTCCATTTTGTGAAAAAAATAGTTCATTCATTCATTCACTGCCCGTCATTCCTATCAGGGTATGGGCCGCCAACTACAGATCTCCCAAGTCCTCTGTCCTGGGCCATTTTTTCTAGCTGGTTCCAGGTGTAGCCCATCTTGGTGGTGTCAGCCTGGAGGTTGCGTCGCCAGGTGTTTCTTGGACGGCCTCTCTTCCGCTTGCCTTGTGGGTTCCACCTCAGCGCCTGCCTGGTGATACTGGTTGGCGGTTTTCGTAGGGTGTGCCCTATCCAGCCTCATCTTTTGTTCCTGATTTCTTCTTCAGCAGGAAGTTGGGAGGTCCTTTCCCAAAGATTGGCATTGCTGATGGTGTCAGGCCAGCGGATCCGGAGAATCCTTCTGAGGCATCTGTTGATGAAGGTCTGGACTTTCCTGATGGTGGTCTTGGTCGTCCTCCAGGTCTCTGCTCCATACAGTAAGACTGACTTCACGTTGGAGTTGAACAGTCGGATCTTGGTGGTCAAGGACAGCTCTTTGGAGGTCCAGATATTCTTGAGCTGGATGAAGGCGGCTCTTGCTTTGCCGATCCTTGCCTTGACGTCTGCGTCTGTACCGCCCTGCTGGTCAATGATGCTACCCAGGTAGGTGAAGGACTGCACTTCTTCCAGGGGACTTCCATTCAGGGTGACTGGTTCGGTACTTGTGGAGTTGATCTTCAGGATCTTGGTCTTGTCCTCGTGGATGTTGAGGCCAACTTGTGAAGACGTGGCTGACACAACGTTTGTCTTTTCTTGCATCTGCTGTTTGCTGTGTGAAAGGAGTGCAAGGTCGTCGGCAAAATCCAAGTCGTCTAGCTGGCTCCACAAAGTCCACTGAATTACGTTCCTGCGCTCGCTGGTGGACGTCTTCATAATCCAGTCGATGGCGAGGAGGAAGAGAAACGGTGATAACAAGCATCCTTGTCGGACTCCAGTTCGCACCTGGAAGCTGTCTGTGAGCTGCCCTCCATGGATAACTCTGCAGGACATGCCGCCGTAGGAGTTCCTGATTAGGTTGACCATCTTGGCTGGGATGCCGTTGTGCCGAAGGAGTTTCCAGAGGGTTTCTCGATCCACGCTGTCAAACGCCTTCTCATAGTCGATGAAGTTGATGTAGAACGGGGAGTTCCACTCTATGGACTGGTCGACTATGATGCGGAGCGTCGCAATCCGGTCCGTGCAGGATCTGTTCTGCCAGAAGCCTGCTTGCTCATCTCGCAGCTGTGCGTCCACGGTTGCCTTAATCCTTTCCAAGAGGACTCGGTTGAAGACCTTCCCCCCTGGCACAGATAGGAGTGTGATGCCCCTGTAGTTGTAACAGTTGCTGAGGTCGTCTTTCTTGGGAAGCTTGATCAGGTAACCTTCCTTCCAGTCTGCCGGTACGTCTTCTTCCTCCCAAATCCTCTCAAAGAGTGGGTACAGCATCTCCACTGACGCATCCAGGTTTGCCTTTAGCGCCTCTGCTGAGATGTCGTCGGGTCCAGCCGCCTTCCCGCTCTTTATCAGGGTGATGGCTTTCCTGATCTCGTCTCTGGTCGGTTTCTCGCAATTGATCGGGAGATCTACGTTAGCTGGTTCGATGTCTGGGGGGTTCGCGGATGCTGGCCTTTCAGGAGATCCTCAAAATGCTCTGCTCATCTGTTCATCTGCTGGTCTAAACTGTTGATGGTATTCCCCTGCTTGTCCATGACAGGTCTTTCTGGTTTGCTGAAATTCCCGGAGAGTCGTCTGGTGATGTCGTACAGCTGTTTCATGTTACCGCTGTACGCTGCCTGCTCCGCCTCAGCTGCCAGTCCATCTATGTATTCTTTCTTGTCCTTCTTGATGTTTCTCTTCACTACTCTGTGGGCTTCTGCATAAGCTTCTTGAGCCTTGGCCTACGCTGCTCTGGTTCTACTGTTGTAGACTACTGCCTTCTACCTCTTCCTGTCTTCGATCTTGGTCAAGGTCTCTGCTGTGATCCACTCTTTCTGCTGGTGTTTCTTTGGCCCCACTACTTCTTGGCATGATGCTCTTAGTGTTTCTTTCACTATCTGCCAACTGTTGAGTACACTGTCTTCTTCTTCTTGAAAAAGTTCCTGAAGCACTTCAAACTTGTTCTTCAGCGTCAGACCAAACTCTTGTCTTATCTTGGTGTCTTTCAGAAGGCTGACGTTGTACTTGACTCTTCTGTCTGACGCTTCCATCTGGTTTCTCTTCATCTTCAGCTTCAGTTTGGCCACCACCAGGTGATGGTCGGACGCCACGTCTGCTCCTCTTCTCACTCTAACGTCCTGCAGGGATCTTCTGAACTTCTTGCTAATGCAAACGTGGTCGATCTGGTTCTCTGTTGCGCTGTCTGGCGATACCCATGTATTCTTGTGGATCCGCTTGTGAGGAAAGATGCTGCCTCCAATGACCAGGCTGTTGAGTGCACACAGGTCTGCAAATCTCTCTCCATTCTCATTCATCTCTCCCAGGGCGTGGGTGCCCATGACTGGTTCGTATCCAGTGTTGTCAGACCCAATCTTGGCGTTGACATCTCCCATGAGGATGGTGACGTCCTTGTCCAGATAGGTCTCGAGGATCTTCTGCAGTCTGCTGTAAAACTGGTCTTTGTCCTCCTCTTCACTGTCGTTCGTTGGGGCACAGCACAGGACGACGTTCATCTTGATCTTCCTCTTCTTAGTTCGGAAGGATGCCGTGATGATCCTGGGGCCGTGCGCCTCCCATCCAATCAGTGCCCTCTGTGCCTACTTGGACAGCATGAAGCCTACTCCCTGCGTGTGGGGTGCGTAGCTCTCTTCATGCCCGGAGTACAGCAACAGCTCTCCTGTCATCAGTCGTGATTGTCCAGCTTGGGTCCACCGTGTCTCGCTGATGCCTAACACGGCCAGCTTGTTGCTCCTCATCTCGGCTGCTACCTGCGCCGTCTTTCCTGGCTCGTACATGGTCCTAACATTCCATGTGCCGTTGTTGATTCTCCTAGTAGACAAAAGTGTAGTCGGCTTTGTGGCATCCTTTCGGCTTTCACCACCCAGCGTCATGCGTCTTCGTGATGAAGACCCTTCCTCTCCCAGGATGAAGTTTTCTGTTTCTTCTGTTGTTGACGTTTCTGTAGCGTCGTTCTTTTTACGGGGTGGGGGTGCTAACCCCACGCCCATCCCTCCTCCTTTACCCTGACTTGGTACAGGCAGATCATAAATCCCTAAGGATCTCATAGTAACTGCACTAAAACCAAGTATGGATCTGATCGAAATATGGTTATCAACTAGTCCAAGATAATTTCTCGCGAGCCTGATTCAGGTTCGCATCGTAAAGTAATTAGGCTCGATTTTGATGTCACCGTTGGTCGTGATCAGTCTTGAAATTTTCGCATTCATGTTGGTGATACTGTAACCGCCTGAAGAAACTGAGATCGGTTTTGTTGACCTGGTATAGTGTACAAGACCCTGTTGTTTGAATTCTGCCAATACTATTGTTTACTTTGGCTAATATGCTGTGTATTGCTAAAATGTTGTAACAAGCCTCATCTAAAGTAGCTCTCTTATTTACACATTTTTCCAAAAACTAAAATTATTTAATCTATAAAATTAATTAACAATTTTAATGTCGAATATGTCTGAATAACCAGTGTCACTCATAAGTCTCTTCGCAGCTTCATTATGTCTGGTTGCTTTATACTCGCTTCGTTTAATAATTGTTTCTTCCTCGAATAAAACCCGATAGCACTGTTGATGTTCTTTATACCGGTACTTTTCCAGTTGGTTCCACAACGCTTGAATTTTACATATCAGCCGAAAACATGAAATATTCCACGTTCAGGTTTACTGTACTCACGGCACATCCTTCTAATCTTGGATTATTTTCAAACTTTTACACTCGACGACTTAATATAAGTTAATTTTGTTCCTGTTATCCAACCAATATACATGGAAACAATGGCTGAAAATGTCCGTATAACTATCAAACTTTACCAGTCATGGCTCGACTAAACTTACAGCTCAGAGAAGTCATGGACAAGCATTTTGCCGTGTTCAAATTTTGTAAAGATAGAGAATCGACACGGCTGGCAAAAAGCATCGAAGGAATTGTTCACACGATTCTTCAGGAACTGCATCGGAGCATAGTTGAAACTTTAGTGAATACCGGATACATTCAACTACGACGATTTGGTCGAACGGAAGACGATGGCACATACAAAAAGATCACTACTCAATGGGCAAAATAGTATCCAAAAAGATTTCGCTGAAACCAAAACATGTGCAATGCCATCGACACAAGAAATTTTTGTCAACATTCCGATTTAGAGTACAAGGATCCCTCGATGATCTTGGAAGTGATGGTGCTCGATGATGAAGTTGTTCTTGAACAATCAGTTCCACAACCAGTGGCAGAACAGCCAGTCTTTGAAAACAACATGGCCATGAAAGCACTTTCTGATGTAATCATGTGTAACGTGCATGAAAAAAGTCGAGCCATATATCGCTGCATCGTCATGTATGTATTTGAAAAATTCACGCCGGTTGAAACTGAACAAGATTGAAGCAGCGCTTTAAAAAAATTAAGAGTGCTTTCACAAGAAAACTTTGTTAATGCTTTAGCAGCATTTCAGGAACTGCTTGATAAAATGAAAGATATACAAATTATTGAAGAAAATATTAGAGTCAGTGGGTTTCCAGAGACAAAGCTTTTTATTTTCAGCGATAAAAGACTTTGAAAAAGTATATTCCAAAGTGGAAAATATCGCCCCGTCTTAGTATTACGTTTATAAATATCATAAAAAAACCAACTTATTCCCCTTATGATTTCCGGTTGTTACATGTATTAGAAGCACAGCGATATCTGGACAATCTTGAAATGATATCGACTCCTGATACATTGTCGAATGTTGTAAAATTAAATCCGCTAACGAAAATACTTTAGGTTGTTGGAGAAATGAAGAGTGAAAAAAGGTAAGCGAGGATAAACTTAACGTACTTGTGCAGTTTTTAAGGGATTATTTATCACAGCTTGAACTGATGCTGCAAAGATTAGTAGACGCACAAGCATAGCGTGAAGCCCATATAATAGTATTATTGCTATTACCATCTAAAACTACGTGAGTAAGCACGCGTACAGGAATTACAAGTTCGTGCAGAGAGTCATATCAACAGCACCTATACCTGTGTTTAGTCCGAAGTGGTTTTCACGGGTGCGCTGGCCAATCCGATGATTTTGTTTATATCCGGAGCAGGACTTACCTTACAAACGATGATACAATGAATTAAACCCTTTCTGGAGGCCAAAAGAATAGCACCAAGCAGGCGTTGTTGGCGTGTCAGAAAAATGCTCAAGAAGATTCGATCGTATCTGTGCGGAGCTCAGTTTGACATTCAAGCACTCATTCGCAAGATAAGAACTATAGACGACCTTATCGTGGACATAGTTGGCAACCAACTGACGTCCCTGAACTGATTCGAGAAATATTACCACAAAAAATACGCCACATGAAACGATTGTCATTTTTGTAATACAAACAATGTATATCTACATAAATGACGTATTTGTCACCGACATGACCCTCAAAAATCCAGAATCGCTCAATGAAGCCATCGTGACTGTAGTACGAAATAACGTCCCTGTAATGCTAGAACTGACCTTGGCGATATTCCAGGAATCAAAACAGGGATAAAGCAGCTCCGTATGAGATGCATGAGCCCATAATACTATAAAATGCTCTTAAAAGTGTCTCAGCCCTAAACATAGAGGAAACATGGGTGATCCAAGTGTAGTAGTCAACAATGAGGTTAACAGAGGTAACTATGTCCACCAGAAAGACTCATTAGATCATACCCGATATATCACTTATGCCATCGTTACAGCTCAATATAAACATCAGCGTAGCTCTCGGGCTCACCAACGTGGTCGGGATAGGAAACTAACTCGTGTTGCTGACGGCCGCACAACAGAAAAGGCTCCACAATACTATAAGTGCTCAAAATCGTCCATTATAATGATCCCATTTTCAAGCAATGCATCGTTTGTATGCATCGAAAGCTTTTTTCTTAGTTAACTTCAAAAACAATTTTTGGAACTTGTATTTTCAAAGACTTTGTCTCCAACTTTGCTTTCGACAGCATCAAAAGCTTCAGGGTCCAGGTCTCATCCAAATACTATCAGAAACAAAAGCTATTCAGATGCCGTGCGAAGGGAAAACAATGTATATTTTGGAAACAACCGAGGAAAGCAACTGCACATATTGCGCACAGACTTTTCAAATCTTCCTTTCTTCCGAAGTCATACTGACAAAGGTACATGGACCTGTGCAAAATCCCGAACAATCTTTCACTACAAACGTCACCTGCGAGAGAGGCTATAAAACATGATGTGCCGTCAATGAACATTTATTGTCACCATCGACGAGGATTGCGTCGTCAGGTTCTTTGAGCAGCTCGTCGTAGAGTACAAACGAATCACCGACAGGAGAAAAAATCCAACACGGATGATTTCACATTGCAACAGCACAAATCAAAGCAGCAATTCCACATCTGCGAAAATACTTAAAGTCACATGAAAAAGGTCAGAGATAATTGCCATAGCACAGACCTTTACCTTCTCAGTTCATGCCGGCACCGCTGAAAGAACTGGCTGACAACTGCCCTTCATTCACTACTCTGGAAAAGAAATTCGGCGATAAGGCAGATAGAATTAAACAGAAAGGAATTTATTCAATAGAGTATATCGATGCATGGTCACCATTCGACAAAACATAGCTGCCACTCATTGACACGTTCTATTCCAACTGACATTTGTCAGGAATCACCGACGATGAGTACCTGCGAGCAAACCACATATGGATCGAGCTTGGATGTCAAACATCCAGGTATTGTCATGATGTCTATCTCAGATCGGACGTGCTCCTCATCGCTGACGTGCAAGACAATGTCAGTAAAACATGCATGGACCATTACCAGCTCGATCCACTCTGGTCCTTCTCCTCGCCGAGACTCCTATGAAACCCACTTCTCAAGTAATCCGCAACTAATCACTGATCCAGACATGTTCATGTTCACAGAGCAGATGGTACGAGGTTAGCATATCCGTCATCATAAATTAAACATGGTGTTGCATACAACAAATACATGAAAAGCTACGACCCAATACAGCCGCTAATGTAAATCAATCTCTATGGTGATCTATGTCACAAACGCTTTCCACAGGAGTTTTCGCTGGATCATCGGTGAGCAATGTTTACAAGAACGAGGTGCCGTTTACAGCAACGACGTTGGATATACCTTCAATAGTCACTTTTTTAAAATTTTAAATCTTGTTGTAGAGAAATGTTGGGCAGAGCATTATAATTTGATCAAAAACGTTATTGTATTCAGTTTCTCAGATTCGGTGGCCTAGTGGTCAAGAGCGTCTCCTACGGATACAAGCGGTACCGGAATCGCACCCCGGCCAAGTCATACCAAAGACTTAATAGAAATGGTACTAATAGCTGCATGAGATAATAAAATCCTAAGTAAAAGGAATATAAAATGCTTAGTGAAACGATACGAAAATGCTAAGCCAATGCTACAATGCTAAGTAAAAAAAAATGATTAAATGCTAACAAGTTTAAAAATGCAATGTAAAATGACTATAAAATGCTAAGTAAAACGGTTAAAAATGACAAGTAAAAGTATTATAAATGCTGTGTCACAGGATTGGAAACTGTTCAGTAAACTGGTTAGTAAAATGACTACAAAAAGCTAAGTCAATAGACAATTATATGATAAATAAAACGACAATAAAATTCAGCGTAAATGGTTTATAAACTGATATGTAAAATGATTACAAAATGCTAAGTACAAATATTATAAAATGTTAAGTTCAATGATATAATAGAATGCTACAGGAAAGGACTATACAATGCTAAGCATAAGGACTATAACATACTAAGTAAAGGGATTATACAATGCTAAGCATAAGGACTATAACATACTAAGTAAAGGGATTATACAATGCTACGTAAAATGACTATAACATGCTAGGAAAAATAATTGTAAAATATTTAGTAGAATGATTATAAAATGCTAAGTGAAGGGACTATATAAAATGTTAAGTGAATGACTATAACATGAGGAGCAAAAGGATAATGAAATGCAGCGCTAAAGGACTATAAAATGCAAAGTGTAAGACCTAAACAAAGCTATGGAAAAGGTCTATAATATGCTTAGTAAAAGGATTACAAAACGCTATGGTAAAAGATAATAAAATGCGAAGAAAATATATTATAACATGCTAATTAAGACGACTACGAAAGGCAAAGTAAAAGAATTATATAATGTTAAGGAAAAGATTAAAAAATGCCAAGGAAAAGGATCATAACATGATAGGTTAAAGGGAATAATTAATGCCAAGTAACCGGATTATAAAAGCTACTGAAATATACTGTTATTTAAACAGTCAAAAACTGTAAGTAAAAGAACTATAAATACTAGGGCATAACCGACTTTTGATCCGGAAATCGGATTCCACCGGATAGTATGAACTTCCGATTAATCGGAGTCGGACAAGGCAGGAACGACCGATTCGGATAATAAAAATAATAAAGTTGAATTTATAGCACCGTGTCTAACACTGCGTGTCATTCGATAGTGCTTTAATAAAGTTAAATAAGAAGTCAGAAAAGTCCAATATAGTCAACACAACCACGCTGTGAGACAATCTATTTGAACAGGCGGGTGAAAACCGGAAATGAAGCCGGATATGGTAAAGTACTAAGTAACATGCTAGACACGGCAAAACCAGATACCAGAAACCAGGAAACGGAAGATAAAATTTTTTAGAAAAAAAAATACGGATTTAGCATTTCCGATTAATCGAATCGTATCCGGAATCGGAAATATTTCATGCCCAAAATCCGGAATCGGAAATCAGTAGAAAAATGCTAATCGGTTATGCCCTAATAAATACTACGAAAACAAACTATACAATGCTAAATTACAATAGGTATAAGATGCTAACTTAAAAGATAGTAAGAAAACATAAAACAAAATCCTAAGTAAAATGATAACAAATGTTATGTAAAATGATTATAAAGAACCATACAATGGTATTTTAGAAACATTCTACGCCCCGTCCTTCGTACCAATTGTATATTTCCTACTACCTACCGACGTATCTCTTTTTATATACCCTAAATAACATGTCTCTTTCTTATTACTATGATACTTTTTAAATCTAACAAAACACAATAAGAACTAAATGTAAATACGGTGATACTATTTCTGTGTCACACATTATTTGCCTGCAATAACAACAACTCAACAAAAACAAAACAAAACCCATAACAACCGAACACCCCTAGGACCATACTAAAATAAAACAATTAAGTTCAAACATACAGGAGAAAGACAAACAGATAATGGAAGAGAAACCCTATCTATCTGAAGAGGCAAACATCATAAAAGACGCCAGATGTACGATTTATAACGTCTACCATCCTATTATAGAACCAACATTTTTTAACTCGATAATTTCGAATATACAGCAGAAAGCTGACAACCTAAAAAAGCAACAATAAAACAACAAAAACAGCAAAGGAAATATACAAAAGCAAGCAAAAGAAAAAAGAAAAATCAAAAGCAAACAGGACACAAACGTTAATAACGTTTGCAATCTTTGGTCTAAAACGAACTATCCAAAATTAAAGTATATTTCATTTTCTTCATTGCCTATAAAAATCGTTAAATAAGAAACATTTCATTTTCTAACGAACAAAACTGCAAATGCAATTGAATAAAGGTCACAACCAAGAAGCAATAAAAGAAAATAAGGACATTTCCCCAAAATTTAACTACAGTTTAAAATGTGCTCATATTTTTCTGTAAATCAATGGCCAATGAAAAATTGGAAAGCATTACTTATCTAAACTCCAGAAATATCATGGCATTCAATAAAAACCATGTAAAATCTAATTTTATACTGCATCCTGTGCATAATGATCCTATTCTTCTTTACCATGTACACAGCCTTCCTATTCTTCTTTACCATGTACACAGCCTTCCTATTCTTCTTTACCATGTACACAGCCTTCCTATTCTTCTTTACCATGTACAAAGCCTTCCTATTCTTCTTTACCATGTACACAGCCTTCCTATTCTTCTTTACCATGTACACAGCCTTCATATTCTTCTTTACCATGTACACAGCCTTCCTATTCTTCTTTACCATGTACACAGCCTTCCTATTCATCTTTACCATGTACACAGCCTTCCTATTCTTCTTTACCATGTACACAGCCTTCATATTCTTCTTTACCATGTACACAGCCTTCCTATTCTTCTTTACCATGTACACAGCCTTCCTATTCTTCTTTACCATGTACACAGCCTTCCTATTCTTCTTTACCATGTACACAGCCTTCCTATTCTTCTTTACCATGTACACATCCTTCCTATTCTTCTTTACCATGTACACAACCTTCCTATTCTTCTTTAAAATGTACTCAACTTTCCTATTCTTCTTTACCATGTACACAATCTTCATATTCTTCTTTACCATGTGCACAACATTCCTATTCTTCTGTACTATGTACACAACTTTCATATTCTTCTGTGCTATGTACACAACTTTCCTATTCTTCTTTACCATGTACACAACTTTCCTATTCTTCTTTACCATGTACACAACCTTCCTATTCTTCTTTACCATGTACACAGCCTTCCTGTTCTTCTTTACCATATGCACATCCTTTCTATTCTTCTTTAAAATGTACACAGCCTTCCTATTCTTCTTTACCATGTGTACATCCTTCCTATTCTTCTTTACCATGTACACAACCTTCCTATTCTTCTTTACCATGTACACAACCTTCCTATTCTTATTTACCATGTACACAACCTTCCTATTCTTCTGTACCATGTATACAATCATCGTATTCTTCTGTACCATGTATACAATCATCGTATTCTTCTGTACCATGTATACAATCATCGTATTCTTCTGTACCATGAACACACTCATCGTATGCTTCTGTATCATGTATACAACCTTCCTATTCTTCTGTACCATGTATACAATCTTCGCATTATGATGCACCGTGTACACGACGCTTCGTATTCACATGCACCGTGGAAATGTAGAAAAATGTGATACTACTTTGCCAGTGTTCAGTTGCAACATTTTGAATCTCTTATGTATGTCTTTGATTTTGTCTAATACAAAACACGATTTGTGCCTGGTTGTTACATATGTACACGTGAGAGTGTGCGCACACGCAAATTTAATTCTTTTGAATATCGGACAACATTATCAGCTATATATGCTGCATTACTTCAGAATAATAGGAAGAATAAGAATGTAAAATTACATAGAATCTGTAATTGGAAGAATAAGAATGTAAAATTACATAGAATCAGTATGACAAATAAGAATGTAAAATTACATAGAATCTATAAATAGGAAGAATAAGAATGTAAAATTACATATAATCAGTAGGACGAGTAAGAATGTAAAATTACATATAATCTGTAATAGGACAAATAAGAATGTAAAATTATATATAATCAGTAGGACGAGTAAGAATGTAAAATTACATTTAATCTGTAATAGGAAGAATAAGAATGTAAAATTACATGTAATCTGTAATAGGAAGAATAAGAATGTAAAATTAGATATACATGTAATCTGTAATAGGAAGAATAAGAATGTAAAATTAGATATACATGTAATCTGTAATAGGAAGAATAAGAATGTAAAATTAGATAGAATCTGTAATAGGAAGAATAAGAATGTAAAATTAGATATATTCTGTAATAGGACAAATAAGAATGTAAAATTACATATAATCAGTAGGACGAGTAAGAATGTAAAATTACATATAATCTGTAATAGGACAAATAAGAATGTAAAATTACATATAATCAGTAGGACGAGTAAGAATGTCAAATTACATTTAATCTGTAATAGGAAGAATAAGAATGTAAAATTAGATAGAATCTGTAATACGAAGAATAAGAATGTAAAATTAGATATAATCTGTAATAGGAAGAATAAGAATGTAAAATTAGATAGAATCTGTAATAGGAAGAATAAGAATGTAAAATTAGATATAATCTGTAATAGGACAAATAAGAATGTAAAATTACATATAATCAGTAGGACGAGTAAGAATGTAAAATTACATTTAATCTGTAATAGGAAGAATAAGAATGTAAAATTAGATAGAATCTGTAATAGGAAGAATAAGAATGTAAAATTAGATAGAATCTGTAATAGGAAGAATAAGAATGTAAAATTACATAGAATCTGTAATAGGAAGAATAAGAATGTAAAAATGTATAGAATCTGTAATTGGAAGAATAAGAATGTAAAATTACATAGAATCAGTAGGACAAATAAGAATGTAAAATTACATATAATCTGTAATAGGAAGAATAAGAATGTAAAATTACATAGAATCTGTAATAGGAAGAATAAGAATGTAAAATTACATAGAATCTGTAAAAGGAAGAATAAGAATGTAAAATTACATAGAATCAGTAGGACAAATAAGAATGTAAAATTACATATAATCTGTAATAGGAAGAATAAGAATGTAAAATTACATATAATCTGTAATAGGAAGAAAAAGAATGTAAAATTACATAGAATCAGTAGGAAGAATAAGAATGTAAAATTACATAGAATCAGTAGGACAAATAAGAATGTAAAATTAGATTGAATCTGTAATAGTAAGAATAAGAAGGTAAAATTACATATAATCTGTAATAGGAAGAATAAGAATGTAAAATTACATAGAATCTGTAATAGGAAGAATAAGAATGTAAAATTACATATAATCAGTAATAGGAAGAATAAGAATGTAAAATTACATAGAATCAGTAGGACAAATAAGAATGTAAAATAAGATAGAATCTTTAATAGGAAGAATAAGAATGTAAAATTACATATAATCTGTAATAGGAAGAATAAGAATGTAAAATTATATAGAATCAGTAGGACAAATAAGAATGTAAAATTACATAGAATCTGTAATAGGAAGAATAAGAATGTAAAATTACATATAATCTGTAATAGGAAGAATAAGAATGTAAAATTATATAGAATCTATAATAGGAAGAATAAGAATGTAAAATTACATAGAATCAGTAGGACAAACAAGAATGTAAAATTACATAGAATCTGTAATAGGCAGAATAAGAATGTAAAATTACATATAATCTGTAATAGGAAGAATAAAAATGTAAAATTAGATAGAATCTGTAATAGGAAGAATAAGAATGTAAAATTACATTTAATCTGTAATAGGAAGAATAAGAATGTAAAATTAGATATACATGTAATCTGTAAAAGGAAGAATAAGAATGTAAAATTACATGTAATCTGTTATAGGTAGAATAAGAATATAAAATTACATGTAATCTCTAATAGGAAGAATAAGAATGTAAAATTAGATATACATGTAATCTGTAATAGGAAGAATAAGAAAGTAAAATTACATATAATCTGTAATAGGAAGAATAAGAATGTAAAATTAGATATACATGTAATGTGTAATAGGTAGAATAAGAATGTAAAATTAGATATACATGTAATCTGTAATAGGTAGAATAAGAATGTAAAATTAGATATACATGTAATCTGTAATAGGTAGAATAAGAATGTAAAATTAGATAGAATCTGAAATAGGTAGAATAAGAATGTAAAATTAGATGTAATCTGTAATAGGTAGAATAAGAATGTAAAATTAGATATACATGTAATCTGTAATAGGTAGAATAAGAATGTAAAATTAGATGTAATCTGTAATAGGTAGAATAAGAATGTAAAATTACATGTAATCTGTAATAGGAAGAATAAGAATTTAAAATTACATGTAATCTGTAATAGGTAGAATAAGAATGTAAAATTACATGTAATCTGTAATAGGTAGAATAAGAATGTAAAATTAGATATACATGTAATCTGTAATAGGTAGAATAAGAATGTAAAATTAGATATACATGTAATCTGTAATAGGTAGAATGAGAATGTAAAATTAGATATACATGTAATCTGTAATAGGAAGAATAAGAATGTAAAATTACATATACATGTAATCTGGAATAGGTAGAATAAGAATGTAAAATTAGATGTAATCTGTAATAGGTAGAATAAGAATGTAAAATTAGATATACATGTAATCTGTAATAGGAAGAATAAGAATTTAAAATTAGATAGAATCTGTAATAGGAAGAATAAGAATGTAAAATTACATAGAATCAGTAGGACATACAAGAATGTAAAATTGCATAGAATCTGTAATAGGCAGAATAAGAATGTAAAATTACATATAATCTGTAATAGGAAGAATAAAAATGTAAAATTAGATAGAATCTGTAATAGGAAGAATAAGAATGTAAAATTACATTTAATCTGTAATAGGAAGAATAAGAATGTAAAATTAGATATACATGTAATCTGTAAAAGGAAGAATAAGAATGTAAAATTACATGTAATCTGTTATAGGTAGAATAAGAATATAAAATTACATGTAATCTCTAATAGGAAGAATAAGAATGTAAAATTAGATATACATGTAATCTGTAATAGGAAGAATAAGAAAGTAAAATTACATATAATCTGTAATAGGAAGAATAAGAATGTAAAACTACATATAATCAGTAGGACGAATAAGAATGTAAAATTACATGTAATTTGTAATAGGTAGAATTAGAATGTAAAATTAGATGTAATCTGTAATAGGTAGAATAAGAATGTAAAATTACATGTAATCTGTAATAGGTAGAATAAGAATGTAAAATTACATGTAATCTGTAATAGGTAGAATAAGAATGTAAAATTAGATATACATGTAATGTGTAATAGGTAGAATAAGAATGTAAAATTAGATATACATGTAATCTGTAATAGGTAGAATAAGAATGTAAAATTAGATATACATGTAATCTGTAATAGGTAGAATAAGAATGTAAAATTAGATAGAATCTGAAATAGGTAGAATAAGAATGTAAAATTAGATGTAATCTGTAATAGGTAGAATAAGAATGTAAAATTAGATATACATGTAATCTGTAATAGGTAGAATAAGAATGTAAAATTAGATGTAATCTGTAATAGGTAGAATAAGAATGTAAAATTACATGTAATCTGTAATAGGAAGAATAAGAATTTAAAATTACATGTAATCTGTAATAGGTAGAATAAGAATGTAAAATTACATGTAATCTGTAATAGGTAGAATAAGAATGTAAAATTAGATATACATGTAATCTGTAATAGGTAGAATAAGAATGTAAAATTAGATATACATGTAATCTGTAATAGGTAGAATGAGAATGTAAAATTAGATATACATGTAATCTGTAATAGGAAGAATAAGAATGTAAAATTACATATACATGTAATCTGGAATAGGTAGAATAAGAATGTAAAATTAGATGTAATCTGTAATAGGTAGAATAAGAATGTAAAATTAGATATACATGTAATCTGTAATAGGAAGAATAAGAATTTAAAATTAGATAGAATCTGTAATAGGAAGAATAAGAATGTAAAATTACATAGAATCTGTAATAGGAAGAATAAAAATGTAAAATTAGATAGAATCAGTAATAGGAAGAATAAGAATGTAAAATTAGATGTAATCTGTAATAGGTAGAATAAGAATGTAAAATTAGATGTAATCTGTAATAGGTAGAATAAGAATGTAAAATTACATGTAATCTGTAATAGGTAGAATAAGAATGTAAAATTACATGTAATCTGTAAAAGGTAGAATAAGAATGTAAAATTACATGTAATCTGTAATAGGTAGAATAAGAATGTAAAATTAGACATACATGTAATCTGTAATACGAAGAATAAGAATGTAAAATTACATGTAATCTGTAATAGGTAGAATAATAATGTAAAATTACATGTAATCTGTAATAGGTAGAATAAGAATGTAAAATTAGATATACATGTAATCTGTAATAGGTAGAATAAGAATGTAAAATTAGATATACATGTAATCTGTAATAGGTAGAATAAGAATTTAAAATTAGATATACATGTAATCTGTAATAGGAAGAATAAGAATGTAAAATTACATATACATGTAATCTGTAATAGGTAGAATAAGAATGTAAAATTAGATAGAATCTGTAATAGGTAGAATAAGAATGTAAAATTAGATGTAATCTGTAATAGGTAGAATAAGAATGTAAAATTAGATATACATGTAATTTGTAACAGGAAGAATAAGAATTTAAAATTAGATAGAATCTGTAATAGGAAGAATAAGAATGTAAAATTACATAGAATCTGTAATAGGAAGAATAAAAATGTAAAATTAGATAGTATCTGTAATAGGAAGAATAAGAATGTAAAATTAGATATACATGTAATCTGTAATAGGTAGAATAAGAATGTAAAATTAGATAGAATCTGTAATAGAAAGAATAAGAATTTAAAATTAGATAGAATCTGTAATAGGAAGAATAAGAATGTAAAATTAGATAGAATCTGTAATAGGAAGAATAGGAATGTAAAAATGCATAAAATCTGTAATAGGCAGAATAAGAAAGTAAAATTAGATATACATGTAATCTGTAATAGGAAGAATAAGAATTTAAAATTAGATAGAATCTGTAATAGGAAGAATAAGAATGTAAAATTAGATATACATGTAATCTGTAATAGGAAGAAAAAGAATGTAAAATTAGATAGAATCTGTAATAGGAAGAATAAGAATGTAAAATTACATATACATGTAATCTGTAATAGGTAGAATAAGAATGTAAAAATACAAAGAATCTATAATAGGAAGAATAAGAATGTAAAATTAGATAGAATCTGTAATAGGAAGAATAAGAATTTAAAATTAGATAGAATCTGTGATAGGAAGAATAAGAATGTAAAATTACATAGAATCTGTAATAGGAAGAATAAAAATGTAAAATTAGATTGAATCTGTAATAGGAAGAATAAGAATGTAAAATTAGATATACATGTAATCTGTAATAGGTAGAATAAGAATGTAAAATTAGATAGAATCTGTAATAGGAAGAATAAGAATTTACAATTAGATAGAATCTGTAATAGGAAGAATAAGAATGTAAAATTACATAGAATCTGTAATAGGAAGAATAAAATTTGTAAAATTAGATTGAATCTGTAATAGGAAGAATAAGAATGTAAAAATGAATAAAATCTGTAATAGGCAGAATAAGAATGTAAAATTAGATATACATGTAATATGTAATAGGAAGAATAAGAATGTAAAAATACAAAGAATCTGTAATAGGAAGAATAAGAATGTAAAATTAGATAGAATCTGTAACAGTAAGAATAAGAATGTAAAATTACATAGAATCAGTAGGACAAATAAGAATGTAAAATTACATATAATCTGTGATAGGAAGAATAAGAATGTAAAATTACATGTAATCTGTAACAGGAAGAATAAGAATTTAAAATTAGATAGAATCTGTAAAAGGAAGAAAAAGAATGTAAAATTAGATATACATGTAATCTGTAATAGGAAGAATAAGAATGTAAAATTAGATAGAATCTGTAATAGGAAGAATAAAAATGTAAAATTAGATATACATGTAATCTGTAATAGGTAGAATAAGAATGTAAAATTAGATATACATGTAATCTGTAATAGGAAGAATAAGAATGTAAAATTAGATATACATGTAATCTGTAATAGGTAGAATAAGAATGTAAAATTAGATATACATAAAATCTGTAATGGGAAGAATAAGAATGTAAAATTAGATATACATGTAATCTGTAATAGGTAGAATAAGAATGTAAAATTAGATATAGATGTAATCTGTAATAGGAAGAATAAGAATGTAAAATTAGATGTAATCTGTAATAGGTAGAATAAGAATGTAAAATTAGATATACATGTAATCTGTAATAGGTAGAATAAGAATGTAAAATTAGATATACATGTAATCTGTAATAGGAAGAATAAGAATGTAAAATTAGATGTAATCTGTAATAGGTAGAATAAGAATGTAAAATTAGATATACATGTAATCTGTAATAGGAAGAATAAGAATGTAAAATTAGATATACATGTAATCTGTAATAGGAAGAATAAGAATGTAAAATTAGATATACATGTAATCTGTAATAGGTAGAATAAAAATGTAAAATTAGATAGAATCTGTAATAGGTAGAATAAGAATTTAAAATTAGATCTACATGTAATCTGTAATAGGAAGAATAAGAATGTAAAATTAGATATACATGTAATCTGTAATAGGTAGAATAAAAATGTAAAATTAGATAGAATCTGTAATAGGAAGAATAAGAATTTAAAATTAGATAGAATCTTTAATAGGAAGAATAAGAATGTAAAATTACATAGAATCTGTAATAGGAAGAATAAAAATATAAAATTAGATAGAATCTGTAATAGGAAGAATAAGAATGTAAAAATGCATAAAATCTGTAATAGGCAGAATAAGAATGTAAAATTAGATATACATGTAATCTGTAATAGGAAGAATAAGAATTTAAAATTAGATAGAATCTGTAATAGGAAGAATAAGAATGTAAAATTAGATATACATGTAACCTGTAATAGGAAGAATAAGAATGTAAAATTAGATAGAATCTGTAATAGGAAGAATAAGAATGTAAAATTACTTATACATGTAATCTGTAATAGGTAGAATAAGAATGTAAAAATACAAAGAATCTGTAATAGGAAGTATAAAAAAGTAAAATTAGATAGAATCTGTAATAGGAAGAATAAGAATTTAAAATAAGATAGAATCTGTAATAGGAAGAATAAGAATGTAAAATTACATAGAATCTGTAATAGGAAGAATAAAAATGTAAAATAAGATAGAATCTGTAATAGGAAGAATAAGAATGTAAAATTAGATATACATGTAATCTGTAATAGGTAGAATAAGAATGTAAAATTAGATAGAATCTGTAATAGGAAGTATAAGAATTTAAAATTAGATAGAATCTGTAATAGGAAGAATAAGAATGTAAAATTACATAGAATCTGTAATAGGAAGAATAAAAATGTAAAATAAGATAGAATCTGTAATAGGAATAATAAGAATGTAAAAATGCATAAAATCTGTAATAGGCAGAATAAGAATGTAAAATTAGATATACATGTAATCTGTAATAGGAAGAATAAGAATTTAAAATTAGATAGAATCTGTAATAGGAAGAATAAGAATGTAAAATTAGATATAAATGTAATCTGTAATAGGAAGAATAAGAATGTAAAATTAGATAGAATCTGTCATAGGAAGAAAAAGAATGTAAAATTAGATATACATGTAATCTGTAATAGGATGAATAAGAATGTAAAAATACAAAGAATCTGTAATAGGAAGAATAAGAATGTAAAATTACATATATATGTAACCTGTAATAGGTAGAATAAGAATGGAAAATTAGATAAACATGTAATCTGTAATAGGAAGAATAAGAATTTAAAATTAGATAGAATCTGTAATAGGAAGAATAAGAATGTAAAATTAGATATACATGTAATCTGTAATAGGAAGAATAAGAATGTAAAATTAGATAGAATCTTTAATAGGAAGAATAAGAATTTAAAATTAGATGTAATCTGTAATAGGTAGAATAAGAATGTAAAATTACATATACATGTAATCTGTAATAGGTAAAATAAGAATGTAAAATTAGATATACATGTAATCTGTAATAGGAAGAATAAGAATGTAAAATTAGATGTAATCTGTAATAGGTAGAATAAGAATGTAAAATTAGATATACATGTAATCTGTAATAGGAAGAATAAGAATGTAAAATTAGATATACATGTAATCTGTAATAGGAAGAATAAGAATGTAAAATTAGATATACATGTAATCTGTAATAGGTAGAGTAAAAATGTAAAATTAGATATACATGTAATCTGTAATAGGAAGAATAAGAATGTAAAATTAGATATACATGTAATCTGTAATAGGTAGAATAAAAATGTAAAATTAGATAGAATTTGTAATAGGTAGAATAAGAATTTAAAATTAGGTATACATGTAATCTGTAATAGGAAGAATAAGAATGTAAAATTACATATAACCTGTAATAGGAAGAATAAAAATGTAAAATTACATATAATCAGTAGGACGAATAAGAATGTAAAATTAAAAAGAATCTGTAATAGGAAGAATAAGAATGTAAAATGACAAATAATCCGTAACAGGAAGAATAAGAATGTAAAATTAGATAGAATCTGTAATAGGAAGAATAAGAATGTAAAATTACATAGAATCAGTAGGAAAAATAAGAATGTAAAATTACATATAATCTGTAATAGGAAGAATAAGAATGTAAAATTAGATATAATCTGTAATAGGAAGAATAAAAATGTAAAATTAGATATAATCTGTAACAGTAAGAATAAGAATGTAAAATTACATAGAATCAGTAGAACAAATAAGAATGTAAAATTACATATAATCTGTAATAGGAAGAAAAAGAATGTAAAATTAGATTGAATCTGTAATAGGAAGAATATGAATGTAAAATTACATATAATCTGTAATAGGAAGAATAAGAATGTAAAATTAGATATAATCTGTAATAGGAAGAATAAGAATGTAAAATTACATATAATCTGTAATAGAAAGAATAAGAATTTAAAATTACATATAATCTGTAATAAGAAGAATAAGAATGTAAAATTACATAGAATCAGTAGGACAAATAAGAATGTAAAATTAAATATAATCTGCAATAGGAAGAATAAGAATGTAAAATTAGATTGAATCTCTAATAGGAAGAATAAGAATGTAAAATTACATATAATCTGAAATAGGAAGAGTAAGAATGTAAAATTACATATAATCTGTAACAGTAAGAATAAGAATGTAAAATTACATAGAATCAGTAGGACAAATAAGAATGTAAAATTAAATATAATCTGTAATAGGAAGAATAAGAATGTAAAATTAGATTGAATCTGTAATAGGAAGAATAAGAATGTAAAATTACATATAATCTGTAATAGGAAGAATAAGAATGTAAAATTACATAGAATCTGTAATAGGAAGAATAAGAATGTAAAATTACATAGAATCAGTAGGACAAATAAGAATGTAAAATTAGATTGAATCTGTAATAGGAAGAATAAGAATGTAAAATTACATATAATCTGTAATAGGAAGAATAAGAATGTATAATTACATATAATCTGTAATAGGAAGATTAAGAATGTAAAATTACATACAATCTGTAATAGGAAGAATAAGAATGTAAAATTACATTTAATCTGTAATCGGAAGAATAAGAATGTAAAATTACATATAATCAGTAATAGGAAGAATAAGAATGTAAAATTACATATAATCTGTAATAGGAAGAATAAGAATGTAAAATTACATAGAATCAGTAGGACAAACAAGAATGTAAAATTACATAGAATCTGTAATAGGAAGAATAAGAATGTAAAATTACATATAATCTGTAATAGGAAGAATAAAAATGTAAAATTAGATAGAATCTGTAATAGGAAGAATAAGAATGTAAAATTACATTTAATCTGTAATAGGAAGAATAAGAATGTAAAATTAGATATACATGTAATCTGTAAAAGGAAGAATAAGAATGTAAAATTACATGTAATCTGTAATAGGTAGAATAAGAATGTAAAATTACATGTAATCTCTAATAGGAAGAATAAGAATGTAAAATTAGATATACATGTAATCTGTAATAGGAAGAATAAGAATGTAAAATTAGATATACATGTACTAGGAAGAATAAGAATGTAAAATTACATAGAATCTGTATTAGGAAGAATAAAAATGTAAAATTAGATAGAATCTGTAATAGGAAGAATAAGAATGTAAAAATGCATAAAATCTGTAATAGGCAGAATAAGAATGTAAAATTAGATATAAATGTAATCTGTAATAGGAAGAATAAGAATTTAAAATTAGAAAGAATCTGTAATAGGAAGAATAAGAATGTAAAATTAGATATACATGTAACCTGTAATAGGAAGAATAAGAATGTAAAATTAGATAGAATCTGTAATAGGAAGAATAAGAATGTAAAATTACTTATACATGTAATCTGTAATAGGTAGAATAAGAATGTAAAAATACAAAGAATCTGTAATAGGAAGAATAAGAATGTAAAATTAGATAGAATCTGTAATAGGAAGAATAAGAATTTAAAATAAGATAGAATCTGTAATAGGAAGAATAAGAATGTAAAATTACATAGAATCTGTAATAGGAAGAATAAAAATGTAAAATTAGATAGAATCTGTAATAGGAAGAATAAGAATGTAAAATTAGATATACATGTAATCTGTAATAGGTAGAATAAGAATGTAAAATTAGATAGAATCTGTAATAGGAAGTATAAGAATTTAAAATTAGATAGAATCTGTAATAGGAATAATAAGAATGTAAAATTACATAGAATCTGTAATAGGAAGAATAAAAATGTAAAATTAGATAGAATCTGTAATAGGAAGAGTAAGAATGTAAAAATGCGTAAAATCTGTAATAGGCAGAATAAGAATGTAAAATTAGATATACATGTAATCTGTAATAGGAAGAAAAAGAATTTAAAATTAGATAGAATTTGTAATAGGAAGTATAAGAATGTAAAATTAGATATACATGTAATCTGTAATAGGAAGATTAAGAATGTAAAATTAGATAGAATCTGTAATAGGAAGAATAAGAATGTAAAATTAGATATACATGTAATCTGTAATAGGAAGAATAAGAATGTAAAAATACAAAGAATCTGTAATAGGAAGAATAAGAATGTAAAATTACATATACATGTAATCTGTAATAGGTAGAATAAGAATGGAAAATTAGATATACATGTAATCTGTAATAGGAAGAATAACAATTTAAAATTAGATAGAATCTGTAATAGGAAGAATAAGAATGTAAAATTAGATATACATTTAATCTGTAATAGGAAGAATAAGAATGTAAAATTAGATAGAATCTGTAATAGGAAGAATAAGAATTTAAAATTAGATGTAATCTGTAATAGGTAGAATAAGAATGTAAAATTACATATACATGTAATCTGTAATAGGTAGAATAAGAATGTAAAATTAGATATACATGTAATCTGTAATAGGAAGAATAAGAATGTAAAATTAGATATACATGTAATCTGTAATAGGAAGAATAAGAATGTAAAATTAGATATACATGTAATCTGTAATAGGTAGAGTAAAAATGTAAAATTAGATTTACATGTAATCTGTAATAGGAAGAATAAGAATGTAAAATTAGATATACATGTAATCTGTAATAGGTAGAATAAAAATGTAAAATTAGATAGAATCTGTAATAGGTAGAATCAGAATTTAAAATTAGATATACCTGTAATCTGTAATAGAAAGAATAAGAATGTAAAATTACATATAATCTGTAATAGGAAGAATAAAAATGTAAAATTACATATAATCAGTAGGACGAATAAGAATGTAAAATTAAATAGAATCTGTAATAGGAAGAATAAGAACGTAAAATGAAAAATAATTCGTAACAGGAAGAATAAGAATGTAAAATTAGATAGAATATGTAATAGGAAGAATAAGAATGTAAAATTACATAGAATCAGTAGGAAAAATAAGAATGTAAAATTACATATAATCTGTAATAGGAAGAATAAGGATGTAAAATTAGATATAATCTGTAATAGGAAGAATAAAAATGTAAAATTAGATATAATCTGTAACAGTAAGAATAAGAATGTAAAATTACATATAATCTGTAATAGGAAGAATAAGAATGTAAAATTAGATTGAATCTGTAATAGGAAGAATAAGAATGTAAAATTACATATAATCTGTAATAGAAAGAATAAGAATGTAAAATTACATTTAATCTGTAATAGGAAGAATAAGAATGTAAAATTACATAGAATCAGTCGGACAAATAAGAATGTAAAATTACATATAATCTGTAATAGGAAGAATAAGAATGTAAAATTAGATTGAATCTCTAATAGGAAGAATAAGAATGTAAAATTACATATAATCTGAAATAGGAAGAGTAAGAATGTAAAATTACATATAATCTGTAACAGTAAGAATAAGAATGTAAAATTACATATAATCAGTAGGACAAATAAGAATGTAAGATTAAATATAATCTGTAATAGGAAGAATAAGAATGTAAAATGAGATATACATGTAATCTGTAATAGGAAGAATAAGAATGTAAAATTACATGTAATCTGTAATAGGAAGAATAAGAATGTAAAATTACATAGAATCTGTAATAGGAATAATAAGAATGTAAAATTACATAGAATCAGTAGGACAAATAAGAATGTAAAATTAGATTGAATCTGTAATAGGAAGAATAAGAATGTGAAATTACATATAATCTGTAATAGGAAGAATAAGAATGTAAAATTACATATAATCTGTAATAGGAAGATTAAGAATGTAAAATTACATATAGTCTGTAATAGGAAGAATAAGAATGTAAAATTACATTTAATCTGTAATAGGAAGAATAAGAATGTAAAATTACATATCATCTGTAATAGGAAGAATAAGAATGTAAAATTACATATAATCTGTAATAGGAAGAATAAGAATGTAAAATTACATTTAATCTGTAATACGAAGAATAAGAATGCAAAATTACATATAATCTGTAATAGGAACAATAAGAATGTAAAATTACATATAATCTGTAACAGGAAGAATAAGAATGTAAAATTACATATAATCTGTAACAGTAAGAATAAGAATGTAAAATTACATAGAATCAGTAGGACAAATAAGAATGTAAAATTACATATAATCTGTAATAGGAAGAATAAGAATGTAAAATTACATATAATCAGTAGGACAAATAAGAATGTAAAATTACATATTATCTGTAATAGGAAGAATAAGAATGTAAAATTAGATTGAATCTGTAATAGGAAGAATAAGAATGTAAAATTACATTTAATCTGTAATAGGAAGAATAAGAATGTAAAATTACATATAATCTGTAACAGTAAGAATAAGAATGTAAAATTACATAGAATCAGTAGGACAAATAAGAATGTAAAATTACTTATAATCTGTAATAGGATGAATTAGAATGTAAAATTAGATTGAATCTGTAATAGGAAGAATAAGAATGTAAAATTACATTTAATCTGTAATAGGAAGAATAAGAATGTAAAATTACATATAATCTGTAATAGGAAGAATAAGAATGTAAAATTACATATAATCTGTAATAGGGAGAATAAGAATGTAAACTTACATTTAATCTGTAATAGGAAGAATAAGAATGTAAAATTAGATAGAATCTGAAATAGGAAGAATAAGAATGTAAAATTAGATATAATCTGTAATAGGAAGAATAAGAATGTAAAATTACATAGAATCTGTGATAGGAAGAATAAGAATGTAAAATTACATATAATCTGTAATAGGAAGAATAATAATGTAAAATTACATATAATCTGTAATAGGAAGAATAAGAATGTAAAATTACATATAATCTGTAATAGGAAGAATAAGAATTAAAATTACATATAATCTGTAACAGTAAGAATAAGAATGTAAAATTACATAGAATCAGTAGGACAAATAAGAATGTAAAATTACATATAATCTGTAATAGGAAGAATAAGAATGTAAAATTACATATAATCTGTAATAGTAAGAATAAGAATGTAAAATTACATGTTATCTGTAATAGGTAGAATAAGAATGTAAAATTAGATATACATGTAATCTGTAATAGGAAGAATAAAGAATTTAAATTTACATATAATCTGTAATAGGAAGAATAAGAATATAAAATTACATATAATCTGTAACAGTAAGAATAAGAATGTAAAATTACATAGAATCAGTAGGACAAATAAGAATGTAAAATTACATATAATCTGTGATAGGAAGAATAAGAATGTAAAATTACATGTAATCTGTAATAGGTAGAATAAGAATGTAGAATTAGATATACATGTAATCTGTAATAGGAAGAATATGAATGTAAAATTACATGTAATCTGTAATAGGTAGAATAATAATGTAAAATTACATGTAATCTGCAATAGGTAGAATAAGAATTTAAAATTAGATATACATGTAATCTGTAATAGGAAGAATAAGAATGTAAAATTAGATATACATGTAATCTGTAATAGGTAGAATAAGAATGTAAAATTACATATAATCTGTAACAGTAAGAATAAGAATGTAAAATTACATATAATCTGTAACAGTAAGAATAAGAATGTAAAATTACATGTAATCTGTAATAGGTAGAATAAGAATATAAAATTAGATATACATGTAATCTGTAATAGGAAGAATAAGAATGTAAAATTACATATAATCTGTAATAGGAAAAATAAGAATGTAAAATTACATGTAATCTGTAATAGGTAGAATAAGAATGTAAAATTAGATATAATCTGTAATAGGAAGAATAAGAATGTAAAATTAGATAGAATCTGTAACAGTAAGAATAAGAATGTAAAATTACATGTAATCTGTAATAGGTAGAATAAGAATGTAAAATGAGATATACATGTAATCTGTAATAGGAAGAATAAGAATGTAAAATTACATATAATCTGTAATAGGAAGAATAAGAATGTAAAATTACATGTAATCTGTAATAGGTAGGATAAGAATGTAAAATTAGATATAATCTGTAATAGGAAGAATAAGAATGTAAAATTACATATAATCTGTAATAGGAAGAATAAGAATGTAAAATTACATATAATCTGTAATAGGAAGAATAAGAATGTAAAATTACATATAATCTGTAATAGGAAGAATAAGAATGTAAAATTACATGTAATCTGTAATAGGTAGAATAAGAATGTAAAATTAGATATACATGTAATCTGTAATAGGAAGAATAAGAATGTAAAATTACATGTAATCTGTAATAGGAAGAATAAGAATGTAAAATTACATATAATCTGTAACAGTAAGAATAAGAATGTAAAATTACATACAATCAGTAGGACAAATAAGAATGTAAAATTACATATAATCTGTAATAGGAAGAATAAGAATGTAAAATTACATGTAATCTGTAATAGGTAGAATAAGAATGTAAAATTAGATATACATGTAATCTGTAATAGGAAGAATAAGAATGTAAAATTACATGTAATCTGTAATAGGTAGAATAAGAATGTAAAATTACATGTAATCTGTAATAGGTAGAATAAGAATTTAAAATTAGATATACATGTAATCTGTAATAGGAAGAATAAGAATGTAAAATTACATATACATGTAATCTGTAATAGGTAGAATAAGAATGTAAAATTAGATGTAATCTGTCATAGGTAGAATAAGAATGTAAAATTAGATTTACATGTAATCTGTAATAGGAAGAATAAGAATGTAAAATTAGATATAATCTGTAATAGGAAGAATAAGAATTTAAAATTAGATATAATTTTTAATAGGAAGAATAAAAATGTAAAATTAGATAGAATCTGTAATAGGAAGAATAAGAATGTAAAATTAGATATACATGTAATCGGTAATAGGTAGAATAAGAATGTAAAATTAGATATACATGTAATCTGTAATAGGAAGAATAAGAATGTAAAATTAGATATACATGTAATCTGTAATAGGTGGAATAAAAATGTAAAATTAGATATACATGTAATCTGTAATAGGAAGAATAAGAATGTAAAATTAGATATACATGTAATCTGTAATAGGTAGAATAAAAATGTAAAATTAGATAGAATCTGTAATAGGTAGAATAAGAATTTAAAATTAGATATACATGTAATCTGTAATAGGAAGAATAAGAATGTAAAATTAGATATACATGTAATCTGTAATAGGTAGAATAAAAATGTAAAATTAGATAGAATCTGTAATAGGAAGAATAAGAATTTAAAATTAGATAGAATCTGTAATAGGAAGAATAAGAATGTAAAATTACATAAAATCTGTAATAGGAAGAATAAAAATGTAAAATTAGATAGAATCTGTAATAGGAAGAATAAGAATGTAAAAATGCATAAAATCTGTAATAGGCAGAATAAGAATGTAAAATTAGATATACATGTAATCTGTAATAGGAAGAATAAGAATGTAAAATTAGATAGAATCTGTAATAGGAAGAATAAGAATGTAAAATTAGATATACATGTAATCTGTAATAGGTAGAATAAGAATGTAAAATTAGATATACATGTAATCTGTAATAGGAAGAATAAGAATGTAAAATTAGATATACATGTAATCTGTAATAGGAAGAATAAGAATGTAAAATTAGATATACATGAAATCTGTAATAGGTAGAATAAAAATGTAAAATTAGATATACATGTAATCTGTAATAGGAAGAATAAGAATGTAAAATTAGATATACATGTAATCTGTAATAGGTAGAATAAAAATGTAAAATTAGATAGAATCTGTAATAGGTAGAATAAGAATTTAAAATTAGATATACATGTAATCTGTAATAGGAAGAATAAGAATGTAAAATTAGATATACATGTAATCTGTAATAGGTAGAATAAAAATGTAAAATTAGATAGAATCTGTAATAGGAAGAATAAGAATTTAAAATTAGATAGAATCTGTAATAGTAAGAATAAGAATGTAAAATTACATGTAATCTGTAATAGGATTAATAAGAATGTAAAATTAGATAGAATCTGTAATAGGAAGAATAAAAATGTAAAATTACATATAATCTGTAATAGGTAGAATAAAAATGTAAAATTAGATAGAATCTGTAATAGGAAGAATAAGAATTTAAAATTACATAGAATCTGTAATAGGAAGAATAAGAATTTAAAATTACATAGAATCTTTAATAGGAAGAATAAGAATGTAAAATTACATAGAATCTGTAATAGGAAGAATAAGAATGTAAAAATGCATAAAATCAGTAATAGGTAGAATAAGAATGTAAAATTAGATATACATGTAATCTGTAATAGGAAGAATAAGAATGTAAAATTAGATAGAATCTGTAATAGGAAGAATAAGAATGTAAAATTAGATATACATTTAATCTGTAATAGGAAGAATAAGAATGTAAAATTAGATATACATTTAATCTGTAATAGGAAGAATAAGAATGTAAAATTAGATAGAATCTGTAATAGGAAGAATAAGAATGTAAAATTAGATAGAATCTGTAATAGGAAGAATAGGAATGTAAAATTAGATAGAATCTGTAATAGGAATAATAAGAATGTAAAATTAGATATACATTTAATCTGTAATAGGAAGAATAAGAATGTAAAATTACATAGAATCAGTAGGAAGAATAAGAATGTAAAATTATATAGAATTAGTAGGAAGAATAAGAATGTAAAATGATATAGAATTAGTAGGAAGAATAAGAATGTAAAATTACATATAATCTGTAATAGGAAGAGTAAGAATGTAAAATTACATAGAATCTGTAATAGGAAGAATAAGAATGTAAAATTACATAGAATCAGTAGGAAGAATAAGAATGTAAAATTATATAGAATTAGTAGGAAGAATAAGAATGTAAAATTATATAGAATTAGTAGGAAGAATAAGAATGTAAAATTACATATAATCTGTAATAGGAAGAATAAGAATGTAAAATTACATAGAATCAGTAGGACAAATAAGAATGTAAAATTACATATAATCTGTAATAGGAAGAATAAGAATGTAAAATTACATATAATCTGTAATAGGAAGAATAAGAATGTAAAATTACATAGAATCAGCAGGAAGAATAAGAATGTAAAATTACATAGAATTTATAAATAGGAAGAATAAGAATGTAAAATTACATAGAATCAGTAGGAAGAATAAGAATATAAAATTACATAAAATATGTAATAGGGAGAACAAGATTGTAAAAATACATAGAATCTGTAATAGGAAGAATAGGAATGTAAACTTACATAGAATCAGTTGGAAGAATAAGAATGTAAAATTACATAGAATCTGTAATAGGACAAATAAGAATGTAAAATTACATATAATCTGTAATAGGAAGAATAAGAATGTAAAATTACATAGAATCAGTAGGAAGAATAAGAATGTAAAATTACATAGAATTTATAAATAGGAAGAATAAGAATGTAAAATTACATAGAATCAGTAGGAAGAATAAGAATATAAAATTACATAAAATATGTAATAGGGAGAATAAGAATGTAAAAATACATAGAATCTGTAATAGGAAGAATAGGAATGTAAAATTACATAGAATCAGTAGGAAGAATAAGAATGTAAAATTACATAGAATCTATAAATAGGAAGAATAAGAATGTAAAATTACATAGAATCAGTAGGAAGAATAAGAATGTAAACTTACATAGAATATGTAATAGGGAGAATAAGAATGTAAAAATACATAGAAACTGTAATAGGAAGAATAGGAATGTAAAATTACATAGAATCAGTAGGAAGAATAAGAATGTAAAAATACAAAGAATCTGTAATAGGAAGAATAAGAATGTAAAATTACATAGAATCAGTAGGAAGAATAAGAATGTAAAATTACATAGAATCTATAAATAGGAAGAATAAGAATGTAAAATTACATAGAATCAGTAGGAAGAATAAGAATGTACAAATACAAAGAATCTGTAATAGGAAGAATAAGAATGTAAAATTACATATAATCTGTAATAGGAAGAATAAGAATGTAAAATTACATAGAATCAGTAGGAAGAATAGGAATGTAAAATTAGATACAAGCTGTAATATGAAGAAAAAGGTTAAATTACATAGAATCTATAATAGGAAGAATAAGAATGTAAAATTACCTAGGATCTGTAATATAAAGAATAAAAATGTAAAATTTCTTATGATCTGTATAATAATAATAATAATAATAATAATAATAATAATAATAATAATAATAATAATAATAATACAAGTGCATTCGGATTCATTGATTTATCTTCTCTGAAGTCTCAACGCTGTCAGTAAAACTGATGATCAAATCGATTAGCTTATGACAAGCAGTATATCATTTTTATGGGGGAAAAAGTAGGAATATCTTTTCCAAATTTTAGACTCGACTTAAATAACTTTACATATATATACTAGGTTGGAAATATTTCATTTGAGGTCGGTCGCTTGACACAAATAGACCGCTAGTACAGGACAGAATCATATTAATCTCAATTAAGAAATACAACGTCTCTAATAAGCAAAATAATAACGTCCCAAGTCTCCACAAATAACATCTTGTTCTCAATTTTGGAATCCTTGATCACAATTGTTATCATGGTAACTATTCCCAAAAAAATTCTTTGATATCAGCGATTGCATCTAAATAATTTTGTTTATTTTACTTGAGTATAAAAAGTGACTCACCTAAAAAAAAATCTACAAGTATCATTTAGAGATAAACTTTGAACGTGGCGCGAGTGGCTAATACTATTTAAATGTTCTGTATTTATTAGATACACACACGATCTCATCAGATATCTTAGCTCGTTCCCCCCCCCCCCCCCCCCAAAAAAAAACAAAACTGTTTTTCTTCGTCGTCTGACTGTGAGAATATCTGATACTCCTCTCCCATTGAATGTACAGGTTTACTAGGTTGTTGTAACACTTTATCATATTTCGTTTGGGTTTTAGGATTTAATCTACCGATACAACTTTTATGAACGGTTACTTTTCTGTAGAAGAAGAAGAAGAAGAAGAAGAAGAAGAAGAAGAAGAAGAAAAAGAAGAAGAAGAAGAAGAAAAAGAAGAAGAAGAAATACAAATATAAATAATCCCTCTAATAAACTCAAAGTATGACGCTAACATGAAAAACTATACTTTTCTTAAATACGAGATTTTTTTGTGATTAATACATTGTGTTAAATTTTTAAATTTGATTCGGAAACGATTAAGTAGTATTTATTTTATAAGAAATATGGTGGCCGTTAAAAGGTTATTTGTTGTTTTTTTTTTTAAAATTCAGCCAAAATTAAATTACATGTATGGACTTCATCAGTTGCAACTGTCGTAATCCTTATTTCTTCGTCTGGGTACCGCGAATGTCATTATTGCAGTCGCGGTAGCAATCTTTGTTTGTAGTGATAGTAGTGATAGTTTGTGTTTTGACTTCATGGAGGCTTTTTGAATTCTTTGGAGGTGAAGGTCTCATTATCTTGCCTTGTTCAAAAGCGGCTTCATTCATCGCCCTCATCTGTTTCACTTAAGGAAAAAAATCAGGTAAATTATTTGAACTACCTAAGTTCTTTTCACTATGTTCACCATTATGGTTGTATGTCTCGCTTCGTCTTTTTATCTTCTATTTTTTTCATTTCGAATGCATGCAAGAGAATGGCATTCTCTGTCATAATTTCTGCGTGGCTCATCAAGTTTTGGTTGGATTTTATTTGTAGATGATGGCAAATTGGTTATTCATAGTTCCAGAATTAGTTGGGGTGAAGGTAACCTATGCAACCGATCAGTAAAATGGTCCATAATTGTTCGCCTCGTTGTAGCAAACTCATATGAAAATGGCAGCTTCGATAACATAATACACTACAAAGATTTAGCAGTAAAAGACGATTTGCGTTTTATGCAAAAGTTCTCTACACCACACCCACTACGGTTACTTTTGTAGATCTTGCAGAAAAGAACTCGGAGGAGTGGCCACTGTAGTAGTTGATTGTGTGTTTAAGGACATGATGATCACTTAGTTTTATACTCAATGACTTGTGTCGATCCAAGAATCAAAACTGGGGTGAAATTCTTTCCAGCGTACTTTGACTTCTTTGACTCGACGTTTTCTCACTTTCACGGTTCTTGGATCGATAATTCTTTCGCTGTCGTACACTTAGTCTTCCTTTTGAGTCACTCGTTTTAACTCGGCAAGTAAAACTTTCCTTTCAACACTTCTCCGCTCATGTATTCCATTCAATAGACGACAGGATGACAGCAACGCACTCGTCCTTTGACAGGATACGATTCGGTGGCCCGGTTGGGTAAGTAACCTTTGTTGAAAGTGCGTTTTGTTTTGCCAGTGAGTACTCAATCTTGGGGACAGCCTCAGAGACGTACCTAACAGGTGCTCAAAGACTGCCACTTCGTTGTCGGGAGTCACATCTTGGGGTGGGGGGGGGGGTGGCACATCCAATGCTCCGATAGTAAGATTAGTTGTACACTTTGACCAGGAGCTGTAAGATGTCGATGTACTTGGGAGTGTGTTGATGCCTATAATATTTCCACATGCGTTCTTTCGAGGTGCGTTGAAAACGTTATAACATGCTGGTTTCGGGATTCTCGATAGTAAATAATGAATTTCTCGTTTCTTTAATTCTTTTTGGAAAGATTGATTCAGAAAATTCGGTGCCTTGGTCGGTTTGCCATCGTACAGATTGCCGACCACTTTGCTTGATATCAGTTTTGGGGCTCGCACTTCTTCCTCAGGCATCAATGTGGCTGCATCTATTTGTTCAAAACGAGTGGTGTTGATGGATATTTTATCTGAGTCGGTCGAGGTGTTTCGTCTACGGCTTTCTGGTAAAAGATATTTTGTCCTTGCAACACTTGACCTTTTTTGACAAATCACTGCGATTCATTTACGATTGCAGTTCGTGTTGCAACTGGGACATTCCGGTCAAATGAGGAGTGGGATATAAATGCGGAGTCCGCTGTTCTTGCCAACGACGGAATTCCATCCATCGTCTGTAATGTACTAAAGTCAGTTTTCGTCCTTCCATCGAATTCCAAAGGTAACGTCTGAGATCTTTGGACCCCAATTGTCCCTCTTATCTTCTTAGTTGTTTTTAGCTTTCTCCCTAGCGTCCTTCCAGCACTGTTATTAATACTAAGTTCAGCAAGGGTAATAACAACACAGCTAAAATTCCTCCGCGTTGTACCAACATATTTTTATTTTGACGGATGGATTTTTTATTTTGGACCATTTGGCAAAAAACGTGGCGATCCTTGGCAAAGCATTCAATTCAGATATGGAGACAAAGGTATCGTGCCTTTCAAGACATTAAGGCAATTATCGATGACGTCTTTGCAGGCGGTTTGAATGATTTGTTTTCGCATGGGTGGAGGAACTTTGGAAGGGACGAACAACACGTCCAAATATTTGACCAAACCAGGATGCAATCCTTTTCTTTTCTTTCCGTTTGGGTTAATGGAGGGATGACATTTGGGTGTGAGATTTTTGTGGTTCAGCAGCACAAAAACCCTGATACCCATTGTTTGCCGCTGGTCTTGTATTGTACTGGAATGGGTCGCCACAGATTGCCCATACGTCAGGGCAGTTCTAGCTTGGATACGTCTAGTAAACTGTACAATACTTGGTCTCTCTTCGACTTCAATTTTGAGGACATGTATTTTCTGAGCAGCAGACGAAGCAGCTGAAGAGGTGCAGGGTATCACACCTGCAGGAAAAGCTCATGGAGACACTAGTTTCCATTCCTGCACCAAATGGGGTAGAACGGGTGTCAAATTGGGTTTGGACTTGCATCAGCAGCAACGGAGAAATGGAAGAACCTGAGGCTACTACAGACGCGATCACCGTCGTTGCAGGTCGTGGCTTGGCGATGTAAGGGGACTTTTCTTTTCCTGAGAATGTGACCTGATCTTGATATCCATACTATTTTTCGTCTGGGTTCGTTGGGGTCGAGTAATGACTTTAAATTCTTGGTGATGACTTTGGGGGCATTGGGATCCCATATTAAGAGGGAGCGTATGATGACACCTCCTAGAGAATTGCTACCTCCAGGTTTAAAATATGATTTGGTTATTTTGATTGATTGTCTATGCAGAGATCGTCCTGATGCATCAAGATTACTTTGTGTAAAAAACGCGTTTTATTTGTTCACAAGAGTGAATGGTGCCTTGTATTAGTTGACGTGCTGTTAACGTAAACCATCGTAAGACTTCTCTGAGACTGGTCTCTAAGACACCAGACACCAGCACGTATTTGTAGATATTTGCGTGATTGATGCCGTACATGTCACTCAATATGACGGGAAGATGAGACTGAATAGACGTCATGCTGACGATGTGTGAGACGAATGAAAAGTGTCCGAAGATTTTATATATTTTTTTAAGTCAATGGGGAGGTGTACACGACAGGCACACCGTCTTGACACCAGTGGTTTCATAGATGTGCACCAAATCGGAAACAATCAAGGGTAGTGGGGTTTAAATCCACGAGTAAATAAGCTTACGGGGATTGTGTGACAATGTCGTACTCATTAATGAGCCAAGGCGTTCCTAACCGTTTGGCTAACACTTGCACTTGCCCTGTTTCTCTAGGACGTTCAAACAAGACCACGTAATGAGCATTGAGACTGATAATGCGATGGTATTTACTGTTTCAAAACAAATTTTGTGTGATGTAAATGACCCTAGCATTACGGTGATGACCTTTGAAAGTAAACCACAGTTTAATTTTCTTATTCGGCGTCTCCTAACATAGATGACCAGATGAGTTTGACTAGGGTGGGACACGATGGCCAGGAATGCCAGAATGCCTTCCACAAACACGATGAAATAGCCTTGACTTTCTCACAGGATACTGTATGCTGATGTCAACACTTTGTAACACTGCACGATCCGTTGTGGTGGACGCTCGATCAAATGATGTTTATGCTCAATCAAACGTTTGGCAAACGTTTTGCCTGAACCGCTGAGTTCGGCAATGAACATTTTTTAATGGAATGGCAAAAATACAAGGCCTCCCAACTTGAGCGATATAAGCTTTTGTCGATGGCTTTTTAAGTTAAGGAAGCGGAAGCAGAGACAATAGAGGTAGTCATAGTGAAGGGAATTTCACTTTTGACACAAAGAGAGACAATGCAAGAGTTTTAATACCTTATTTTTCTTTTTTGCAAGTTAAAATGGAACACGAACAACAAAAATGCATGAATGCCAAAGGATTAAGTACATCGATAAACTACACATCACGATGATCCAATGAAACTATGGTGTCCATATTTCCCTATGTTAAATTCTCCTTGAGGCTAGAGTGTCCCACGACCTTTTTAACTGGGATTTCCATTAAGGTTAGGGTGCCTTGAGACTAGGGTTACTCACGACCTTTTTGACTGGGATTTCCATTAAGGTTAGGGTGCCTTGAGACTAGGGTTACTCACGACCTTTTTGACTGGGATTTCCATTGAGGCTAGGGTTCCTTGAGACTAGGATTGCTCACGACCTTTTTGACTGGGATTTCCACTGAGGTTAGGGTGCCTTGAGACTAGGGTTGCTCACGAACTTTTTGACTTGGATGTCCATTGATGATAGGGTGCTCAATTCACTACTCATGTAAAATACAGGTAAAAATACGAAGTTACGCACAATGTTCCTTTATTTACATGCAATGATTATTCTACATCTTAATTTATAAAAATCAAGCTTAGATCAACACTATATGTGGAGCACTGAATGCCGTTAGAAATTTATTCAATTATATAATTATAAATATACGGCTGTCACATAAAAGAAATAATAATAATAATAATAATAATAATAATAATAATAATAATAATAATAATGCACTCATTAATTTATGCCAATACAAGTAAATATAATGTGCGATATGATTGAAAGAAGTTAAATATAATCAAGAGTAAAGATACATAATTTTCAAACATCGTTGCATTTTTGTTATTATAAAGATGTTACTAACTCTACGTATGCTATTCACCGCTCGTTTGAGTTAGCAAATATTCTAAGACGAAAACCAAATTGATGTAGTAAGACAGATGTTGATGATATTTTTGCAATACTTAACTTTGGTATGATGGTCGTTCTCAAAAAAAGTAAAACATTGTTTTCAGAAATGGGGGATCTCTCAAGCAAACGGCGGTATGGTTATTCAGAGAAAGTCGTGTTGAATGTGTGTCTTTTTAAAACACATGGTTTTATTTTTCATCCCAAAGATGGTTTGGGCGAAATCTAAATGATTTAAAATACCTTTTTTGTCTTATTACGCTCAAACTTGCTACTTAACTCGCTCATCCCAATTATTAAAAATGCTTAACTTTTTTATTCTTATTCTCATTTTTGGATGGGCAACTAACCTATTTATTAAATACTGTATTTGATAGTGACCCCAAAGTTTTCCAAAGGAGCAAACGCTTTTCAGATGAACAATGATAATATAGTTTCTTTACAATACGAAATGATTGTTTTCTTGTGCATTGTCTAAATTCTAAACATATTTACCTAGCGTTTTATTTGCATGTACATGTTACTACACCATAAAGACTATAGAGATAGTATTTATGCGTTATCTTTTATTCTTTGATCATTTCGCAGTTGATTAACCCGGTCAATTTAAGAACCAAATAGTTCAATCAAACTAAGAGCGCATTGTCACAAGTAAGTCTGCTTGTTGCTCAGTCCGTTATGTATGATGTACTATGTATGAATGAGTTGGTGATGCTATACATTTGTCTTTATATCAAAACTGTCGGTTATACTTTTGTAGCTATATTAATTTTAAAGGACATAATAAGTATTTAAATATGTTGGTTAAAATATTATGACATAAGTACGTAATTCTCTCCAGCAGTGACACGTTTTATGTGCAATTGTGATAGCTACAATTAATCTTTAAAATTCCATTTGTCATGTGGAATGATACGCTCTATTTTTCTTGTGCCTCAAGCATATTTTCAGAACCTTTCTTAGCACGGAGTGGTAATTTTCCGTTCCAGACAGATACTAATCGATAAGATCTCGTGAGTGGAAAAGTACATGTATCCACTCGATGAAATATATTCGCTATTCACTAGTTATTGTTGTAGTTGTTGTAGGGCATAACGCCATTTTTCAGCACACAATATGTCAGCCAGTATTATTGGTGGAGGACGACCCGGTAAAACCTCCGGAAATAACCAACGAGCAAGCTTTCTCACAAAACTACATGAGCCGAATCTTAGACTCGAACCCAGACAGAGGTGCGATGGCAGTAATCCGTACCGAAAAGCGCTTTAGACCACTCGGCCACTCGGGATCCCCTATTCACTCGTAAACATCCTCTGCTTATTCGTACAGTTACACAACTGTGCTGTTTGAAATCTTAATGGAATAAACAGAGATAAGAAAATGTTTCAAATCTTGCATTGAAAGATCACAAAACCTCATTCGTTTGAGAACTCCATCGTGCTCATATTTTCATTACGATCATCGTTTTAGATGCTTTGCCGTAATCGAAGCAAAGGTTACCTCAGTTGTGAATATATTTATAGCTATATACTTGGCATAGGCGTCTATTGCGTGATTGCAGATATAAAAGTTTGCGGTTAAACCTTAGTAAACGCAATAAATAATGAATCGAGTCAGAGGGATTATGACATTAAATGGTATGAACTGATATCGATTCAGATCATTTTGTGTCTTAATACAGTCAAGACGGTCCACTAATATATACGTATGCAGAGAACACGAATTGAAATGTCTGCAATTTGCTCGATGTATTCTTGTATGAGAAGAAATATTTTAATAATTACTCTGATCCAGTTGTCAATATGATTGCTGATGTAAATATTTAAATTTTATTCAACATGAACATGATCGAAATAATTGTGAAACTCTGAAATCTACTGAGAAATTTGCAAACGTTATTTAACTAAAACAGTTTTTTATTGCATTCATTTGCGCTGTTGATATTAAAATGTGTGATGTAGTTTTAAAGTCACAATTCCAAGAAAATTGCAATATATTTTTGTAACCAGATTTATCTTTTCCAATGAATCCCTGGACAATATATTGCTCTCTATGATCGACATCTGTGTAGTTGATATTATGCTTGTATATTTGACATGATCGTGATTGCTTGTATACAGCGATCAGAGATTGCAAACCAGCAATGCCTAATGGGTGGAATCATACATTAACGATAGAACTAAAGGTGTGTGTGTGTGTGTGTGTGACCCACGTCTTCATAGATGTGCTAGTATAGTTTGCTTACATTTTACCCTTTTATTCTTCGCAGTTAATTTGAATCAAATAAGTATTATTATTCGCTCTCTCAATCGATGTTAGCCACCATGTTATGTAATATTTCTCTCTCTGGTGAAATGGTATACTTGTTTCTATCCTACTATTGTGGTATTCATTTCTCTCTCTCTCTCTCTCTCTCTCTCTCTCTCTCTCTCTCTCTCTCTCTCTCTCTCTCTCTCTCTCTCTGTGAGATAATAACGTATACAGACAAAACACACACGTCTTTAGCATGGAAATTGCATACACAATACACAAAAGATCATAGCACCTACGAGGAGAATCGGTTATATATAATTCACAAAAAATTTCAGGACATGATTTTAAGCTGCTTCCCACCCCCCTTCATTTTACTAAAATGTGGTGACCATACTTGAGTAGGTGCCTTTCAAGAATAGCTATTACATTATTTCCCTATAATAACTAATGCATTCTTTCTCAAGAATCTACAGGTAGCTCTTTGTGTCAAGGTGCACTCATCTCGAGTGGCCAGCAATTCTATGAAACAGTCTTTCAACCATAGATAAGACAATATAATTATTATAGGGTGGGGCCAAAACTCTTCATGACCTGAACACATTTGGAACAATGCTGTGAACCAAGTTACAATGACAATGACCTCGAAATCAAAAGGAAAAACAGGTGTGTCACAGAATGAATTGACTTTGTTTCATGATGAGACATAATCCATTAAACCATTAAATGGCTTAGGAAATATAATATGTCAATGGCGGGCGGAGAGAGAGAGAGAGAGAGAGAGAGAGAGAGAGAGAGAGAGAGAGAGAGAGAGAGAGAGAGAGAGAGAGAGAGAGAGAGAGAGAGAGAGATATGCGAATCAACATGCGACAACAACCCAGTTTATTATATAAAATGCTACACATATATAGGTTTAACTCAGCAGATTATAGCACTTATTATTATTATTATTATTATTATTATTATTATTATTATTAGAGATCCGTTGCCAGATCCAGCATAGATAGTGTAAGACAACAAAGCGGAACAAAGCTCTATATCTGTGTACCAAGTAGTGGAAAAACACAACTGACAACCAAGTTATGGTTGATGATGATCCGGAGAGAGAGAGAGAGAGAGAGAGAGAGAGAGAGAGAGAGAGAGAGAGAGAGAGAGAGAGAGAGAAGGGGAGGGGCTTTGTTGGAACAGTTAAGAGAAGACCAGTTTTGAAAAGAATGGATTTAATTTTGTTATGACCGTTCGTCAGAAGGCTTCCAATCACAACACATTCTGGGGCCGCGATTTACTGGCATTAAGTGAAAAGATAGTAGAAATATGAAGTGGTGTTGGTGCTGATATATTTGAATAATAAAAGTCTAGAATATAGGAGATTATAGGGAAAGAAAGAAGAAATAAATGTATGCTTTGTATGGTGTTATAAATAAAAAATGAATAAATAATTGTATGGGTAAAAACGATTGCAGAGCTAATTTCGTTGTCCATTATGTCGTGGTCAGCATGACACGTAAACATTAATTTTGACGTGTGCGTCTGACTTCCAACACAAAATGTCAAAATATTGCACCAATTATTTATGGATTTTGGAAGTATCGATCCTTTAAATGAATTTTATACTATCCCTAAAGCATGTGGATTGATATACATATAGTATCTCTCGGTTTGCAGTCGATAGTCCGTCAAAGCTTTGCGTTAGTTGGTGTGAAAGTGAAGGTAAATTGATACAACATTGATACAACATGCGAAAAACCGCGGAGAAAAAAATAAGCAAATTCATGAATGAGATACTTATAATGTAAATACATGATAAATGAGTATGTCAACGTATTCGTGCTTAAAATCTATCAAGGGTTTTAACAGAATGATACGCACCGAGTTTTTCAACAATTGATATAACGAAATGACCATTGTTCTTAAATGAAACTAATCGGAACAACGAGTAACGAAACAAGAATCAACGTATGGAACTATATAAATAATTATCATTGATTTATGGATCTCTAAATATTGAGGATAATTGTATAGAATAAATGTACAATAAAAACAAGGGGATACCGTATATGATTTCTACACGATTATGAAGAATGCACGATTCTATCATCAAAGGCGGTGAAAGTATATAGTTTTATACACAGATATGAACTATGAATGTTTTATCCACAAGTAGGATGTATGTATTATTGGATTTTATAAAGATAGTGTTTTTGAATTATTTATTTTACTTGGATAGTGATCTTGAATAATATTGCTTCAGAAAGAAACATCTGCATCTGGTGGCGTCCAGTTGAAGATTACAATATATTTCAGGTTCCACAGCTCTCGGCAAATCGTTAAAGATCCACCACACTCTTCCAAGTTGCCGATGAGTCCCTTGAGAGCCATCTATTTCCTACAGACTCGTTAGTCCCCGAAGCGTTGGTCTTTCGCTGCGAGGAAATCAATACCGTCCTCCTAACCAACGTTACCATGGACACCAGTATCCGGGCTACATAAAACTAAACCGAGTTTACGACTGCTTATCATAAACAACTACAAATATAAGAATAGAGCAGTTTAGTACCTGAATGAAACACAGTTAAGTACGAATACACTATTAATCATTACGCATTGACGCATTTTAATTGCCTTCGTTACACATTAACTGATTTCATCAGAACTACTTACTGTACGAGATTATTATTATAATAACTAATTTCGTAAATGAATCAATGTCCGCGAAGAATAATCTCACTGAATTATAAGAACTTGATCGCGAATCATCTTTTGATGCGTGCAAAGTATAATTAAAATCACTTTATTCCGTTATAAAAATGTTTACTTGAAACACACTATTCTCTACCTGTTAACATGGCGTTATGTGACATAGGCCTGACTCTTGACGTCGTATTGCGATAAGACAATGGGAATTAACCAAGTACCCAGATTGTGGTGAAAATCAACAATGAGAGAACTCGAGGTAATCGAATTTCGCACAGCAGGTACTTGTGCGAACAGAAATGGCTCAACCAATCTCCATCCTCGGTACGTAACGCTGTTCGTGGCATAAACGTTCATGTTTAATGCATACAAATTTTACTAAACACAATTGCGTGGCATGAAAAATATGGAATTCTCTTGTTACGACTATATGGTCGCGACAGAAAAAGAAGCAAAACCCAAAAAAGTTTTATGAACTTAACAAACAATTTAATTATCAAAGTAATACGTGAAAAACATGAGAGGAGCTTACAGTATTATGGAGTGAATCCAAGCTAGTTCATATAATGATCTATGAAAGTCCTAAATGAATGAAAAGTTTCTTATAAGTTTCAACAGTTCCAGAATAATATTATATCCAAAAATCGAGCAGGTTCTATTTAACCTGAACAGTCCACACAGACGTATTTCATATCGGAACATATCTAAATAAAACATAAAATACTTCTGCAGACTTACAACAGGAAGAGAATAAGTGTGAATGACTCGGAAAATCGGAATGAATATTATTTCGTAACTTTCCCCTAATATGCACCGTATATTACGCTTGTATTTCGCAATAGACCCCACGTGAAGCATAACTATTAATTCTACGTCGAATTAAGCATATTCGCATAACCTCACCGACCAATGGAAAGCCACAGAATTATTCTCGAAGAATCTATATCTCATTAGTCATTGAGAAACTACACCATAGGCGCCATTTTAAATCTTATTATTAAGATTATTATTACTAACTGTCAACACGTATGTAGACATCTTTTTATAAATCCAATATAATATTACACTTAAGTCACGTAGGCCAGACTGGTGTAAAGATATTCTGTACACATAATAGCCATGAATAAGAATTATAAAAACGTTATATAAAATTATGGAACCAGAGTTAAAGAAAATACAGATATACATAACACTCAAAAAGCCTCACACTTTAGGTAATCTAGTCAGATTGAAAAAGCGACGTGAATGTACCTTTTGCACTTTCAAAGGTTTAACTTAGGCTCTGTGTAAAGAAATAGCCCAAGTAAACTCACTATTGGCTTTTTACACATTATACAGGCTAATATGTCATACTGATTAAAAAGTAGAACGTCCGTTGTTGTTTCTAATAAACACAAGTTCTATACTCCTTCGATATTTGTCTTGGCATTATCAGAAGATGTTAATAGATTCAACATTAATAACTGAGTGAACAAAATTTGCAACTAATGATATAGTATCGTGCTTGCCCTTAACTTAATTTGAATATAAGATTAACCTCTGGTTCTTCAACGTATATTCAGTGTAAACTTTTTTCCAAACAGAGATGAAGGGTTGAACGTGGATATGGGAGGAGCTGTATGAGACAGAGGGAAATATCCCAGTGCAGTTGGTCCCGAGACTCTGTGAGACATGAAAAAGAAAATGGAGGCAGAAGTTAATGGACTGCAAGGGAACTTGAGTACCAGTTCCAGATGAGAGAGAGAGAGAGAGAGAGAGAGAGAGAGTTTTTTCTTATTATTACTTTATGCTAACGTAAAATTTTCTCATGAACAAGAACAGAAACGACATGATATTAATTCAATAAAAATAGTAAAAGTCGAAACTTTTCAGTCAAGTATTTTGAATCTATTCCCATTGTCACACAATTCACCCTGAAGAATATTAACTTCATACTGAACTTATACAATTTGATAAACGCTCTAGTTGGTAAAATGCCAGTAATTACAAGCTGTTTAAATCATATCCTAAACTTGTTAAAGTTCTGACAACATTTATATGTCACTAAATTTCATAATTGTATTTAAGATACCTCCCTCGTACTCATATTTTAATTAAATTTTATTTCCGTCTCCACTTAAGATAAATTGCCTAATTTGTGCTCTCGGTATCTCATTTGTTTCTGACACCTTAGCTCAGCCATCCAAACCGGCAATCCATCATATTTTTCTTGTTTATGTTTAAATAGCTAACCAACCTGACATCATTACCTAGGAATTTCTTTCGAAATTCTCGCAACCATGCTCTTGGTAGTTTGGGAAACAAATCAAAGCTTTAAAATGTCACACTTGTGTGTCCATGTTTACTTTTCTTCGATAAAAAGAAAAACATTTAGATCAAATGTTTCTGTTGCAGAATAGAAACCGAGTGGATTTTGAACTAAATGAATAACTCAAACACAATGTGGGAAAGATGGAAATTTATTAACTTAATTAGTAAACAAAAGTATATGATGTATAAATACAATGATTCTCACACACTCTCAACATACAATTGATCCAATCATTCTATAGTAACATTGAAAATAAATCAAAAATATTATATGAATCTGATATACAGATTCAAGAAACCTCGTTTAACATTATGCACTGTAAAATATTCACAATTTCACGTATAGACTAAGATTGAGATTCAAACAATCTCAAGGTATTCAAATACTCTTCAAATGTTCTGCACTGTAAAATTCCAGGAGATTCACAAATCTACAGGAATACAACTAAAATTCAAGATAATCTCATGTAAATAAATATGTACCAATTAAAACAACAGTTGGACCAAACATATGCTTCTTGACCCTTGTACAGTCAGTCGTACGATTCACACACTGATAAACCGCACAGTTTCATTAAGTCCTTGGGTTGGCCCAACTTGTATCGGCCGTTCGCACCCTTCACGAATCCACCACATGTACAGTCATACGTATACACACGTACAGACAGCATACAGCACCTTTGTATTAGCTACGTCTACAATCGTCGCTCAACCACATATACAGTCAGACGTACATACATATAGACATATAGATAGCTAAAATCGTCAGCTAAACTCGTCAGCTAGCTAAACTCTTTATAGCTAAACTCGTCAGCTTAATCTCGTAACACTCGTAAGCTACAATAAAACCACACTGGTAATAATAATGAGTTCCGGAAAATTCTAATACATTAAACTCTTAATAGCAACTTGTAATTCACAGTTCAAAACGTTTCAAATCTGCGTTGTAATAAATGAATCATTACACGATATGACAATACAAATTCAATAAACTTCGCATATCAGATGAAATATAAATTTAACACTCACCTGTATGGCTATAGAACAATGGAGAACGTGCACTCCTCGACAAGATCAAGAACGACCAGTGTGTCGGTTATACATTGATCTTCTTTAAATCCATAGGATAGTGAGTAATATTCAGGGTAAAATACCCGTGCATATCATGATTATAATGTCCCTTGCCGCATGTAATTTCCGGCGAGATACATGTCAGTTCCGTCGCTTACCTAGAACATCACTTGTTCACCCTAGATAACGTTGTACGCATGCACAACGAAAAATAGTAAAAATTATTTCTAAGGCATAACTAAATTATTTTTTTGCCTAATTCTGTGACAGTTTCAGCCAAAATATTTTTGCTTACAAATATATCGATTCAATACTCTTTATTGATGCAATGTTGCCATAGACGGTTGTTTCTCATAACAACTTTTATTATGCATTTGGTGTGTGTGCGTGCTTTGCATTTTTAACTTAGCTTTAACAATTTTATTAGTTATATCGCTAAGATGTATGCAGTGTGACAGTTTATATTGATTTCTAGCACTGCGACATTATTTAGTACCTGGCAGATGTTAGAATTATTTTTATAAATCTGTATGCATTTGATAGACGATAAACAATGTTTGCGTTAATTAATTCTACACATTTGAAAGACCAAAAGCCAAGGTGTAAATTACTTGGACATATAAATTATCTTTATTTGAATGGATAATGTGAATACCAAACACTTTTCAAATAACTTTTTCTTCTTAACACAAAAAGAATGAAATTTAGTCACCACGGCAGTGCTTTATTGCACCTAATATGCAATCTATTAGTCACGGCCAAGTGGCTAAGTTTATGTCTTTGTATGAGAGGGATGTCATACAGCCAGAACTCACCAACGCCGTATATTTAAGTATTTCCGAGGGAGTTTTTTTTAATAAAAATTCTTTATAACTGCTGAACGGGCTAGATCTGCGCGTATGTAATGCGGCTATGAGTGATAATGTGACCGGACAGGGCCTGCCTGTTGTGCAAGCAAAATACGTGATTGTAGTTTTGTTAGAAGAACTATGATAAACACTCAGTCTTACCGTCTTAACAAATATCGAAGAGAAACAACAGATCTGACATTATCAAGAAAACCGCGTTGAAGTGAAATAGAAACGCGCGTATCATATTGTAGGTAATATCTGAGAGTTCTCTGCTTCAGTAACTGTCGGTTTTTTCTGTAACTAGAATCAACATCCACCATTTTGTAGGTACACAAATCGGTTATTGTTGCAGAGCTATAACGATAGTAACTGGTATCGGTGGCGACGCGAGCAAGTTCATCTAAATGCAGCTGCGTTTCTGGGTACACGTAGATTGTACTTGGCAGCAATCGAGGATAAAAAAAATCAGTGCGACCTGTTTAAAACCGTCCTGGTTTAATGCAAACAGAATACTCCAGACACAAATATGAAACATTTTGGTTGCTTATTTAAAAATAGTAATAATAAAGATTAAAACGCATTTTTTCATTGCAGCTTTAGTATGAACATATTCTTTGTTCTTCGACCCATACCATCAAGCAGCTGTACACCAAGGCTATCAGTGCAGTAATTGCTCAAGGTTATGTGGGGGATTGGTTCAAGACAACAGTCGGAGAACGTCAAGGCTCCTGTCACCCACGCTTTTCAGCATCAGCTAAGAGCCCAATATGAGCGCGAAGCCCTGGAAAACCACTGTGGGACAGTCAGCATTGGAAGGCGTAACATCATCAACCTCAGCTTTGCAAACTACAGTGATGGGCTGACAGGCAGTCAAGACGAGCTTGCCACCTTAGTAAAGAACCTGGATGAGATATCTTCAATGTTTTACATGGAGATAGGCGCCGAGAAGCCAAAGCTGATGACAAATAATGGCAAACAAATCTCAGCCAAGATTAAAGTCAGAGAACAGGAACGGAAAACAGTGAGCCAGTTCAACTATCTTAGTTCCATTAACACCGAAGAGGAATCAAGAGCATAAATTGTGTCATGAGCGGAACAAATAACGGCAGCTATGTCAAAGCTAATACCCATCTGGAGAGACAATAGTATCTGTCTGAAAACTAAAATTAGACTATTGAGAGCACGAGTAATCTCAATCTTTTTTTTAATTCATGTGTGGCCTGGACTCTGACAGCAAAATTACAACGAAGAACCCAGGCACTTAAAATGAGATGCTACAGAACTATCATTGGAATCTATTACATTGACCACGTCCCAAATGAAGAAGTGCGCAATACCATCAGGCAAAACGTAGGCCAATTTGAAGACTTCATCACCACCGTCAAAATGAGAAAGCTGAAATGGTATGGCCATATCACTAGAGCAAACAGTCAATCCACAACATTATTGCAGGGCAGCGTCCAGTATTGCAGAAGGAGAGGTGGACAGAGAACAAAGTGGACTGACAACGTCACCAATGGACTAGTAAAAATTTTGCGAAGACACATGCATTGGCAGATGATTGAGACAAGTGGAGGGAACTGGTCAGATGTTCAGCAGCACAGTGCATCGACGACTACACTAGGTTAAGAGACTGATGATGACTTTGTTCTGAGTAACCAACACATCGATGTGTCTGACTCCGCTATGTTCCGTGACTTCAGCCAGATTCTTTGAACTTCGAAAATCACAAGTCACCTGGATCAACGCCAAAAAATCAACAGAACTAGTATCTTGGAAGAAATCCACTTTGGTGACGAATTCGCTCAGATCCACATCAGTATAGTGTCGTCGAGCAGAGTAACGATTGTAAATGTTGATAAATATATTTATATAATATCACACATACTTTACTGTGAAATCAATTCGTGTTTAAGGGGTTGATGAATGTTGCAGTAGACGCAACGCTTCCATGAGAAAATGACCGCATACTGTGCCATCCAGCCGTGTTTGTACTGGCATACAACGGTTCTATACCATACCTGGATGAAAAATTATTCAATTTGACTGGTGGTGCAAGTCAAATTGCAAACAATGTTTAGGTGTCACCACGTATGCGAGTAGTGTCACGGGCCGATGGACGATTCCAGACTGATGATGTCCATTTCGCGTGTGGGCTACAAGTTTTCTCACTTCGAAAACGCCACAAAAATGTTTACTGGATAGAGCTATCGCGATTAAATTAATACTGGTCAATGTGATTGTCTTCAAGAGGCAGTCGAAGGTATCTATCCCGATGGCATTTAACGACTCGTGCATGGCAAACAAAGTCCTCTTCTTTTTATGACACCAGCATCATCCAGTAACAGCGTCTTGTCAGAACGTATCACATCATATTTGCATCTCTGAATCTAACAATCACTCTTGTTACGTGCTTAGGCTCGAATAAGCAGCAACACAGAAAGAGTGAAAACTAACAAGCTTGTATCACTTGGACAATGAATTTATTAAGTACAAATCTTGTATAAGAAAACATAAATAAACTTACTGTTTTAGAGAATCAAATCCAACATTAATCCAATATAGAATTCACAAAAATAATCCACTAATGGAATTGCAAGAGTCCTGATAAAAAAAATGTTCTAATAGTTCCAGGTTCGAATCTTGACGATGTAATCCAAAATGGCTGACAATGTCTCGTGATGCAGTTCTTGTTTTATAATCATCCAAATGAAATAATGAACACAGGTTCTTTTCCAAATAATTCCTCTTGCTTCAAAGAATTGACACGATGTCCAGAACAAGGTAATTAACACTCAAACATAAAAACACAACTATTAACTTTATAAAAGCCCAGATTCTACTGAACTGTTCTATCCCAAACAACAATTCATATACCTGTTTTCTTAAGTATAACAAGTGATCGCGTGATTTCATGGAAGTTCATGGAAGGTCACAGAAAGAGGCTGCCTTCACTAAATCACGTACACAAAGAAAGATCTAGATATTTCCCACTCACAAGAACTAAAAAGAAAAAGTTGTCCTTGAAATTAACCAATAGTTTTAGAAGCTTGTTGACAATGTCTAAAGCAGGGTCAGGAATTAGGTCAACAAGCCAAGGTCAACCTGTGTTTACTGCTAGAGTCTAGGTCAGCCTGAATTTTCCAGAAAAATCTCCCAGTTAATGAATATTAAACCCTAAATGACAAATTTGGATTGAAAAAATAAAAAATAAATAATTTAAATCCAATAGACGTAACACTCTTCAGCGGACTCGTTAATGATTGTACTACATGCAGGTGACATTTATTCAGACGATGGCAATGGAAGACGTGCCCATGATCCCATACTCAGTTCTGTTATTGCTATCGAATCTCAAACGTATTTGGTGGATTTTGCACGGTCCTCTGCTGGCATGGTCACATTTTACAGGATAATTGATTATTGTATCTTATAACATATAATAATAATAATAATAATAATAATAATAATAATAATAATAATAATAATAAAATAATAATAATAATAATAATAATAATAATAATAATAATAATAATAATAATAATAATAATATAATACTATGACTACTACTACTATTAATAATAATAATAATAAAGTTAGTAATAATAATAATAATAATAATAATAATATACTACTATTACTACTACTACTACTACTACAACTACTACTATTACTGCTACTACTACTAATAATAATAATGATGATGATGATGATGATGATGATGATGATGATGATGATGACGACGACTTTGTATAGCGCCTAATCTTTAGAAGTTCTAAGCGATTTACAGCATATCTAATAATATGACTCCAAAAACCAAATACCATTAAATTAGAAAACATACCAAAATGCGGAGACTATTTAAGAAAGGAAACAATTTTAGGTCTTTAAGTTTGTTTTAGCAGTCGAAAAAAGTGAGTTGTAAGAGCACTCTTGAAAGGTATCACTGTGTCTGTGTCTCATTTGAATAAGCATATCATTATACGTTGTTGCGTTCTGGTATGTAAACGAACGTTGTCCATATGACATCGTTTTCATAGTGGGAATAATGACTATACGATTGTCGGAATAGGAGCGTAAGTATTTTGTTGAGCCAGATAAAATGTAGCACAGAGAACAAATTTTGTGTTTGATTCTGTATCGAATGGATGGCCAGTGTAGGGTACAGAGCAGCTGAAAGGTGTACACTGATCGTGGTACTCTAAGGATGCTTTTATCAGCTTCGTTTTGAACTTTTTAAGTTTCTGGAGTAGATATTGAGACGAAACAGACACAATTAAGTTTTAGTAGCCTAGTATTGAAAAAAAATAATGAACACACAAGTGTTTTAGTGGCATCAACATAAATATGTTTGCAACTATACATGATGCGTCTCAGCGCAAGATATGCAGTCTTGCATATGTTTATGACATGTTAGTTCTGTGTGAGTGTGTTGTCCAGATTAATACCTAGGTTTCGTACTAACCGTGTGAATTTAATGTTGTTGTTGCTGATATTTATTGTTTGAGGTAAAGGATGTCAATGAAAAAGTCTATCTTTGTGTTGTGATCAGAATGGTCTCAGTTTAATCATCATTTATCTGCAGCTTGTTACATGTCATCCATGATTTCATATCATAAATGCACCTCCCCACCCCTAGGATGGTAGCATCAACCTCATTTGGGTGGCTAGATTTGTATATGTGGGTGTCATCAGTATACAATTCGTGAGGCACTGGATGTTGATATATGACACTGGACGAAGAAAACATGTCCAAGAACAGACCCATGGGAAACACCACAACATAGATCAACTAGACTGGAGTGTATTCCGTTTGCAGATACAATTTGTGTCCTGTTGACTAGGTAGGACTTGAACCGCAGTAAGGCTGTATATATTGTGAATGTAAAATACATACTAACGTCGGTGATGCAATATATAATGGTCTATTGTGTCAACTGCTGCAGACAAATCAAGAAGGGTGAGGACTAATATTTCTTTTTGAGTATATATTAAACATTTGCATTATTATAAATGAAAGTAAACAGGTTTACTACAATCGGAATGTAGAATATTAGTTTCCTCATAGAAATTCATAAACTTCCTGACAACATTTAATGTTTTAGGGAGGAGACTGACTACATTGTGGTTCTATTATTGCGTCATAGCTATTCATATTGCAGTTTGCTTGAAAAATATTCTCATTCTGCCTTAACATCGAAAGCAGGATTATTGTTGTCTTCAGTTTATAATTTGGTGGTATTTATTTATTCAAATTATCATTCAAAGTGCTAAATTGTATCCTTGGACTAAATAGTTAATTTCGAATTATAATGAATTGATATGCCAAAAGACGATAAACATCACCACAGTCCATGCTATTGGCACGTTCAACATTACCGGCACATTAACACATTCAATATTGGAATTTATTTGGAACACCACTGGTATTCAATTAGAACTTAAAAATATTTGGACTTGTGTTGAAAATTTAGAATTTTCTTGAATTTAATTCACAACATTACAAGTTATCTTTTAAATTTTCACTTTTTTTCATTTAGGAATTTTTTTTTTAAAGTTTACAAGCCTGGTTGGTGTTTGCTATTTCTGTTAATTAGTTTAAGACAATAAAGTATTTCTGTGTGAGCCTTGGCGAATAAAATATTAGGATTTTATTGTTTCAGAAGAATTATTTAAATTAAGAAAATTCTAATACCAGCTATATCTTAGAACAAAATTCACTGTACAAAACTAAAACTACTGAAGTGAAAAAACTTTGAAGTACATTCTGAAGTCTCCAACATTACGCCCAAACTGCTCCTTGGAGAGGGTTCTTTGTAAACGACATTTTCCACAGAAATTCTTACTATTGGTTTGACTGCGCTGTCAGAAGATTCAGAACCATTGCAAAAAAGAGTTATATAAAAGTTTTGGCTTGATCCAGCAGGTAAACTACTGCTATGGTTAATTCAAGATCCCCTGTGTTAAACTTCGAAGCAAACATGATTGAACGAGAACTCAAAACATGTGGAGAATCACGTATAATCGATAATACAAATAACTTTTTATTTGTGTAAACGGCGAGTCCAACTGTTAACAATGCAGAACATAATATGCCGTCGCATTAATCGCTGACAGATCACGGTTTACGTTGTTTTGTTATATTTATTACTTCTAACAAACTGTTTCAATCCAGCTGCCAGTGGATAGGAATCGATTCAGTTTCGGGTTGGAAATGATTTAGAAGCGAATGCAACCGTAACAGTAAAGTTATAAAAATGACATACTGTCGTGAAAATTACATTATCTAGGAATGGTATAGGAAGATACCGAAAATATAAAATGACGTTAGGAATAGTATGGGGAAATGTAGAAAGATAATGTTTGATGAACATGGATTTCCAGTACATGACGCTATCGTTATAAACCCGCAACCTAAAACAGTATTTTAAACGGCATTGCATATATGCATCTCCATTTATTTCTTTGTGTAAAACGTTTTATTCCTCTTCCAATGGAAATATCAAGCATGATATTAAAATAACTGTCATTATAACGTATTCACGAAATGGACATGTACCATCAAAACGTTCCGCTCAGCTGCTTTTTGGAACACCGTTAATTTTGGGCAAGGCACGGAAACAATTTGTTTGCTCAGAAACTTTAACAACGTTAGGCATATCATCACTGTTCGGAAACAATCTGCTGTCCGATGCAGACAACTGATGAAAAGGACTGCTTTTGTATGCTGGGGAAATGTATTTGAAATATCACATGGTAGACGATCCTTACCTGTGTCTGTAAATGTCACAAGGGATATCAACTTTGCTTGTCCTTTGTGTTAGGGTGTGATGGTGATATGCTATAAGACAGTGATAGTGAATGTATTTAAGAAATACAATATACATGCAATGGCTCGAGTCGCTCCAATCGATATTTGTTTAATAAGAAATACTGAAAATTATAACTTACTGGTTACGTTCTTTTCTATTTTAGCTTAGACTCTTCACTCAAATCCAGGAACAAGCAACCAACATGTAATGGGGAGGGGGATGGAGGAGGGTCATATTTTTTTTATATGCGATAAATGAGCCCTAACCTGTGATGGTGCTTTGGCTATCGCCATCATTATCTTGAAGACGGTGTTATTGCCCGTATCGAGTACATAATAACATGAAATATGAATTTAATGGGTGGAATAAAAGAGATCTGAGCAAAGATAAAGAATAGAGCAAAGCATGCCCCGTATGTACAATATTACAAGTTAATAAATTAATTACATAAACAATATTAAATTGAACATGAAGTTTAAATGATACACTTTCTTTTAGAAATTAAATTACAAACTTCCTTCGAAGACAATTAGCCGCTTTGCAAACATAACAAAATTAAATCCATTCTTGTCAAAACTGGTCAGCTCTTAACTGTTCAAAGAAAGCCACCGTCTCTCTCTCTCTCTCTCTCTCTCTCTCTCTCTCTCTCTCTCTCTCTCTCTCTCTCTCTCCGGATCATCATCAACTATAACTTAGTTGTCAGTTGTGTTTTACCACTACTTGGTACACAGATATAGAGCTTTGTTCCGCTTTGTTGTCTTACACTATCTATGCTGCCTCTGGCAACGGGTCTCTAAATTTCATTCAGACCCACGTTGGACGTTTTAAATTTAATTAGATCCCATCAGACTTCCCTTATGGCATAAAAACTTTCGTCTGTGAATCACGCCCCTTATTGAACTTAGCCAATCAGATTAACCATCTCTAAGCGCCAAAATCTTGTTGCACTCATCGAAGTCAGAATAATTCTCTCGAGCCGGCTTTTTTTAAATATTCAGTAAAATATTACGAAAATAGGAGTCCCCGCACACCTCAAAATATGTACCCATGGCATCAAGTCACTGATTTATATCCGCACACACCTCAAAATGTGTAAACATGGCATCAAGTCACTGATTTATATCCGCACACACCTCAAAATATGTACCCATGGCATCCAGTTACTGATTTATATCCCACACACACCTCAAAATGTGAACCCATGGCATCAAGTCGCTGATTTATATCCCCACACACCTCAAAATCTATACCCATGTCATCAAGTCTCTGTTTTATGTCCTCCGTACACCTCAAAATATGTACCCATGGCATCAAGTCACTGATTTATATCCCCACACACCTCAAAATATGTACCCATGGCATCAAGTCACTGATTTATATCCCCACACACCTCAAAATATGTACCCATGGCATCAAGTCTCTGATTTATGTACTCCGTACACCTCAAAATATGTACCCATGGCATCAAGTCACTGATTTATATCCCCACACACCTCAAAATATGTACCCATGACATCAAGTCACTGATTTATATCCCCACACACCTCAAAATATGTACCCATGGCATCAAGTCTCTGATTTATGTACTCTGTACACCTCAAAATATGTACCCATGGCATCAAGTCACTGATTCATATCCCCACACACCTCAAAATATGTACCCATGGCATCAAGTCACTGATTCATATCCTCACACACTTCAAAATATATACCCATGGCATCAAGTTACTGATTTATATCCCACACACACCTCAAAATGTGAACCCATGGCATCAAGTCACTGATTTATATCCGCACACACCTCAAAATATGTACCCATGGCATCAAGTTACTGATTTATATCCCCACACACCTCAAAATATGTACCCATGGCATCAAGTCTCTGATTTATGTCCTCCGTACACCTCAAAATATGTACTCATGACATCAAGTCTCTGATTTATGTACTCCGTACACCTCAAAATATGTACCCATGGCATCAAGTCACTGATTTATATCCCCACAAACCTCAAAATATGTACCCATGGCATCAAGTCACTGATTCATATCCCCACACACTTCAAAATATGTACCCATGGCATCAAGTCACTGATTTATATCCCCACACACCTCAAAATATATACCCATGGCATCAAGTCTCTGATTTATGTCCTCCGTACACCTCAAAATATGTACCCATGGCATCAAGTCACTGATTTATATCCCCACACACCTCAAAATATGTACCCATGGCATCAAGTCTCTGATTTATGTACTCCGTACACCTCAAAATATGTACCCATGGCATCAAGTCACTGATTTATATCCCCACACACCTCAAAATATGTACCCATGACATCAAGTCTCTGATTTATGTACTCTGTACACCTCAAAATATGTACCCATGGCATCAAGTCACTGATTCATATCCTCACACACTTCAAAATATATACCCATGGCATCAAGTTACTGATTTATATCCCACACACACCTCAAAATGTGAACCCATGGCATCAAGTCACTGATTTATATCCGCACACACCTCAAAATATGTACCCATGGCATCAAGTTACTGATTTATATCCCCACACACCTCAAAATATGTACCCATGGCATCAAGTCTCTGATTTATGTCCTCCGTACATCTCAAAATATGTACCCATGGCATCAAGTCACTGATTTATATCCCCACAAACCTCAAAATTTGTACCCATGGCATCAAGTCACTGATTCATATCCCCACACACTTCAAAATATGTACCCATGGCATCAAGTCACTGATTTATATCCCCTCACCCCCCAAAATATATACTCATGGCATCAAGTCTCTGATTTATATCCCCACACACCTCAAAATATGTACCCATTGCATCAAGTCTCTGATTTATATCCCCACAATATGTACCCATGGAATCAAGTCTCTGATTTATGTCCACCACACACCTCAAAATATATACCCATTGCATCAAGTCACTGATTTATATCCCCACACACCTCAAAATATGTACCCATGGCATCAAGTCACTGATTTATATCCCCACACACTTCAAAAGGTATACCCATGGCATCAAGTCTCTGATTTATATCCCCACACACCTCCAAATCGGTATCCATGGCATCAAGTCTCTGATTTATGTACTCCGTACACCTCAAAATATGTACCCATGGCATCAAGTCACTGATTTATATCCCCTTACTCCCCAAAATATATGCCCATGGCATCAAGTCTCTGATTTATGTCCCCCACACACCTCAAAATATTTTCATGGCATCAAGCCACTGATTTATATCCCCACACATCTCAAAATATGTACCCATGGCATCAAGTCACTGATTTATATCCCCACGCACCTCCAAATCTGTATCCATGGCATCAAGTCTCTGATTTATGTCCTCCGTACACCTCAAAATATGTACCCATGGCATCAAGTCACTGATTCATATCTCCACACACTTCAAAATATGTACCCATGGCATCAAGTCACTGATTTATATCCTCTCACCTCCCAAAATATATACCCATGGCATCAAGTCTCTTATTTATATCCCCACACACTTCAAAATATGTACCCATGGCATCAAGTCTCTGATTTATATCCCCACAATATGTACCCATGGCATCAAGTCTCTGATTTATGTCCACCACACACCTCAAAATATGTACCCATGGCATCAAGTCACTGATTTATATCCTTGCACACCTCAAAATATGTACCCATGGCATCAAGTCACTGAATAATATCCCCACACACTTCAAAAGGTATACCCATGGCATCAAGTCTCTGATTTATATCCCCACACACCTCCAAATCTGTATCCATAGCATCAAGTCTCTGATTTATGTACTCCGTACACCTCAAAATATGTACCCATGGCATCAAGTCAGTGATTTATATCCCCTCACCCCTCAAAATATATACCCATGGCATCAAGTCTCTGATTTATATCCCCACACACCTCAAAATATGTACCCATGGCATCAAGTCTCTGATTTATGTCCTCCGTACACCTCAAAATATGTACCCATGGCATCAAGTCACTGATTCATATCCCCACACACTTCAAAATATGTACCCATGGCATCAAGTCACTGATTTATATCCCCTCACCTCCCAAAATATATATCCATGGCATCAAGTCTCTGATTTATATCCCCACACACCTCAAAATATGTACCCATGGCATCAAGTCTCTGATTTATATCCCCACAATATGTACCCATGGCATCAAGTCTCTGATTTATGTCCACCACACACCTCAAAATATGTACAAGGCATCAAGTCTCTGATTTATGTCCTCCGTACACCTCAAAATATGTACCCATGGCATCAAGTCACTGATTCATATCCCCACACACTTCAAAATATGTACCCATGGCATCAAGTCACTGATTTATATCCCCTCACCTCCCAAAATATATATCCATGGCATCAAGTCTCTGATTTATATCCCCACACACCTCAAAATATGTACCCATGGCATCAAGTCTCTGATTTATATCCCCACAATATGTACCCATGGCATCAAGTCTCTGATTTATGTCCACCACACACCTCAAAATATGTACCCATGGCATCAAGTCACTGATTTATATTCTTACACACCTCAAAATATGTACCCATGGCCTCAAGTCACTGATTTATATCCACACACACTTCAAAAGGTATACCCATGGCATCAAGTCTCTGATTTATATCCCCACACACCTCCAAATCTGTATCCATGGCATCAAGTCTCTGATTTATTTACTCTGTACACCACAAAATATGTACCCATGGCATCAAGTCACTGATTTATATCCCCACACACCTCAAAATGTGTACCCATGGCATCAAGTCACTGATTCATATCCCCACACACTTCAAAATATGTACCCATGGCATCAAGTCAGTGATTTATATCCCCTCACCCCCTAAAATATATACCCATGGCATCAAGTCTCTGATTTATATCCCCACACACCTCAAAATATGTACCCATGGCATCAAGTCTCTGATTTATGTCCCCCACACACCTCAAAATATGTACATGGCATCAAGTCACTGATTTATATCGCCACACACCTCAAAATATGTACCCATGGCATCAAGTCACTGATTTATATCCCCACACACTTCAAAAGGTATACTCATGGCATCAAGTCTCTGATTTATATCCCCACACACCTCCAAATCTGTATCCATGGCATTAAGTCTCTGATATATGTCCTCCACACACCTCATAATCAGCAGCAGAGAGGGTGAACAGACTTTCTCTAATTGGGGTATATTTTAGCAAAAATATTCTAAGTCTCCATTTGCCAAACTGAGACTTAACAATTTTAGAGCTCTGTTTGTCAAACGGAGCCTTCCTCAAAGGGTAAAAAAAAAGACGCCATTTAGTTGACGTTCACCCTCTCTGCTGCTAATGCGCTAACTAAATATTTGATCAAGTCCTTAAGATTTCACAAACAAACTAATTTGTAAAACCTCACCTCGTAAATCAATCAGATTATTAGATTGGTCAGTGAGTTTGAAATTAATTCTCGTTAACAAATTATTATGACATCGCATATAGACTAGATTAGTTGGGTCTTCAATAATTAGAAATCCTGGAGGAGCCGTTGGTGCAAATGAGTATAAAATATATCCTTGCTGAGCTTGATTTGATTGTTCGAGATTTATTTGATAATTTCCTTCGATAACATCACATACTAAATTTAGCGCAATCACCGTTGAAATATTCACATTGTTCGGAGCAATATGTCTACCGCCGCCTTCTGGATCATTATTATATTTCAGAATATTTGCTGTAGGATTCTTCGATTTTTTCCAATTATCGTGGATTCTTTTGAACCCAATATCAATAGCATCGTCAAGTTGTTTCTTTAGTTTATCCGGATTATATCCAGGGATTTTAAAATCTTTAATCTCCGTTTTATTAATCTTATATAGATCCGCAAACTTATCATGTAAGATTTCTTCATTTAATACTTCTTGAATAATTTTCGAGTGAAATATTTTCATATCGTCGATGATTTTATTACCCGTTTCTACGACGTTGATAAATTCATCCTTGGTGAGAGAGCCGGATTTAATAGATATTAGCAGTAGTGAAAAATCATTATTCATTGCTGTGAAATTTCCGTTAATGAGAGGAACATAAATTGATTCAAAAATTTCTTTATTCAAGAATTTATTAGGAGCATAATCTTGATAACTTTTGACTTCATTGACGGGTTTTATTTTGTTGGTGATATAATCGGATTTCTTAGGTTCGGGTGGAAAATCCTTCGAATTTTCTCGCGAGTTATCCGGTGGTAATTCAGGCCATCCTAACACTGATCTTATAGAACTCTGATAAATATCTACAACGTATCCTTCTGTATTTATCTCGATAGCAGATGATAGTGTTGGTTCATGAACTGTTATAGCGATTTTTGATTCTTTTCCAGTGAGAGATTTTATTCTTCGTTGAAATTCAGCGTTGATCTGTTCGATTTGATATGACCCAGTTGGTATAGAAACAACCTGCCAATCTGGTGTTCCGTCTTCACGATTCTTGTTTGCAAATACCAAGGAATTATTTGGTTGTTGACCACCAAATGCTACCGATCTAATATTAGGCCAGCTATGATATACTCGTAGTTTTGCTAGTGCGATCTCGCTCACGGAAACAGGAATTGGAAAATTAACACTAAATTCGGGACGTGTTGAGGTTATTGATATCGTGCTTGTTTTCACCGGTGTTGTATTTGTTACTATTTGTTGAAGTAGTTCTTGCGACGACATTATTATTATTATTCTGCTCTAATTTCAGCATTGTTGATTTATACAATTGAGCCATAGTTGAAAATTCGCTATCTGATATTGTTGTGTCATCCAACGACGATGATATCAACGAGGATAATTGCGAGTAACCGGCAGATGCAATATGATATTTAATTAAATAATCATGTAGTTTACTCTGGCTACACGATGATAGTTTTTTTGTGATCCCAGTTAATATACCAGCAATTGTAGCCACTGCGGAAATAGCGATTGGAACTACGACCGGAGCAATCATTGTAACCGAAGATAGTATTATTCCAGCAGCAGTGATTACTCCTGACACCGAGTACACGGTGATATCAACTGTGGTTATTCTTCGTTTGTATTTTTTGATTTTTATTTGATATTCTTCACAGAGAGAACTGAGTTTAGTTTGAAACTCTTTGACTTGATCATAGCGATACTGATTCGATGATGGAGTCATTTTATTTTAAAGGTGCTAGCATTTTCAATTACAAATTACTTTGTAATTTTGAATCGTGAAAGAATTTTTAAATCAATTTAATTGTTTACTTAAATCCACTACGAATTCTACGTACCACGTTACTGAAACCCCGACTAGATTTCTATCTGTAGTCGTTATCGTGAATTTTTCAGTTGTATCTTTGTCGATGATCGTTGATATTGTATTATTGACTCCAGATGAACTCGACGATGATATATTAAACTGATTCGGTGATACTATTGTTAATCGATAAATACCCTTGACTGCTGCGGTTACGGTTAAAGTATTGTTTGTGGGAGTCCACATAAATGATCCGTATTGAATCGTGTATACTACGTTGTTGACGATAGATTTATTATGAGGAATTTTTACTTTTTCAACAACGCTTATCATTCTCATTGCATCATCCCTTATTGCGTTGTTGAATGTTTTAAGCTCATCGATGGATTTTTTAATATCGGGAAGTGTTATTTCAATTTTATCAAATGGGCTCCCAATAAACTTGTCCATGAGGTTTTTACGAAACGTCATAAATAGTTTCGTGTGTTTTTCATATTCGGATTGAAGAGTTGCTAGTTCTAACATAGAATCTTTTATTAAGGTGAGTTTTGGTTCAGTCACTGGTGGATTTCCAAAAAATTCTAGCAGGGGCTTATCAATTTTGTCAACTATATTTCTTTGTAATGCAGTAAACTGGTCAAATACAACTATATGATCGTCATATTTATCATTAAGCGATTTCAATGAATTTACTGTGTTATCATATGTTGCTAATTTATCCGTAATTGTTGAAACAAGTACACCTGGTTTGAGTTTACCCTCATCAGAAAATAACGCGATAGTATCCTCTGCTGCGTCTCGTTGTTTAACCAAAATATCATTAAGAGAGATATTACTACTTTTCAACTTACCCTGACGATCTTGAAAAACAACTATTTCACCAGGATCAACATTTGCTAGGTTTAATATTTCAGCTATTTCATCTTCGATTAGTTTTTTAATATCCTTGTTATCAACAGTTTCAACTCCACTATCAGGTTTTTTCAGCGATGATAAAGGTCGTCCCCAAATATCAATCATTATTATAGAAATATTTTCATCGTTTAAATCCTATGGATTTTTCAATCCTATGGATTTTCAATCCTATGGATTTTTAATCTAAAATTCTTTCAGAATTTTTTAAAGAGATTTGCCGCTAGTATACTCATTTACTACTATATGAGGTGGTTTCGAAAATCTTTTGGATATAGCATCAAGTACGTTTAATACTTCATTACCACATATTGGTGGATCAAGCATTGTTTGTGTTGGTAACGTAGAATACCAAGTCTTCATTGGAAGGGTTTTAATATAACGCATAAATTCTTTCGGCGGCGCTAATCCATATGAGTCAAAATAAATAATCCCACGTGGATCAATTGCGTATGCAACCCAGTGAGTTCCAGGTCCGGAGCTGTTATCTAAATTAATAATACCGGTTTCAACATCATTTGGTTGTGCCGGTAACTGATCTCTCATAAAAACCCCTCTGAAATTTTTTATTTTTAATTTTTTAGCGGTATCAATTAAATCAAAATTGGACATGGGAACTATATCGTTCCTGGAATTCGAAGACCCTTTCCGCTGTACCATGAACTCGGGGTTCCTGGTAGTCTTAGACCCTTTCCTTTTTTTTTATAACCCTTTCCAGTTGCCTTTTTCAACGCCATTCCTGCTGCGGTACCAATGGCTCCTAACGCTGCCGCCTTCGCCACCGCTGGGGCTGCTGCGGCAATCAACCCTGGAATCAACCCTAACAACGGGAATATACCACCAGTCTTTTCCATGTTTTTAATCGCGCTCGTAGAAAGAGTAACCTGAACTCCCTTTTTTTCTTTCAGCGCTTTATTAAAATGATTAACCTGAGTTTTCGTCAGCGATAGTTTATTCCCTCCGTCATTCATTTGATTAAATTTCAGCGTTATTGTGGTTCCACATTGCTTAGCTGATTTGGATTGTAATTTTTTTAGTTGACCAGGTGTCAACGTAACATTGATATTACTATACGACATTATACAAAATAGATTGATTCTAAATTCAAATTGCTTTGCAATTTTCAATGTAAGCATTTCTAAATTCAATTATAGATTTTCAACTGGTGCATCTACCAATCTCATTCGTCCACCAACACCTTCAAGTATCATTGATTTATCACTAAGAATAACAGCAACCGCTCTGTAATTATCAATACCACCAGCACCAGCAGGACGGGTTACACGAGCTCGGAAGTGTATATCAACTACGGACTGTTTCATCAAGTCAAAATGTTCCAACGAAAAGTAATAAATCGGATACAGACCTTTAAAATCCAATTGTGATATTTGTAGACCAGTATCTACATTTTGATCACGTCCCATAAATGATAGCAATCGATGATAAACTCGTGCAATGTGGTTATGACCGTAATTAAGTTGTATATCCTCTGATGGTTCTTGTTGTCCGTTTATTTTTAGTGAAACTTCATTACATCCGATTTGATCAAATATCATATGAGAACGTGTTTGATTATTCAATCGCGCTTTATCCTGTAGAGCAATAAAAATATGCCGTGGAGCTGAAACACCCTGTCGTGCTGCCAAATGCCATGTAAGTGTACCATCAATATTAGAATCCATGGTATCTGTGGACGTTGTCAACCAGCTTAATAATCTCTTTCCCCCTTGATCCATAAATGATAGCAACCGCGGTTCTACTGACAATGATGGAGTCAACACTGGCATCCATAGTGATAGTTTTGATAAAATTACTTTACCTACAGCAAGAGGAGTACCATCAGCAAGAGCAGCAGGACGCCAAATTGCACTATTATCATCACCTTTTCTCACTAGTGCTACAGTATGCTTTACTCCATAAATAACCTTTCTAACATTTCTACAAAATCCAAATATGTGATGGAGCGGAATAGCACATGAAAACCGTCGATGATCTCCTTGTAATGTTGCTAATCGTGTTGCAAATCCTAGGTTATATTCAGGATTAGTATTTATAATCATATTCTCGATACCACCAGCAGCACCAGCAATAAAATTAACAGGATTAGCAGCACGATCCCTTGGTTGCCTTACTAGATAAGGATTACTATTAGCGTTATTAGTAATATCTTTTGTGAACATCATAGATGGACCAGCCGATCTTGTATAATCGTCAGAGTATCTTGCTAGCCCTAGTATTGTTGTTGCTACATCAACTTCACGTTCAATAGATTCGATTTCTTTTCCATCAATGAGATATCTAGCACTTTCAAATAATGCCATGATACCATTATTGACAAAACCAACTTGGATATCAGCTGCATATGGTGTATTAGCTACAACATCTGTTACAATTTCACCTTCGACTTCAATAAAGGCTTCAGCGGGTAAAAAGTATTTACTAGTATCATGAACTTGAAGTTCAATTCTTCCTCGAAGATTAGGTTGTACTGCGTGATAAGCAAAAAATTGATAATCGCGTACAGAAGTATCTTTAAGCACTGGGGCTTCCATGTCAAATGCAACATCAGGGTTTTGTTTGAACATTTTTATTATATATCCGATGGTCTAAATAAAAAATTCTGAAAGAATTTTGAAATTATTTTAAAATAGTTTCATATGAAAACCCCAGGAATTCATTTAGAGAAAATCGATTTTCATGAAATTATGTCGACGGATTAGCCAAAAAACAATACAAAATCAATAAAAAAAACATCGAAAATTCGATGAAACAACATAATTTTAGCCTCACAGGATAAAAAATCTGATCAAAATCGATTTTCTCTAAATGAATTCCTTGGGTTTTCATCCTCGATTTTCATGAAATTTTGTCGATGAATTGCATAAAAACACTAGAAAAATGAGTAAAAACACTAGAAAAATGAGTAAAAAAAGTAAAAAATCTAACAAAATTAGCAAAAAATAAATATTTTATAATATAAAAATAATTTTCAAAATTCTAAAGAATTTTTAAACCAATTATTTAGTTGGGTGTATTTTAATAATGATGATGAAAATATCTGATAATGAAGATAGCGTTAGAAACATTAATGTTTCTGATACAAGTGATTCTGACACAAATATTTCTAATGCTAGCATTTCTACAATAACCATAACAACTGAGCATCCTATTCAAATAAATAGAATCACAAGTGATTCTGACACAAATATTTCTAATGCTAGCATTTCTACAATAACTATCATAATTGGAAATCCTGTTCAAATAAATATTTCTAACGTTTCCGGCGAATCTTCTTAAAACCACTTCCCGAAAGCCCACTTCCGGCTATCATATTTGCTGTTATGTTATCCTGGGCGTTAGTCATTAACGACTGTAGTTTTTTATCCACGGCGTTATTTATTATTTTACTAACCTGTGTAGGCATTACTGCAGTAGATGGCAGTGAAGTCATTCTAGAAATGCTAGCATTTCCAGGTTTTGAAAAATTTCGTCGTTGAACTAGCGCTGTTAGTTTATCCCGAGCGGCTGAAAATGCCTTACTAGCAAGATCACCAACAGTGTTAATACCCTTATCTCGGATAACATCAATTGCTTTCATTGCTGCCTGTTTTGCAAATGGAGCCACTTTTGGAGCCATTCTTGAAAATAATCCCATTATAGTATTACCGAGACCATCTCCATAGTATACTCGGTATTTTGGTAATCGTGAGTTTACCACGTAGACACTAGTTGGTTTATCATGGTTGTAGTGTATGATCATTCTTCTATATACAAAAACACTAGTGTTTTTCCAAATGCTAGTGTTTCCAAATGCTAAAGCATTTCCAAATTGATATTTATCTAATCGCGAAATCCTACGGATTTCCAGTGACATTAGTCACTGTGGTAACCGTAAAAATCCGCAGGATTTTCGGCTAACTCTTCAATGAAATCTCTATATGTTGCAATATCCATGATACCACCTTGAAATAACCGCCTACAGATATCAGCAGCTTCATTGATTATTTCTGGTGAGTTATTTCCGGCTCGTTTTCCTCCTACAAGTATTTCTAATCGTGCTATATCGCCGAGAATATTGCCAGGGCAAGAAATACTTGTATTTCCACTCGAAGAGTTTCCAACTAAGCCACTGCCTGTTTTTTTAGTTGTACCAGTTGCACCTTGTGTTTTTATTTCTGAACCGGGTTTTGATTGTTTTGGTAATCTAAGAAATTTAGGGTCTGATTTAGCTTTTTTTACTCCTTCCTTAATTCCATTCTGAAAGTCTATATACGACTGTTCTTCCTTCCTCTTCTCAGTAAGATTCCTAATATCCTTCTTCATTTTATACAACCAATCATACCACTCATCTTTTGGTATTTTACTATCCTTATACTCGTCTTTGAGAATTCCCCCTTTTATATTATAACTCTTGACAGCAAACTCACCAAAGGTGATGTAATCGCTGGGTTTTTTAAATTGAAATTCTTGTATTTGTGATACAATATTAGGTTTGATTTTATCTATAAAGGAAACACGACTCTTCGTGGAAACTGCGCCTTCTTGTTCTTCTTCTTCTTCTTCTTGTTCTTGCTGTCGTTGTAGTTCTTCTCGTTCTTCTTGTTCTTGCTGTCGTTGTAGTTCCATCTCCCCTGCGATTTCACCTGGAAGTATTTGTACAGCTTGTTTCGTTTGTTTAGTTCGTTTTGCTATTTTCTCCAACACAGGGAGAAGAGGCTTCTCTGTTCTAGGACCTTCTTTAGGGACATCTCCGTATATCGCCCGTTCAGTTGCTGTTTTCACATCTGTAGTTGCCTTGACAACCGGTTTGAAGAGTTGTTCTGTATCCTCTGTGAAGTCGGTGGCCATTGATTGCCGTTGTTGAAGTTTTTCACGGATTCTATCACGAAGTGGTAATATTTTCTTAAGAGCTTCAAGTCTTTCTTTAGTGTTCCGTGTAGTTAATGATTGTCCTATCATTATTAAAAGAGTATCACTAATTGTCAAATTAAAAAATCCTTTGGATTTTCAAATGCAAAGCATTTCATTGCAAATCATTTCGAAAGAAATCACTAACCTAAAAATGCAAAGCATTTTAATATACTTCCTTGTTATTGTACTGAGTCACACATAATTTTACTTCCTCATACCGTATCGGTTATACAAACAAAGGAGGCTCTCTACGCGTGGGGTTCATCACCTTCAGAGTTTTCCATTAACATTTTTAATTGTCTCACTTTACAATTAATAAGTCTCTTTTGTTCATATTCTAATCCTAATTGCTTTCGAACACGTTCAACGATGCTACATAATGGTACGAAGACATTAACATCTTCAGTATTTACTAAGCTCTCACGTATAAGCTTTTGGATATTCTTAATTAAAAAATATTTTTTAGATAGGACATATTCTCCGGTCTGTTCTGCAAATTGTATATCCTCGAAATTGGTCATAATTTGATCACAATCCAAACCTGAACATAATTTTACATTTTCATCCTTCAACTTGTTGATTTCAATAATAATCAATTTGAGATTTTCAATATTCATATATATATATATATATATAAATATATTTGTTTAAATAAAGTATTTCAAATACAAAGTATTAAAAATACAAAGTATTTTAAAATGAATTCTGGATACACTAAGGTGTTGATCATCTTAGTATACCCAGAAGCTTAATGCGATTATAGGTGATTATGATTATATATAATGAATGACGACGGCACATTCACCGTTTTGAACCCCCTTGGTGTTTTATACATCAAGCAGCGCGCTCAACGGTTACAACCGACAAACACATAACAATAGATTATAGGTGAACAATGAATGAATTGATTTCAATGACAATGACGACGGTACAACAATAGATTATAGGTGAACAATGACAATGGTATATACAATGAATTGATTTCAATGACAATGACGACGGTACAACAATAGATTATAGGTGACACAATGAATGAATTGATTTCAATGACAATGGATGACGCGGGCTATTCTACATTCAAGTGTAAACAAAACCGCAAAATCGAAACTTTGGTTTTGAATGTCAATAATAACGTTCATACCACGTGTGACGGTGTGGTTTTGTTTACACTTGAATTTCGGCTAAATGCCCAATTATAATAAGAACGAATTTGTATATATACACTCATTACGACGAGGTGATATAAAATAGGTGTAGTGATTGTAATTATTTGTTTGTTTATTAGCGATCACTGACAATGTTGAAAACACGCATAATACTTGAAACAGACATTAAAAAAAATGTTTAAATACGACGTGTTTATAAAACAGTTTTGTTAATACTTGAAAAAAGACAAAATTGATTGTGTTTTGTTCGGATTTATTTAATTATAACAGCCAATCAAAAATCGAAGATTTTCCAACACTAGCGTTTCCGTGTTTAAGATCCGTAACTCTGTCATTGATGATTTGTCACACGTGTTATACCTAACGGAGTTATTCCCCGTGAAATCCGTAAGATTTCAGATTATACAGTTACGTAAGTAAATTGAATTTTATTATTAAAGCGTTTTGAAAAAGCGGTTTTAGTTTTATTCTCTGCCACTTTTTGTACCGAGGGTGGGCAAATATCGAAATACTTACCAGCTGAAGTAATAGACGGAAATATTTTTTCCTTGTTGTCAGTGATCGCTTTTACTGGTCTAGCATTTTTCGGGTATTTCCCAGTTCTTCCTCGTTTTGTGTTTTCACATTGAGAAATAGCTTGAAGGTTGTTCAATTTGTTATTCTTAGTATCGGAATCAATATGATCAATAACAAGGTCATCATTGATCAATCCGTTAAATACTTCATAGACGAAACGATGATTGAGATATTTCTTATTCCCCCCAAACCTCAAATATCCCATACCATTATCACACCCAACAGATTTCTTATATTTACTGTGTCTAACAACACCATCACGAGAAGCTTCGTAATTTTTAATAACAGGATGTCTTTGAAATTCTTGGCTCATTTGTATATATAATATATCTATTTGTCTAATTCGTTAATTGGCTGAATTATAACATTAACAAATCTTTTTATATAGTCATCCGTAGTTTTTATGATTTTGCTATTGACGTCGTCAGGATTTTTGATTCTTCGCTTGTCATAATAACGTTTTAACTCTCTATAACGCTTACCCCCGCAATTAATGCATAACTGCGACTTGCCTCTTACACCTACCCCACAATGCAAACATGGTAGAGGTCCCTCCGAACCGTTTCTCACACTCTGCATATGATACCCACAGAATTCATTTCTACATGATTTGTTACACGGAGTCTTTGATCCAATCATAAGCCATTTGCAATGATTCATTATATAAAATCTTCTTATTTAAATACTTGTTTTAATTATAATATGAAGGAGTTCAAGAGATTATCGAAAATTAAGCCTTGGAAAAATGTTAGATTTAATCTCGATAGAATCTCTGATATACCTAAAAGTCTAGTAGATGATAAACCACTATTGAGTAAAATCAGCGACTGTTTTAATGAGTTTAAGCGTGATGGAGCATCTCATACGTGGTCGACATTTCGAATTATTGATGAAGATGTCAATATACCCATAATTGATGCTACTATGAATGATATAAGAGCAGCTGTGATACTTTCACACCTTGGTGAAATTGCAAAGCAATTTCTACTGAAGTATTTTTTTAGAATAAAATTCATTATCGAAGAGGAAGGTGAATGGATTATCAGAGATAAATTTGACCCAATCCTTAAGGATAAAAAAACTGTTATTGTGAGTAGAGATTCCAAACCAGGAATTCTAACTGGAATTGACAAACCATACTATGAGAAATCTTACCCTGTAACAGCAGTTGTGTATGGGTTATATCCAATAAATAATAATCCTAATATTACAAAACTAGCTCCGATGTTTTCATCATCAGTGGCTTTGCCACTTAATTGTGTAGCAACACGGTTAATAGAACACTTCAAAAATGCATCCCGGGGAAACAAATTAACTGATCTACGAAGAAAAAAAATAACCGAATGGGAACTAACAGTGAAACAACGCGGGGCAACGATTTCCGATATAGCTAAATTAGAAGCATTATTAAAATTTCCAATATCGGTAGCGACGATAACCGGAGAAGTATTATACGAACCGAAATATCAATCGCGAGGAGATCCAATTGAAATTATCGATCATAACAAACACGCGTGGACACCCGCGGTAAATATATTTCCACGAGAAAGAACTGTACGATATATCCCTAAAGAATTTTCTAGGGATGGTTTCTATGAAGAGAAATTATTTGATGCTATTCACACATTAACCAAAGACGACCCTGTGTCAATGTGGTTACTCAGGAGTAATGAGGATCCGGAAATAGGATTTGATCAGTTTGTAAAACCAAATGGTGAATTATATCGAACTGAAGAATTAGATACTAAAATGAGAAAAATCGCTAATGAGTATTTAGAAGGAAACACTAGTGTTTCTACTGTAGAAAAACTACTTACGGATAGCTTCACAATTCCATCAGTGGTAGCTCACTTTGCAAGAGAAAAAAACTCATGGCGTCCAACACGAAGTGATTTTCTGGAGGACGTGAAGTTGAGTTGCGTCGAATTTGGTCATGGAGGATTGTGGAATACGAAATACTCACGTGATGGTATGATTTCAATTGATATATCCGCGTGTTATCCTGGAAGTTTTCTCGGATATGGAGAATGCTCTGAATATTTTAAACGATTTGGACATCCCACACATGAAATGACTCGTATTGCGATTAATGGTCCATTGCCTGATTTTGATTTAACCGGGTTCGCTCGTGTAATATCATTCGAATTAGCTACAGGGTTACATCCGTGTAGTTATCTTTGGCTTGGTAGACATATGTATGAAAAAGCGTGGATGCCAATTGTGCTATTGCGATATATGATCGATTGTGGTATGTTAATATCGTTAATTGTCAGTGAAGCTATTATATGCTATAACGCGCAGAAAGATGTTTGGTTACCAAAACCCGATCTAGAAAAAATAATTAACGAACAACGAAAACAATTAGGAGATTGTGAAACACTTATGGATTGGTCTAAGAGGTTATTCGAAGGTAGGAATAGAGAGGCTAAAGAGCTCGGACGAAGAATAATCGGTAAATTCACTCAAGGTGGAAGATTTGACAATGCAAAATATTCTTCGAGATTGATCTTAGACAATGAAGAATACGATTTTATCATAACCGATTTAATAAAAAAAGGAAAATTTGTAACCCGTAGGGATGCTTTTCGATCCAATGGTGAGAAATTAGGTACGGTTATTACCTACTGTGATGGATATAGTTGTCAGTACACAAATTTGAGAAGTTCTATGCTAGCCTATTCTTGTATTAATCTATTCTCGATGATAAACAGATTTCCCGATACCGCGGTTAGAGTAGCTACTGATTCGATGTATATCCATGAGAAATACAAATCAGATGTATTTAAATTCACAGATCCTAAGGAAGCGTGGGGAAATTGGAGGTTTAAAAAAGAAACACTACATGAGTATTGTAAATCCGCAGACGTTGCTATGGATGATAAATACTTGAAAAGTAACCATAATATCTCAGAGATTCAATCAGAATTTTCTACTGCACCGCCCGTATCAGATCCGATTTGTAGATACAAGACAGTTTATTTAAACGGCTGTGGTGGATCAGGAAAGACAACTCGTGCAATCGAATTATTTCGTCGTAAAAATCCTACGGATTTCACAAACATGATTGTGTTAACACCAACTCACAGACTCGCCAGAGAGATGATAGCGCGGGGGGTAAAAGCCTGTACTTATCACAGCTTCTTTCGATGGAAAGGCGATACATGGACTCCTGATCGAATGGGCGATAAATTTATTCCTGAAATAATAATCTGGGATGAAATATGCACGGTATCGTTGACAGTATTACAGATATTTCTTGAATGGTTGTTAAACAAAAACACAAAAGTCGTCATGTGCGGGGATCACGGCCAACCGCAGCCATTTGTTGGTGGATCTCCACATGAATGGCTAAAAGGATTTGTAGATTATTATGAAGAGATTAATACCGACCATAGATCACTTGATGAACAATTACGAGAATTCAAAGCGCTAATTAGATTACAACCGGATAAAATTCAATGTGAAATAGCGCGTGAAATAATTTCAGAAACTCCCATGAATGATTTTTGGGAAATGTGGAAGCCAAATGATTTAATAATCGCGAGTAGAAAAATAGTCAGAGACGCACTTCAGATGAAGTTGTTTGCGCTACATAAAGAAAAATTTGCAACACTTCCAGTACCACTCTGTTATAGACCTAAGGATACACGAAAGCAGAATATCGACGTTGACATTCCTGGACAACAACAAAAGCAGAATTTAGTATTAAATGATATTGTGCTGGTTGATATCAGCGTCGTTAAAGATGCATTAGGTGCTGATAAATCCCCATGGACGTTAGGTTATGCAGCAACAATACACTCTTCACAGGGATTGACTATATCCGATACAACTCTTTGGATAGTAGATAATCATATTGAATGGTCAAATTTAGTTTATCTCGCAGTATCCAGAGTACGGCGAATAAACCAACTTCGAAGAATTGTGGTTAATGATAATGACAATACAATAAGTAATATACACGCCGATGATAATATAATCAGAAAAAAACTCTCTGGCTATAAACAACAGGATAAAAAAAATAAACGAGAATTTGACATTGATGCTGAATTAATAATCACTTTGAAGCAACAACAGAACAATCACTGCGCGAGTTGTAATTGTATAATGAGTTGGAATTGGTCGGATAAAGATCCTCGCCAATTCACCGTAGATAGAAAAGATAACAATCTCGGTCATGTCAGAAACAATGTGATGTTGACCTGTCTTGAGTGTAATAGACGCCGGGGTGACAGCACCCTGGGTGCTAATTAAGACCACGCGGTGGTAATTGAGTATCCTCGGGGATCACTTGTAGTTGTTCGCGTGTAAAACCCCGCTGAGGAGCAGTTGAATCCAGTTTATAGACTGGAGGTCTACCAGTTGATCGTGTTATGCCGGATATTTTATGCGTAGTGACGCTCCAAATAGGATCAGTAGCTCTTTTTTTACCACCCTCAAGCTCTCCTGGTTCGTATAAGTACCTTACAATGACATTACTACCAAGAATTGGTTCTTTGAAATCTTTTTGTGAAATTCCTTGGATTTCCATTTTGATAGACGCCTTCTTAATAGCGTTGACAGGTTTCATATTAATTGTTCTAGTAATCTCATTATTGATTGCGGTAATCACAGCTGGTAATCTCTTGACCCATTCACGGGATCGTTTATCCTGGATGAATTCTTTTGCGTATTGATATCCGAATAACCGCTCAGCAAGGGTTTTATTAAACCGTTCAACAATTGCCTGATCGCGATGTAGCGCAGTGTGTCCTCGTCTGATGGCGACATTATGATGTTTCATCGTAGATGTAACAACACCTTGAAATTCCTTGCCAGGATCAACTTGTAACAGATTTGGCCAGCGCAGAGGACCTCGTCGATAAATTTTTTCAAATGCAGAAGCTACTTCAGTAGATGATTTTGTTTTTAACGGTTCTGCTTCTTTTGTATCTACTCGCAATATCAACTAACGTTAACGCGTATTTGTAACCGTTGTCATGCGGCAGAAATAGTATATCAGCTTGATGAACTTCATTAGGTGTTGTAACATCAAAATGCGAATAGTTAATTTGTTTAGGCGCTGGTAGATAAATTTGCCATATTGCTTGTTTAGATAACCAGTTTGCCGCTGTAGTTTTTTTCACCTTTGATGCACTAGCTAGTTTATTGATTGCTGCGTAACCTCTCCAGTATCCCCGCGGAGAATAATAAATAGATTCCATATTAAAATGCTAGCATTTTCAATTACCAGCACCTAACATCAATTTACCCTTCATAGCAGATTTTACCAACCAAGAAGCCAACTTTTCTTTGAAGGATTTATCAGGAATAGCATTTAACGCATGAATTAATTTTACATCTGCGAGATGTCTGTGTTGAAGATTGCTGCTTTTATAAGCGACATCATGAGCATGACACGCCTTATCAATAGCGTTTATTGGATACTCGCCGGGTCGGGGCTGATTTTGATCATCAAGTCTGATATCTAATCGTGTTCCCGGTCCACAGTAGCTATATCCTGGAAGGTGCTTTTCTCCTGGATACTTTGCCCACGGTGTTCCTGGGAGTTTTGTCAATTTGGCTGCAATATCACCTCCTCGTTTTTTTTTAAAGCCTTGGTTGCACCAAGGGAAGTAAATCTAAATTTCTTTGTACTACATTGTACGCATTTACCAGAAAGCGCTGATCGATTATTTTTCGTTGTAATAGTCGTCAAGTCATTTGTGCCAGTACGCGTCCTACATTTCACACAATATAAATCCATAATTATATTATATAACGGCATGAATGTAATTGATTATTCAGCTACGAGACGACGGGAACCTATTAGACACCATGCAATGTTACCAAATTCTATTCGCGCGATTATCATCGGACCATCTGGAAGTGGTAAAACACAATTGCTACTTAATTTGATAACGAGATGGATGAAGTGGGATAAATTGTACATGATTGCTCCGAGTGTAGACGATCAACGATGTTATGAAGTATTAAAGGATTTTAATGATGCCGCGCAAGAAATTAACGGTGATGGTGTTATTGAGTTTATAACCGATATCGAAGAGGCACCGAATATTGATGATATTGATGGAAGTATTAACAATTTAGTCGTATATGATGATATCATGTTAGATAATCAAAAGAATCCTGCTAGAATATTTTCCCGGGGGCGTCACAAAAACACCGATGTGATATATATCACTCAACGTTACACTCAAATACCAAAAGTGATCAGAGATAACTGCAATATGCTGTGTGTATTTAACGGAGTTGATACTCATACTCTTAGAAATATTTGGCAAACTTGGTGCGGTGGTGATATGGATCATAATCAATTTAAAAATTTCTTTAGTGTGGCTAAAGCCACTCCACACGGATTTGTGACGATAAATTTATCAGACCCTCGGACAAGATATCGTGTCGGACTTGATCAAATATTTAGTTAGCGCATTAGCAGCAGAGAGGGTGAACGTCAACTAAATGGCGTCTTTTTTTTTTACCCTTTGAGGAAGGCTCCGTTTGACAAACAGAGCTCTAAAATTGTTAAGTCTCAGTTTGGCAAATGGAGACTTAGAATATTTTTGCTAAAATATACCCCAATTAGAGAAAGTCTGTTCACCCTCTCTGCTGCTTAATCTGTACCCATGACATCAAGTCACTGATTTTTATCCCACCACACTTCAAAATCTGTACCGATGACATCAAATCTCTGATTTATATCCCCACACACTGCATAATCTGTACCCATGGCATCAAGTCTCTGATTTATATTCTCACAATATGTACCCATGGCATCAAGTCTCTTATTTATATTCCCACACACTCAAATATGTACCCGATGCAGCAAGTCTCAGAGGGGCATGAATAGACCAAGGAGTAATTAGCACAGTTGGTCTCCCCCCCCCCCCGAGATATGCTCTGTATATATTTAATAGCCAAACTGGTTTATTTGTAAAAATCAATTTGGATAGCATAGATTCACACCGGTCACTCCACTGTTGTTTTCAAGTATTGTAACATTTTTCATAGTATATAAGAAATATATTTGCTTGTATAAATTTAGGAATTAAATGTTACAAATGATTGAGAATATGATGCGACACAAAAATTACAAACATGTTTCCGTCAACTTAACCAAAGGTTTTTTATTTCAGGCATAGCTGATAGTATATTGTACCACGTGATGTGTCATCAAGAATCGCATGTTAAACAGGGTTGTGGACAGAAATACGAGTTTGTCTGCCAAATTATCTACCTTCAAAAACCAGCTTTATGTTATACAGTACTCGTTTTATTTAATATTCAGCACTCTGTTTCCTACAATTTACCGTTCAGTTATCTATTATGCAACTCACAGTTATTTACTATCAACAACCAATTATTATCTACATTCCACATGTCATCTATATTTGATTTAATTTATATTTGATTTAATTTAATTTTGAGTTAATTTAATTATTTGTAGGTTTTAATCTTTTTTTTATTCCAATGCATACCATTGTAATGTAACTTTTTAACCATACTGGAATTGAGTTCAGTTCCGACAGACTTTTAAAACAAATTTCAAGGTAAACAACTAAAAAAAGAAACTTTGTATTTAATGCTGACCTAGCTGCTAACCTTGATTTAGAACCAGTAAAAATTGTAATAAACAACGTTTTTAAATTCTTTCTCAGAGTAAGATTTATAAAGTGGAATCGAGGCCATATTTGAAGTACGTGAGAAATAACATGTGCTTTTTGTTACAAACATTTGGTTTCCCCAAGAGGATGAACTATTCATCAACAACGAGGAATCTATTTTGCGTTGTAGTTAGATTTATTACTAATGTTTTGAGAAATAATTGTCATTCTTGCCTTAACACTTCGGAAAGTTTAATTGTTTTATGTCATGACCAATTTGCGGCTGATTATTTTGTTTTCTTTATATGGATTTTAAGTTTGTTTTTACTGGAAAAAATAGTGCTGTAAATGAATTCTTGGACAAAGACATTTATCGAAATTTATACAGAGATCAAAACGCTGGAATATTATTTTATGTGATTAAACAAAGAACTGTTAACACATCAGTACGACGCTGACCACATTACATTATCGTTGCCTTCCATTTTGGTTTTCATCGGGATTCGTTAGGAGCTTTTATCACTAAGACTTTAAATCTGTAATTCTCTGATTGATTTTGGTAAAACCGTAAGTTCTTTTTCTCATTTGTACCTTGTTTTTTTTTATGGAAATAATTTATGTGTTAAATTTTACAAAGTTTTATTGACTTCAATCTTTTCTTGTTACCTTTGTAAGAGCCTTAACACAACACCTAGTTATCTACTATCCATCAACCCAGCCTTTTATCTACTCTCAACACACGGGAATATACTATCCAAGTACCCGGGTCCCCGAGTGACCGAGTGGTCTAAAACGCTATCCGTTACACCTCACTGCCATCTCACCTCTGTCTGAGTAGGTTAGAGTCTCGGATTCACCAGCCCAACCATTTGTCTACTCTCAACACACGGTAATATACTATCCAAGTACCCGGCCCCCCGAGTGGCCGAGTGGTCTAAAGCGCTATCCGTTACACATCTCTGCCATCTCACCTCTGTCTGCGTAAGTTAGAATCTCGGATTCAGCCAATGTGGGTATGTGAGAAAGCTTGCCAGTTGCTTCTATTGGGTCGGTGGTTCTTTCCGGAGGTTTTCCCGAGTTCTTTCTCCACCATTAATACTGGTCACCATGTATAGCATATCTTGTGCTGAAAAATGGCGTTAAACCCTACAACAACCAACCAACCCACTATCCAATTACCCTATGATCTGCTTATAAATAAAGTTGAAGTTCCGGCTTCCATTTATAACATTCCTATCCTCCCTAATCTCATATTAAAAAAAATACCAGGTCATTCAGTTAAGTTAGAGAGTAAAATAATTTGTATAAAATATAATCCAAAATACTTGGTAAGTTGGTAACTAAAATACCTTCGCTAAGCCCAAATTTGGATCCCATCTTATTAAGTTAAAATCTCTACCCCGTTCCAAAACTGTCCAACCTTCCACTACTTTCCTATTTTAAACAAAACGACAAGTATATACACACGACATACAAGGTAGGAAGTAAAAGAACCTTCCGTTATCACCGTATCATAAACCGTATAACGTTCGTATGCTCCCAACCTTTACCGTCTTTTTTAAAAACAAAACTACCATCCATATAATCGTTACATCCCTAATGAGAGAGAGAGAGAGAGAGAGAGAGAGAGAGAGAGAGAGAGAGAGAGAGAGAGAGAGAGAGAGAGAGATGCGAATCAACATGCGACAACAACCCTGTTTATTATATAAAATGATACACAAATATAGGTTTAACTCAGCAGACTATAACACATATTATTATTATTATTATTATTATTATTATTATTATTATTATTATTATTATTATTATTATTGTTATTATTATTGTTGTTGTTTTTGTTACTACTACTACTACCAAGGCTGCCGATGTGTCATGCACGTACTCTTTATTAGATCATTTCTGTAGTGCCAAAACTTCTATCGTAAAATGATTGTGCTAATTTGTGCTAGTTATCGGTGATTTTTACAAAATTATTTTAATATAAAAAATGGTTGATTATGAAGATTCCATGCCTTCATGGTATAAAATTAAAGTTAAAATGCACCCGTGATTGCATTAACGATTAACTGTAATTTGTATTATCTGACAATTTGTTCAAAATCTGAAAGACTTGTAGATGCCATCAGTTTCAAAATCTTAAACGTTAAATATTTTCATTTCTTATGTTATATAATTTTTTATACTGCTTGGATATTGTTGCATCGTTCTCGCCTGATCAAATATTTTATATCTACCATTGCATTTACCTGTGATGTTGTTGAATGTTCTATTTCCACCTGGCATGTAGGGATTTCAATTTCCATAATGTCTAATGAGTGTGTTTACCACATCTATCTCATTATTTCCATACATCTTTTGCTTGTATTGGCATATTGTGTTTGGCTTCTTTCTAACGATCTAAACTGATAACTATATACTTTCAATATAACAAGTATATCAGTTTTAGTTTGTTTGTACACTTTCTTTTAAAAATGTCGTTGACTTATATTTGCTGTAAAAATATGCAGTTTATTTTCCTGAAAATAGGTCTTTAGAGAAATTGGAAAGTTAACCCTTTCATTTATTGTCTTAGAATGTAGCGTTACAGGTACACCTGTTATCAAGTTACAGATTAAACAGATCCATACTGTTGATCTGTTTTCCTTTCTGTTGTAATTGACGTCATGTCTGTTGACTGGTGATGAAAGTGTAATTTTCAATTAGCTATGTCTCAAAGGAAATCCATTTTTGGTTTAATTTTTGAGTGAAATACTTTCACATTCTTATATTTATTGTTTGAAACATGCCCACTACATAAATATTTTAATCTTAGTGGGTTTAAATGTCCTGTGGTTTCTCTACATGTTCAACAGCAATGTGATTGATGTGCAGTTAATGCAACTGATATGAAAATAACAGTTGTGCATAAAATAGTGCATGATTGTTTTGTGTGCGTAACAGAATTTAGATGCCAGGAATAGCCAACAAATAGCATTAAATACCAGGAACAAAAACGTTGGCATCCATGGCTCAGCCCAAGGCCGGGGGAGCTTTAGGGTTCCCATAACCCTTGCTGATGGGAGGGGGCACTAGCCCTCCATCAAGAATATTCACCCAGCATCGTCCCTTCCAGACTCTTATTAAGGCCCTTTAGACCATCATCGTCACCATGGCCACCATTTAGGTCACTTGCCCCGAGCGCCATTTACCGTTAGTACGCAACTGAGAACAGTGTTTTCTTTTGTTTTCGGACATACATATTGTTAGGCTCGATCTATATTTTATTTTAAAACAACTCTGTCACAGAATTAGGCGAAAATTTGAACTGATTTTTGTTGTACTTGAATTGCAAACGAAACTCACCATTTTCTTGATTACGTCGTACACGCATTACCTGGGGTGATTAAGTGGCGTGTAACGATTTGCATGTGCCAATTTGTAATTTACATGAAATCCGAAATACTCGTTTTACGTGGTGTACGGCAAGCTCGATGTGATTTATGTTCACCTATTGAGAGTATATAAGGCTAAGGATTTCTCATTATTTTTACGGGAACCCAAATATCTAATCGAAGGATAGATAACCTCGTCTTGCAAATCTCCAGCCAAAGGGGTGAGTGTTAAATTTACATTTTCGTTTTATTGTGAATTTTATTCAGATTATCATTTCGTATAATGATGCTTTTATTGCAATTAAACGTGGAATATTTGGAATTACTAGTCACTTTTAGACTTTAAATACAATATCGTAATCTATGGCTTAGATTATTTTTGAGACAACTATTATTAGTCTGGTTTTGTTTATTATAGCTGATTCCGTCGTTGATTCAGTCTGATTCCAGCTGATTCCGTCGTTGATTCCGTCGTTAATTCAGTCTGATTCAGTCTGATTCCAGCTGATTCCGTCGTTGATTCAGTCTGATTCCAGCTGATTCCGTCGTTGATTCCGTCGTTAATTCAGTCTGATTCAGTCTGATTCCAGCTGATTCCGTCGTTGATTCAGTCTGATTCCAGCTGATTCCGTCGTTGATACCGTAGAAGTTCATCACTGATAGCGCATCTAATAACATCGTTGATACCGTCTCTGATACCGTAGCTGCTAACATAGTTGTTACATTGTTTCTGGTACCGTAGCTGCTAATAACATCGTTGATACCGTAGCTGCTAATAACATCGTTGATACCGTAGCTGTTAAACACATCTGATACCATCTTTTGATAAACGTCTTTGAAATCGTTTGATTTGTTGTGGGACATCTATTGTTTGTTCTGGAACATCTCTGTATAAATATCTGAATGTGATTGTGCCGTTAATTTGTGCAAACGGAATTGAAGTATCTGTCTGTGTGTCGAACTGTCTGTTCGTCAACATCTGTGTAACATGTAAATATCCGGAAAGCTAGAAGTCCGAGTGTCGGAGCTGTCTTAGAGTTGTAAAACGTCCGGGTCGACATCTAGGGTAGTGAGGAACCGTTGGTTCGGGTAGATGTTGTATGCTGTCTGAACGTATAACTGTGGTGGATCCGTGTAGGGAAACGTCCGATAATAGTATTGGTCAACCCTCGGTTCTCGGGGAAACTGGGAGACGATTCAACTGTTGCTGAATCGTGCGGTTATACAGGGGAGACACATAGGTGTATTGAAATTGTAATATAATTTAATACATTGTTGTATTTGCATGCTTATGTCAGATCGCAATAATATTTCAAGTGATCACATAGATATCAATAAAAGCTAGCAACTTGATTGAATACAAGTATATGATCGTGCTAGTTATCGCAATCCATCGTGCGATAGATAGTTTGTCGTTTGTGTTTATTTTTTTCGTAAATCATACTTGCATTTATTTAACTTTCGTAAAGGATTCTTGGATCTGTGTATAATCCAAGAGATCCCTTTACATTTGTGATTCCTTTTGTATTGTTATTTAATTTATTCATGTATTGTGAATGGTTGTGAGTGTAATTGTGGGTTGAGCGCGTGAATTATTGTGTTGTTACATCTGTATTTTTTTCATTTATAATTTATTACATAAATTTATATTTTCTTTCACAAATTGTGTTTGTATTGTTCATTTAATCCACCCTCCTCTCGGTAACAATTCTGTTACAAACTCCATCAGGCACAACAGAAGAGAAGAAAGGTTGTTTCATTCCGGCAGACAAAACTCGCGCAATTCGTACTATTCGGAGCTTGTAATTTCAGTTTGGTGCAACTCAGAAAAATTAATATGGCTTGATAAATAGTTGATCTTAGAACTATAGTGGGATGATTTGGCTAAATGGACTATGTTTGTGACGTTCTTCTTAGTGGCTTCGTAGATTTGTTTATGAATAGTGAGTCTGGTGGAAAGCCAAAGCTTCTCTGCTTTTCGGCGATGTCTTTTAGCAGTGCGAAGCTGGTCCCTAACACTGCTATACATACTTTCAGAAGAGTAGTTTCCGTACTGTGGCAAGGGCGATATGCAGACTGTACATTGCTAAAAAGACTATTTGAATTCAAATGAGATACAAGTTAAGTTAGAACAACCTTTTCTAAGATTTTTGATATGAAATCTTCCTTTCACCAGCTAGATCCTTACGCTCTTCTTCTGATAATCGTATACTCATTGTTCCCAAGGTGAAAACAAAGTCATATGGACAACGTTCGTTTGCATACCAGGGCCCGGCAACGTGGAACGAATTGCCCATTGAAATTAGAGACACAGTGGTCCCTTTTAAGAGTGCTCTCAAGACTCACCTGTTTCGACTTCAGGGACAAACTTAGTGACCTAATCATGTTTTGTATCGTATATGTTTTCAGCATGTTTTTATGTTTTCCAATTTCATTGTTTTTTTCATTTGTTGTTCTGTAGTGTAGTCACATCATTATTGATGGTGTAAAGCGCTTAGAGCTTTTAAAGATTAGGCGCTAGACAAAGTCCTCATTATTATTTCGGCTGTGGTAATCCAGTATGGAGAGGGATGGGCCCTGCCAGGCTGTATCTTGCCATTGACACACAACATGACGACTACTGACAATCCTTCCATATTGGATCGGTCGCAGCCCCGGTCAACAATGACGGCGACTTCCGCTGTACACCAGGACGGGTGTGTGTGTGTGTGTGTGTGTGTGTGTGTGTGTGACAAGTATGCTACTTTTACCCCAACTACCAACATCCGTGGGATAGATCATCATCGTTACACGGAACGTTAGAACACTCGGGGATATGGGATAGCTGAAAGAACTTACACGCAAGCTGGAGAGGGAAAACTTGAACATTATTGGAATCTGTAAAGTGCGCTGGAAAAACTTTGGCAAAATAACAACAGAGAATGATACAAACTCTACTTCATCAGAAGAGGAGACAAACACAATCATGGTTGTCAGATTCTCCAGCGGGTTGTGCGCGTTATTCGTATAATATTGTATAAGCCCCACTTGTCAAAGGGTAAGTGTTACATCCCACTTTGTCAAGAGGTATTGTACAACATACAATAATAATAATAATAATAATAATAATAATAATAATAATAATAATAATAACTATAACCCATACCCCTTTTGATACTCGTTATCTAAGAGATGACCTCCCTCGATATAATTGCCCGGTTCGAGTAGGAGAATACAAAATATGGTAAACTGAGCAGGTATATTGAACAAAACAACTCCGATCCCCCGTAAAGATAAATAAACAATTTAATCAATTATATACACAATTGTGAAACTTCCTTTCATTAGGAATACACGCTGTTTAAAAATACAACTTTCACCGAATTACAATACGATTTGAAATAGAATTAAACAAATTAGCCGTTCTATTACTGATAGTTTAAAATCATCATAGGATCAAGTGGTACAATCGAAGTAAATGACTTGTTCGATTTTCATAACCTGCTGTCCTTTGATCCTCGTTCACTGTCTAATCAAGGTTGTTTCAAGAAGTCGCTATCTCGTCTAATTTCTAGGCACTCTGCCATCGTGGATGTTTCCGCTTGATTACGGACTTGTCCACTGTATCATGCGTACACTGCAATTTCCGTTTCTCCCAATTCTTCGTCGAATGTTTACGTCGTTATTCCCGTAACTTCACGATCTTCCCAAAAAGCTATTTTCTTCCTTTCATAAGAAAATTAAAACAACCTAAGTCTCTCGTTACAATGGTTACAGTTGAGACTGTCCATTATTCCTGGTTCGAACAATCAGATATTTCTATCAGTGATAACAATTTTACGGCTAGTAATTAACTACATATGTCCTCAAATGAATGTAGTTAACATTAACGTACTACATAGCGAGGCGTAGAATTATGGCTCTGCCTTAATTTTCCACAGTACATAAGTCGTATACTCTGTCGCTAAATCATCTATGAAATCAAAATTCGGTGAATTCACGTGTATTCTTGTAAATCCTTTACTAACATAATACATTATATTCTTAGAACACAATCATTATTCAAACAATATGATAAAAGTTCAAGAATTAACGTAACACTTCCTATTCATACTCAGCATAACGTTTTTACGACATAAATTAACACTACGTCATTCTTAACTAAGAACTAAACTAAGAATTCCGATTCATAATTCAAAAGCACATTATTATACAAATGTATCAAATGAATTCATGCAAGTACTTCCTATTCATAATACAAAACACATTTTTATACAAATGTATCAAATTAAATCAATTATACAAATGTATCAAACGAAATCATGCAGACCTGTAAACTAAGCAGACATCATAGAAATTGCATCAAATAATATGCATGGAATTGTGACAGTACCTCTGTGTGTTTTTGGTGTGTCACTCAACCGTTGGTTTTGCGATTTTTCCCTGGTCCACAAATTAACGGATGCACTTCTCTAAAATAACATCCGGAGCCTTACTAAATAATTCTACATCTGGCCTCCCCTCTTGCAGAGAAATTTAAAGACTAAATTCTAATTTAGCTAGTTTGATATGTTCTAAAGATTTTCCGTGTAAAAAAAAACACCCCTTATTTAACCGTGACCAATCAGAATCAAATGCATTTTCTCCCGCTTTCCTCTAAAAGTCACTTACATCATGCTCAGTATGACATGCTTGGTTTTAAGTAACAGAATCTCTGCATTTTCTCAATTTTGACACTTTTCGTGTGAAAATAAACTTTAAAAGGTCGCCAGCAGTCGATCGGCTGCTGAACAAACACGGTTTAATTTGTACAACGGTCACATCCTACTATACAGATCCCTCTCTCTGGCACGACGTGTCTCATAAATCTAACTAATGGCTATCTGGTCCCAGCTAATGGTTTATTAATAGATCGACCGAAAATTTGGCATTTCACCATGGTGATGGATTTCTTGTCCACAATGGCATTGTGAACAACATCAGGGATTGCTGCCCAATCTCAAGCAGGCTCATTAAGATCCGCCCGAGGGCGGACATCGCAATTATACAGGCCTATACATCCACATCTAACTGTGATAAGAATGAACTGGAGCATTGTATAACTACAAGATGTCATTGAAAACTCACCTAAGAATGACATTCAGCTTGTACAAAGAGAGTGGAATGCAAAAGTGGGAGTTGATTCACAAACAAACGGGCGATGCACACGTGGACCCTTCCACAATGCAGAAACAAATGAAAGTAGGCTGAGGCTCTTGGAGTGTTCCGCCTACAACAGTCTTGTGCTAACCAACACGTTTGGCCCTCACAAAGATGGACCTGGCACAGTGCAGATGGGGTCAACATCACAGCCAGATTGACCACATCTTGGTGTTAAAACGATTCACACAGGAATGAATATGGCCAGAACAAGACGTTAAAAGCGAAAAGGGCAAAGGAATCATGGATAGAAAGACAATGCTTGGCAGATCAAATACAATCTGAGTAGAAATGACAGCAAAATGGCATATAAACTGGTGAAAGATCCCACAACCCATAAATAAGGGATAAATAAACACCACCCAAGACAAATCAGGAAAGTGCGTCACAACAGATCAAGAGATCCTCAAAGAGATGAACAAAATACTAAGATTTGTACAATACAACCCAAGGAGATACCGCAGTACTAAATTGCCCTCAGGCAGTTTAATTTACAAGCCCATTCTTCGTGGTGAAGTAGAAAGTGCAGTTAGATCACAAAAGAAAGGAATGTTAGCTGGCGTTGACAAAATACCAACAAAGCTCATTCAACCAGAAGAGATAGTCACGGTCTTCACGACAATCTGCAGCGAGATATAGCAGTCAAGAGAATTGCCCACATCATAGACTCAGTTATTGCATATCGTGCTTCCCAAGAAAGAAAACCCACAGCTATGCCAAAAATACAGAGCCATCAGTCTAATCAATCAATTAAGCAAAGTCATGCTAAAGATAATTTTCAACAGAGTAAAGCCTCAGGCAGAGAAAATTATTGTTGAAGTGCAAGTAAGCTTCCGAGCAAGTAGGAGCACAACAGAACAAATATTCAACCTCAGACTCCTTTGCGAGAAATATCTTCAACATCAGCAGAATCTCTACCAAGTCTTTATAGATTTCAAAAAGACCTTTGATAGGGTATGGCATGCGACCTTATGGGAAACTGTGAGAAGGTACAACATCAGCTCAAACCTAGTGCAGGTTGTTGAGCAACTCCATAACAAAACCACCAGTGATGTCTTCATCAATGGCAGCAGAGGAGATTGGTTCTGAACAACAGTGTCAGACCGGGATGTATACTATCACCCAAACTATTTAACATTTTCCTGGAAAGGGTCATGGAGGAAGGCATGACAACTAAGACACTGTCAGCATAGAAGGAAAAACATCACCAACCTTCGCTTCGCAGATGATATTGATGAATTTGCGGAACTGGCTGACTTGTTTGAGCACATCGACACAACCTCCACAGCATCCGGAATGGACATCAGCGCAAAAAAACCCCACAAAAAATACAAAAAGCAACTGATGACAGACAACATCAATGACATCGGTGCAGAAATAAGGGTCAGTTGACCGAAGCTGTAACGAGTCACAAGCTTCAAGTACCTTTGATCAATTATTATCAATGAGGGCTCCAGACCAAAACTGTTTTGCAGAATTCCCAAGACAACAGCAGCAGTGGCAAAAAGTTGAGACCAACACGGAAATATACCAACATTGCTCTTGGCTCCAAAATAAGGTTGATGAGCTCGATTGTCATATCCATCTTTCCATGTGCTTGTGAAACATGGAAGCTCACATCAGATCTACAAAGAAGGATTAAAACCTTTGAAATGAGATGCATTCGCATGCTCCTGGGCATCTCATACATTGACCATGTAACCAACGAAGAGGTCCACAACCGTCGGACCCTATGAAAATCTCTTGACCACTGTAAACAAAGCGCAAGCTGAAGTGGTATGGTCACGACTCAAGATCAGCGGGACTGGCAAAATCAATCTTGCAAGGCACATTCCGAAGGTGCAGAAGATGCAGAAGTAAAGAGAGGTAGGAAGACAACGCTAAGGTGTGTTGCACATGCATGGAATATGGAGATACCCAAAGAGTAGTAGAGAACAGGGAAATATGGATGGAACTGGTTGCAAAGTCAAATGTGGTGCCTCAACGACCTTATGGAGTAATTAATTGATGGTGATGATGATCATGATGCTGCTGCTGTTGCTGCTGCTGCTGATGATGATGTTGATGACAACACTTGTATAATATTAATTGCTATTAGGTCTTTTCAGGTACTGAAACTAATGTGTAAAACTAAACACGTGGTCATGTAAACGAGTAAGAAAAATATTTGATAAGGATTTGTCAAATAATTTTGCTAGGAAATGTATGTCAGTAAAAGCAGGGAAATCAAGTAACGTCTATCGAAAAACGATTTGGGAAAATACCTTAATATCAAAATGTTCATTTCGTCATTTTATAAAACATCAAGCCCATGCCTTGGGAATCTGTAATAGTTCCATAAGAAACAAAAGAGTTGACATTTTTACAAACATAGTTAGAGAAGAAGAAGAAAAAAGATTTGCTTCAAGAGCAAGATAACGAAATTTGTTCAATGAATTTATTTGGCAAACAGACTGCAAAATTACCAATCAATAAACAAATTATAGCAGTTCATCTCTTCAGAGCCCATACATTTTAGCAGACAGATGTGCAACATTAAATAATGAGAGAGAGAGAGAGAGAGAGAGAGAGAGAGAGAGAGAGAGAGAGAGAGAGAGAGAGAGAGAGTTTTAACAATCTCTATCCACGTGCTTCTTCGTCAGGTAAATTACCAATTGAACGAATTATCATTTTAATTTGAAGATACCTTTTCCTGATATTAACGTTTTCCTATATTTGGAAAACGTATTTTGTGAGTAAATGTTCTCTGCTTATCATTCACAGAAAACAATTACTACGCTCCAATTTTATTGCATGTCTTTTGATGGAACATGAAATAAAAAGTTACAAACATAAAATATGATAATTTCATTTCATATTTCATTCGAATGTATTCTTAATGCTCGGCGTTTTAATAAAGTTACAGTGCCGGCAATCCAAATATTGGGGGCCCCCTATTATATCAATGTTATTTTGATTCGTTGTCGCCTTTTAGACCCCCCCCCCCTCGCGACAACGGATAAAAAAAATATTTAAGGGAGATAATTTGCGAGGTCATGGCCCCAAGATATCGACTGCCAAAAAGCCACCACAGGGTTTAATCCGGCGTTTTATAAGGATGGTGTTTTGCGCTAGTTAATTTCTAAATTATGGGTATTTAATTATTAGTTTTGTCGTGTCTAAATTGTGTCTCCCTGTACAAGTTACATGTTAGCCTTCTTTTCCAGCATTATGTTGTATTTACTACTAATATCCCTTTTGTCTGAGCGAATTTTTGGATTGACTTAAAAACCACTAAATAGAACAATTTGGTTTCCAGACAACATGGTCTTGTCAACAACAACCGACCGCTCCTGTGGCCTAGTGGTTAGAGCCTCCATGTCGGATGCGGGAGGTAGCGGGTTCGAAACCAGCCGAATCATACCAAAGAAATAAAAATGGTACTAAGAGCTGCCTCGTTTGGAGCTCAGCATTAAGAGGTTAGTGCTAGGACTGGTCGCACTTGTGTCAGGATAATGTGACTGGGTTGGACATAATGCTATATGTCTTTGGTATGATTGATTCCCCATGCTAAACATCAATATAATCTGTCTCACTGCAGATATCGTAGTGATATGATTGAAAAATTGTTAAAGCTATGTCAAAAATCCTAATCACACACACACACACACACACACACACACACACACACACACACACCAGCACCACCACCACCACCAACAACGACAAACGTGATAATACTGCAAAATCACTTATTGCATCGTCGTTATTCAGGACCATTGGGGGTGGGGTGTTTTTTTTACGTGTTATTTATATTTGTCACTTGCATTTGAAAAGGCAGATGTGTTGTTGACAGGTATTATTTCATAATTCATTTTATTTAAATTAATGATTGTATCTCTTGATGGTTCTGTGGTCTTTCATATATTTCGAAGAGACAAACGTATCCAATATCTCAAGAATCAAAACTTGAGAGTGTCCATATCAGTACACAGTAATGACAAAGATGACGAACAGACTCCTCTCTGGGTTTGTCCAGATACAAATCAAAAGATTGCTGAAGGAAGAGTTTTAGTTACAAATATTCACAAAGTTAATTATGCATTCGGCACCATGAAGGAAGTATATTTTATTTAACAACACATAGATTTATGTTGGCAAGGCACACAATCTGCATATTAAACGCAATGATGCACTTGAATATAAATTGCTATATTTGTGTCAAAATAAAATATAAATCTAAACGTACTGTCCAAAATATTTAGTCAGGCTACAAAGATTGCAACTAAATTTCTAAAAAGCCAGCAGGAATTTTAAAGACAATACATCTTAGTCTCGTTAGTGTCTTCTTTAATTGCATACAGAATTTTAATGTACTTTTAACGTTTATTTTACATCAAGTCTCACCTCTACAACTACATTGTCACCGAAAAATCGAAAATACAAAACAATTTTTTTAGCTGAGGCTGGAGATGTGATAATTTCATCACCACGTACAGATGATCGCTATTGGAAATGTAATATTTGCATTTTTTGTTTCTTTGTTTCAATGGCAATAAGCTGATCAAAGAGAAAAGTTACTAGAAATAAAAAGAAAATAATAAGGAATAAACCATAAGAATATTCGATCACTTTCATTGGAACCAGGCTAAAGTAAAAAGGTCATAAATGTGTTCAGACACATAGTATCTGCAAATAAAGACAGACAATGTATGGCCTTCTATACACTAATTGCTACGTTTCTGCCAGTGTAAACAACCACTTAAATGTCATAGAATGTGATGCCAGAACATAACATTTGTTAATCGTACGTTTAAGTTAGACTCCAGAAGTTTTTTTTTTTCAAGAACATTGATATCTTTGGAAACGGTGTTAGTCTCTTACATTCATTAACTTAATATGAAAGAAGTGAATAGACTTATTGCTGTCCTTGACAGACCTGACCCCAAAGGTGATGAAAATATACGTATTCTTCAATTAAAAATCACTTAAAAACTCTGTGTTTGAATGGCTAACATCCAACATCGTGGCCAATCACACACGCACACATTTTAGCTGAGTGAGAAATTCCAAATTGGCATAATGTATGCTCTCGATGCATGGTCCAGAGTCTCAAAATCTTTTTGCAAATTCATGGTAAAAGTCCAAAAATCCAATATATTAAACATACTATTGAAATTTAGTAAAGCGAAATTCCCCTAAGGGAAGGCAATTCTAAAACTCTTCGAGTCTGGATTTTTAAATTAAAGTTACAGTTTGTCAAGACTTCCCGAATCTAACATGGACATTGAATTGCGCGCTCAGTGTTTCGAGAATTCAGAGCATGAAAAAGTCAAATATTTCAGAACATATATGGTATAATTTCCTTGTGGTAGAGAGATAAGAGAACATTTAATCCATATTGTCAGTTACATTTTTTTCCATCACAATAATAAAAGCCGTGTTTTAAGGTGCTTCATAATCTTTCTCCAACATAAGCAAAAACTGTGACATCAGGTAAATTTTTAAAACTCAATTAAAACTTGCTTTCTTTTGAGAATTTGTAATAAAAGCAGAATTATATATCATATTTTGAATGATATATGTGGGGTGGGGGGATTTAGAGTTTTAACGTAGCTTTAACGCTTTTGCAGTCATATCGCTAAGAGGTCTGCAGTGTGGCAGTTTATAGTGATGTCTAGCACTGGCTTATCATGCCGCAGTCATGTACTGAGCTCCAAGCGAGGCACCTGCTAGTACCATTTTTATTAAGTCTTTTGTATGACTCGGCCGGGGTTTGAACTAACGACCTCTAGCAGAGAAGGTGGACGCTCTGACCACTTAGATCATCGGAGGGTCATGCTTTGCAAATTAGTTAAAATATATAGTTTGAGAGTAATGTTCTTATTATGAAGTCTTGGATTCATGCTAAATTTCGGTATTGAGACAACTTCGAATTAAATTTTGTTAATTAATACATCCGTAACGTACATCCTTCTCATCATGAAGAATAAGATGATGATGATGACGATGACGACGACGATGATGTCATCATCATTAACATTATCAGCAGCAGCATGGTCGTCCTCCTATATATCAGTAATTACAGCATGTAGATTTCTATATCAGTAACGACAGCATGTACATTTCTATATCAGTAATTTCAGCATTTACATTTGGATATCAATAATTTCAGCGTATGCATTAGGATATCAGTAATTTCAGCATGTACATTTATATATTTGTAATTTCAGCATTTACATTTGGATATCAGTAATTACAGAGTGTACATTTATATATTATTACTTCTGTACGGATGCATATAATGACAACCATGTTAATACTTCTCCTTTTTCCTGTTTGGTTAATGAAATTATTTAAAAGTATATGACAAACCTTATCCTATCTTTTAAAAAAAAAAAACTTGTATAAGACCTTATTTAAATCAGCTCATTAATTGTTTTTTTTCAAGGTCTATCAAATGCTTATTATTAAAGAAACATTAACGGCAACATTTAAAAAAGACATTTACAAGAAGTTATCACAAGAATCAAACTTGTAATACTAAGAAAAAAGATCAGTTGATATTTTAGAATTGTTTTGGAAATCGTTTTTGATTAGTCCTCAAATCGTTCTCTATGTGAATTTGCAAACTACTTGTATTATATATCTGATATGAAATATTCATTCTTTCGTAATTATTTTAATTACAAATTTGATACCCAAAATCCATTTCTTAAATAATAATAATAATAATAATAATAATAATAATAATAATTAATACTACTACTACTACAACTACTACTACTACTACTACTACTACTACTACTACTACTACTAATAATAATAATAATAATAATAAAATAACACCAACAAATAATAGAAACGGATAATACTGTGCAGACGATGATGATGGTTGTTATCATCATCATCATCATCATCATCATCATCATCATCATCATCATCATCATTATTATTATTATTATTATTATTATTATTATTAGAATAAGATAAGATAAGAAGTCTTTATTTCAGACTACAAAGTCCACACCTCCAAACTAAAATATAAAGTTTTATTTAAAAAAAAAAAAAAAAAAAACATTTTAAACATAAACACACACACACACACACACACACATATATATATATATATATATATATATATATATATATATATATATAGCAACATCTACAACTATTAACTGCGCCATGCATTATTAATATTAAAAATTCAATGACACATTTAAAGAGTAATTTGTTCCATCTACTAATAATAGGAGAATTTACATGAATGTCATAGTTCCAAAGAGATTTCAAAATACAGTTCTTACTATTAGATATTCTTGTCATCATTGAGAATACATACTTTCGCATTATTTCATCAAAACTGTATACATTATAGTTAACAAACATGTTGGAGGAATTGTTCCACCTTGTAAGACCTAATAGAAAACGAAGACTATTATTATGAACAATAACTAGTTTTCTTTTCATACATTCATTAATGTTTGTCCACAGAGGAGCGAAATACATGGTGCAGCAATAAGATTTGAATAATCTAATTTTGATATCCAATGAACAATTCTTGAATTTACGCAGAAGCATGTTTGTTCGAGTATACAGAGATCGGTAATGTCTCATCATATCTTCATTATCCGACCGATTGGATTTCAAAATATGACCCAAATACGTATAAGTGTTGACATAGATAAGTGAATTGCCGTTAAAATATATAAGGGGAGGAGATGGTAATTTGAAAGATGCTGTCTGAAAGACCATGCATACTGATTTTTTTTGTATTATACATTATATCATTCTCAAATGCGTATTGTTAACGTATCTTTAATCATTTCCTTAAACCTGTTATAGAAGGACTTATCAATGACATATCATCAGCAAAACTGAAATTGTTAAGAAATAACACATTTGGTGGCAGACGAAACCCTATGGTACACTGACTGAGCTTACGATTTAACTCGTCTATATATATTGAAGTACAAGGGGGACAGAATTCCCCCCTGCCTGACCCCATTGGTTACATTGAAAGCGCTGGATATTACACTTCCCCATCGCACACAATACCACTGTTTCCTATACCAGTTAGCTAAAGTATGAACTATGTAGACAGGTATTTTAATATCAATCAACGTTTTAAAGAGTGTCCAGTGATTGACCCTATCAAATCCTTTGCTTTTTAGTAGAGGTATAATGGTAACTTTTGTGAAATCATATGGTACAAAATTATGCACAAACATACAATTAAATAATATCATCAATTACACATGAAGTCTAGTATCTGAAAATTTTAAATGTTCCACATATAAAAAATCTGAACCTGGACATTTATTACCTTTTTGTCTTGCTATATATAGCACGTTGGATCTCAGATAATGTGATTACTTCAATACGAGCAAAAGGTGCATTCAATGCTGAAAGTACATTCTTCGTATTCGATTCATATTTTACACTACTGAGTAAGTCTTCAAAATGATTTCTCCACATGTTGCATATATTATTCTGACCATGGTTCCCATCAATGCAAATTGGTGATTTATTGGAAGTTGTCGTGGTATCAGCTTCCAGAATTCACGTTGGTCGACATTTTCACATTTTTGTGCTAGCGAGTCTGCTCTGTGTGATACTTCCTCCTTCTTACATAATCTAATAGCATACTTAAATTGTGCTCTTGATTGACGCATTTGATTACTAAGATGGCCATGATGAGGTTTACCGTTATCACGCCACATAAGGTAAGCATTTCGTGCGAAATCATGTAATTCTTTGACACAGTCATTCCAACCTGGTATAATCCGGTGACTACGTTTGGATTTACTAGTCAAGCTATTACCGGAGTTCGACAAAGCTTTTACTATATCCGTATATAATTCATTTATCTGTTTCATATGCACCTGGTTAGTGCAACCGTGGTCATTATAGATCGCAACACAATGTGGGATCTCAATCTTGTTTAATAAGAATGCAGAAGCCAGAGTATAATTCAGTTTTTCGTTAGCAGTAAGGTCTGACCAGTTGATGTTGCATTTCAAGTTTAAGAGTTCATTGGGTCATGAATCAAATTTGGGAAGCAATTCAGTCTTGATAGTCATTAAAGTAGGACGATGGTCGGACCCTACTAGGGTATGAAGTATTCTCATATCACTTATAGCGGAATAAGCAGACTGTGTAGAGACACAATGATCCAACCAAGACACTGTAATTATTATTGTTGTTGTTGTTGTTATTATTATTATTATTATTATTATTATTATTATTATTATTATTATTATTATTATCCTTTTTGGTACTATGTTCATTTATTCTTACTGCTAATAATTTTTTCTGCTTAGCATAACCGATATCTAAATATTGATTATTCAGTCAAGGTACAATGGAATGATATTGACAGTTGATACAACTGGAAGACGTCACGATGAATTTACCTTGAGACTAAGCGATCTTGTAAAAAAAAATGTGAAAAACGTCATTTGAATTTTGAACAAGTATGACCTTACTAGGACTAAAAGCGTTTTATGTTATTTAAAAATGGAATTTTTTTAAAAAAAAGTCAAAATTTATAAATAAACTTTAAGATAAAAATGTTCAGCAAATACATGAAATGATTTGGAAAGGTAATTTTGACATAAACTATATAGTTAGTATGACATAAGGGCTGGTTCTTAATAAATGTAATATAGTACGATGTTTACGAGGGGTGGGGGTGGGGGTCTTTTATCTTATTCTGAGGTGCTGGTCAAGGTGGGTTTTTTGTGTAATGTTGTGTAGGTGTCGTCCAAGATGAATATAGATTAAACGATATATATCGAGAAATTCTTTTTCAATCCATCACTATATACTAACTACTCTAAAATTGATTGGATCAGGTACATTTTAGCAATTTATTAAATCTACATCAATGACAAAATGAATGGATATGATAAAATGCTATAATTGTTGAAAAATCGTCAGATGCCACTGTTACGTATTGGGGCCCCGAGTGGCAGATTGATCTAAAGTTCTCTCTATTATGGATCACATCCATCTCACCTCTATCTGCGTGGGTTTGAGTCTTATATTTGGTCAGTGTGGGTGTGTGAGAAAGCTTGCCAGCAGCTTCTCGTGGGTCGGTGGTTCTTACCAGGGGTTTTCCAGGGTTCTTCCTTCATTAATACTGGCCGCCATAAATACTCTATCGTGTGCTGAAAATAGTGTTAAACTCTAAAAGCAACAACAACAACTTCTGACTAGATGCATTAGTAGGGCCAGACATATTCAAGTTGTCTTAATCACAGGTAAACTAGTGTAGATAGTGATTAATTCTCAGATTACCTTAAAACTGTATATTGCCTCAGACGGATCTGTATCATTGACAGACGTATTCAAGTTGTCCTAATCAATGTCAGGTAAGCTAGTGTAAATAGTGATTAATTCTCAGATTAGCTTAGCATTGTCTATTGCTCAGACGCATCTGCATCAATGACAGACCGACTTTTGCCTCAGATGTTGTCAGTCTACTTTTTTCTCTGTCGACCCACCTCTCCTTCTGCCACCCTGGACGCTGCACTGCAGTACTGTTGTGGATAGGCTGTTGGCTCTAGGGACATTGCTATACCATTTCAGCTCTCTCTCTCCCCCTTGACAGTGGTGAGGAGGTTTTCATAATAGCCTACTTTGTGTCTGATGATGTTACGCAATTCTTCATATGTGATGTGGTCCATGTAAGCGATGCCAATGATGGTTCTGTTGCATATCATTTCAAGTGCCTGGATTCTTCGTTGTAATTCTGCTGTCAGTGTCTAGGCCTCACATGAATACAAAAAGATTGAGATGACTAGTGCTCTCAATAGTCTGACTTTAGTTTTCAGAAAGATATTCTTGTCTCTCCAGATGGGTCTTAGCTTTGACATAGCTGCCGTTGTTTGTGCTGATAGTGACACAATTTATTTTCTTGGTTGTTCTTCAGTGATTATGGAACCAAAATATTTTAACTGCCCCACTGTTTCCCGTTCCCGTCCTCTTACTTTAATATTGACTTAGATTTCTTTGCCACTATTTTAGTTTATCTCCATGTCAAAATCTGGATGATGTTTCATCCAGGTTCTTCACTAAGGTGGCAAACTCGTCTTCACTGCCTGCCACCCCATCAGGTTGGTGATAGTACGCCCTCCAAGGCTAACTGTCCCACCATGGTTTTCCAGGGTTTCGCTCATGCTGCGCTCTAAGTTTGATGTTGAAAAGCGTGGGTGACCGGAGACAGCCCTGACGTACTCCAACTGTTGTCTTGAACCAGTCCCCGTAGAAACTTGAGCAATTACTGCACTGGTAGCCTTGGTGTACAGCTGCTTGATGGTATTGGTCAACTTTTGACCCATTTTGTACTTCTTTATTGTGGTCCATAATGCCTCATGCCATACTCTGTCAAAAGTCTTTTTGAAATCTATGAACACATGATAGATGTCTTGTTGATGTTGCTAGTACTTTTCACACAGAACCCTGAGATTGAATATTTGTTCTGTTGTGCTTTTTCCAATCCGGAACCCTGTCGGTTCTTCAGCGATTATTTCTTCTGCTTGTGGTTTCAGTCTGTTCAAGATTATCTTCAGCATCACCTTACTAGCATGGCTGATCAAACTGATAGTTCTACAATTTTAGCACAGCTGGAGGTTGCCTTTTGGGGAGTGTTATAATCAGTGACTGAGGCCACTGTGTTGGCCATTCACCTGTCTGCCAGATCGTGTTGCAGATTTTTGTTAGTAGCTCTATCACTGACTCCCCCCCCCCCCCATTCTTGATAAGTTCAGCTGTTATGTTGTCTACTCCAGCTGCCTTCCCATTCTTCCGTGCTTTTATTGCTGACTCCACCTCTTCTTTGAGAATGGGGAAAGCATCATCATTTGTGGAGTTTGGAACTTCAAGCACCTCTGGGTCTCCTGTGGCTGGATTGTTGTTGAGTTCTTTACAATACTCAGTCCATCTTTTTGCAATGTCACTTACTTCTGTGAGGCATTTTCCATTATCATGAATCGTACTGACTCTTGGTTGCTTCTCTTTGGTGAGGTCTTTCACAATTTGGAATGACATTTTGTTGTTATTCTTTATCAGACTGCTCTCAATTTCTGTGCACTTTTATCCAATCCAATCTTCGTTTGCGTTCCTTAAGGTATTTTTCTACCTGATATTCTTGTGGGTTTTTTTTCCTCGGTACTCCATTGCACCTGTTGTGTGTCTGGTGTATTTGAGGTCTCTTCGGGCATCACCCAGATCCATAATCTCTTCTGTAACCCAGGGTTTTGTCTTTGAGCAATGGAGGCCAATTATAATCTTGGTACTCATAAATGAGTACACATGAATTAAAAGTATTAGTGTCAATTCCACATAGCACTGAATTGTTGCAAGGGAAGCAACTCCATATAATACGAATATACAAGTACACATTTTTACAGTATTTAAGAACTACTACATTATTATACAAACGAATTCGGAAATTTATACTGTGTTTCACATGCGAATTGACAGAAAATATCTATCTATCTATCTATCTATCTATCTATCTATGTTGCAAAGAGAAATCTGGTTCACTATCAAAGTCTACCAATGTTGGAACTTTGTTGCGCCAAAGAAACGCATTTTGATGCAAACCATGCCAATAAGAATGAATTATATAAAAAAAATTAACATGAATTGCACCCTGTAATAAAAATTGATACTTGCTACATTATATCAAAGGAGATAAAGTAAGTTGGTATTGCTGTTGTTGTGGGTTGAGAGCCATATTTCAGCATATGACACGGCGTCCAAAAAAACTGATGGAGGATGAACACGGAAAAAAAAAAACCACTAACACACAGGAAGCAGCTAGAAAGCGTTTTCACGAACCCCCACATTGACAGAGTTCGAGACTCGTATCCATGCAGGCAGAGGTGAGATGGCACTGATCAGTAAAATGGAGCGCTTTCGACTATTCGGTCACGTGTTAAGGCAAGAAGAATATGAAACAAACAAACAAAACTAAACAAATATGCCCTCTAAAAATCATAACCAATACTCAACTACAAAAATCTATAAATCAATAAAACATTGATTACCTGTACTACTTTTAGCCTGATAAAAGCGTGTTTGTGTACGTTTATGTTGTGTAAGAGTGGGGATGTTGGTGTGTGTGCAGAGAGAGAGAGAGAGAGAGAGAGAGAGAGAGAGAGAGAGAGAGAGAGAGAGAGAGAGAGAGAGAGAGAATAGTGTAATTAAAAGAAAAATGGTAAATTGTTCCATTTTCAAGTCTATACAATCAATATATTTGTATAGGTGTATGAGTTACTAATAGTAGTACTTTAACCAGTGTATATCTAGGACGAGATATATACCAAGGTAATAGCAAAGTGCTCGAAAAGACAGTTTATGTGTTTTAGGACCTAATTTTATTTATCTGATAAATCTCTCCAATATTCAGAATCTTCACCATGACCATGACCAAGTGACAACTTTCAGTCTTTAATATGTTAAATTTTTTCCTCTGAAACGGAGACTAGTTTTTCTTCTTTCTTTCTGTTTGTTTCTTCATGGACCTGTAAGATATATGTCTGCGTTCTCTCTAGCGCCCACGCAGTTTTGGAATAAAATTGGATGCGTGTTTTCGGACCCATGGTACCAATTATATGGAAGAATGGGAACCAATCTAGAAAAAGAGGAACCTAAAATGAGTATATATGGCAGGATAATAAAATGTACAATCGTAACATAAATAACTTTTTTAAGAGCTTATTGTATTTGTAACTGAAATAAATATATATTTGAATTTATGTCCTTTTACAGGCTTGATTTTGAAAGCTTATTATTGATATTAGCACCTAATTCTGTTGGTATGTGACTGAAAACATGGGTCAAGAACAAGACAAAATGCCGCATCTCACTTAGTTTTAATAAACATAAATTTGACTGGTTATCAAATATATTATTAAACATAGGATTTGTCATGATCATTCATGAAATTTAAAGTTTCTGAATTATTTGTATCATGTTGTTTCCCTGCATTTAGCATTTAGCATTGTATATGAATAATTATCACGAGTACTTCAAACTCGTTTTTTATTTGCTTATCCATTTCAGAAGTAAGAGATATTTTAATACCCTCCAAATCATTGTTTATTTCAATAAAAATGTTCTTAAAATTTGTCTCTACCTCTCCAGAGATGATCAATGTTTTGTCTTAACCCGCATTTATTTTATTTTAATATATATTTTCCCCCCATTTAAGTCCTCTAACATCTTATTCACTGGAAACCCAATTTTAATTGTAAAATCTCAGTACTATGCCATTACCTTCCATTAACTACTTTATAGTATATCAGATACTATTCGCCTTATTATGCATTACCTCTGCCTAACATTTATAAAGTTTTCTCTTACACTTACATTTGAAACACAATCACCGATCAGTCACTATCGAGACTAAACTAGGAGATAGCTTCCAAATATAACGATCCACCTACATTACAAGAGGAGTACACTGCAAATCACAACAACTCTTATCGAACAGATTAGTAAATTTAACTTGTTTGTACCCTACTCCATTTACTAAAACATTTGCTTGAGACTGCATATTCCCTGCACCAACTAAATACTGCCATATAACGCTGTGATAAACAGGAAGTCGAATGCAACAATTGATTTATCGCTAGTATTGATTTCTTGGAAACTGTATACTACAATTGTAACTTCTAACAAATTATGTCATAAATGGCGACTGGCATTGCTGGAAAATAGGTGTACCAAACGACTAAGAAATGAATCACTTTACAGGTAAACAAGTGTTACGACTACGGTCATCAACTAAGTAACAGAAAAGACAAATCAAAATATAATCTAAATATCAAAGTTATAAAAATGAAAATGCAAGAACAACTTACAGTATTATGAATTGAATCCAAACATAATCCCAAATATTCCAGTCCAAAAAATGTGAATGTTCCGAATGATTTTCAACTAGATGTATCATACTGGTAGTGTCAAGAACTCCTTTGAATAATTCAAAATCGTCCCAGAATAATGTACTAGTCCAACGAGCACTGTGTAAGTCCAACGAAAAATCGTAGCAAATGTATACTCTCAAATTATCTAAACACAATATTAAACACATCAGCAGGCTGATTTCAACATCTGAGAAAAGAAACCGAATAGGAATAAATCCATAAAAGGAATGAATATTATTATCAAATTCTCTTCTTCTATACACCTCCAAGAATATATTATGCAAATATGTCGTAATATACCCCACTTGATAGAATTTTCAAATCAATCTAATATTTAATTATACCTATTATATGACCTAACCCATTTAATAGGAAAAACATAAGTCTTTGAAGAATCCACTTGATATAAACACTCAAGTTGTAAACAACCCCTAACTAATAAACATGTCTTATTATTAATAGTATTATTAATGGTCGTAAACACCTACGTCGACAACTATGTATTAATTCTACAAGATTTAACATTCTTAATATCCTAATTAGAGCATATGCACGTACGAAATTTCAACTAAAACAAAATCACTACGGTTTACAGTCATGAATAAAATTGACATAAATTATAGATATATATAAAACAAGAAAGACGTCGACCTTGATGGTTGTATTAAACAGATTAAATTATTAATTGATATAACTAATCTTCTACCCGATAAAAGACGATCCAAGAGACTCGATATATATATATATATATATATATATATATATATATATATATATATATATATATATATATATATATATATATATATATATATATATATATATATATATATATATATATATATTGTAATACGCACAGGGGTATTCACTTGACCGAGCGGTGTCAAAACCCTGGCGCGAGTCACGCTGGAAGTCATAAGTTTTCCCCAAATTTCCAAAGACTTCCATACAACTTGAGTTGTAAAATGGAAAGAAAGCCGTGTCTGCTATAATTATTAATCTTTGCTGTAATCAATGGGCGACCCAGAGGAGACAACTTGCCCAAACGTCCATTAACTGCACCTTTGCATGGTTTTTATTCATTATCATCCGAATTCCGTACCGCAAGCCCGTCATGCCATAGAAATTCCACTAGTATTCCATTACTAACTGGGAAATATTTAACTGCGCTCCTCTAGGCCAGTCAATCCACAGAATTTCCGGCGTATCACGCTCATATACATACGCCCATTTTCCACTATGGACACATAAACGGTACCTACCAAGTTCCAACTTATTGATTCCATTCTATAATTTACTGATTTCCAACCATAAATGCCGCCTTTTCAATCACAATACTTGTATACACCACTGAATTTTAATATGGACTATGTTACTGAAAGGGACAGTCATTCGGCTTGTGCCTAAAATCACTACTAACGAACCCAGTATGGTTCAAATTCACTAACACTCCTCTCTGTGATGTCTGCTCCTTCTAACTGGCTAACTATTTCGGGCTAGCAACTCCAAATTTATTATAATATATATATATATATATATATATATATATATATATATATATATATATATATATATATATATATATATATATATATATATATATATATATATATATATATATATAATTTAAAATTATTTATTTTATATATTTACTGGTCATGCGTTGTTGACCTTTTCAATTAGCCAATGCAAACACAGCTTTCAGAAATCTGAAAGTTGATCAAATCGTTCGGCACACATTGATGAACTTTAGCCACGCTTCTCATTCTCCCAAACGTTTAGATTTAAGACAGTAGAGATACAATTTTAATCAGATTTGTTGTTAGTGTAATTGGTTGTAAAATGTATTAGATATATCGTTTCTTTGCATTCACAGACGCGAGTTTGGTGAATTTATTAAAGTTGCTATTTACAATGTAACATTTGTCGCATGTTATAATGTATCATGATTTATATATGTGTGATATACATGTTTGACATATCAATTTTACGTGCTTTTAATATTTCACTCTGAATGTACGTGATAAGGATGTCATATATTCTCATGACAATACTGTATGTTGTTCAGCTTTCAAGACACTAAACAGACATTCAGTCAGTCTATTCTTATATTAGTTTAACTTTTTGTCCACGTTTTTTTCAGTCCAAATGCACTTCCTTTCTTCCTCAACCTCGTCCACCATGGGCGCCCGCACATAGGGCAAAGGGGCGAGACTTCTCTCCCCCACCCCCAACCCCCGATTTCACCAATAATCATGTTTTGGGCTACATCCGTAAAATTCAATAGCTCACCTCTACGTAGTTACCCCCTCCCAAACAGCTTGGCGGGTACCCCTGTCGTTGACTGCTTATATACACGTATCAGTTATATTTGTACCTTTGCGCATTAGTTTAAGTAATCTATATCTATCCAACTCAATAATTAATGTATAGGAAAGACGTTAATTATGTTGGAATGTACATGAAAATGGATGTGCTGATGAATTAATTGTCATGTATATTTGACCTGAATTTATTTTGTATTTGAATTGTCAGGGTAAACTCTTTTCATTATTTATGCTACATTCTGGATAACTTCCCAAATGCACAATAAACCCATTTAAAACACAGGATTGATTTCCTTGTTTCTATGAGATTATTTCCGTAACTTTCATCGCCCACCTTTTGAATTGGGAATCTGGTTGCTGGAATAGTCTAAGGTGCTCCCCTTTACAGATCACTAACACGTCTTCTCACTTCTGTCCCGGTATATGGACATAGACCACAAATAATTTTACTATATGTTCTCTACATATATTTCTCAGTACTGACCTTTCAACTGTGTGACAATCAATACAAATCATATGTTAATTTAAAATACATCCAAAGATGACTTCACGGTGAAGTTTTTGTCAGGGGTTCACCGGCATTTTTTTGAGCGGCTGCACTGTAAACAGAACAGCATATACATAGAACACAGATTTAATTTCCGGATCATCACCAACGCCTTATTACTCCATGTGCACTGTCGCCAAATTACACATTGACAACCACTCTCTCAGCTCATATTCTCAAGAATAAACAATTACCTTTAAATCCCTACCAAAAATGCATCAATATAGCTCTTCTATCACTACCAAAATGAGAGAGGAAAAAATGTTCTAAAAATGGACGAACTACATTCGTAGTATTAATTGTGATGATGTGATTCCATATGAGAAAACTTCTCATTAGCTTCCAGTGGGTTGGTGGTTCTACCCAAGGTCTTCCAGAGCACTTTCATCACCAAAATAATGGCTGTTATGTACAGCATGTCCTAGAACATTCTGATAAAAAAAAAAAATCCAGGTGGGAAGGTGGGTGGGGCAAATATGTCGTGGTCAGCCATTAAATTTTACGATTGTAGGTCAAAACATGTTTAGTGGTGAAATTTGGAATGGCTAGTGCCCTCCTCCAAGAAGCATTTCTTTTTCTGCATAGTGGCATTATACTCCACAAAACAAACAAATGGACTTTGTACTTATGCCGAGGTTATGTATATGTATATATGTGAGTGATTAGTGGAGGACTTCAATGAGTGCAAATGTTGCAGTCGTATGCATACACACGTGACTTTGGCCTTTTATATTCGCTAAAGGTTGACCGCATACTTGGTCGGAGATTCATTTTGGATTCATGCACAGTCACGAATCGATTTAGTCTATCCTCTAGTTCCAAAGATAAAGAAAACTCGTATTAATAATATGTTTCAATGACATGCTGTTGATAATTTGAACCTTGTGACGTTGACAGTGGTATCCACCCTGCGTTTGCATGGAATAGCAATTAAGTGCATTGACTCATTGGGAAATTGTTGTTTATTTACTATTTTTTTTCTTCATTTAGCCTGTACTAAAGGTACTTTGATAAAGCAAGGTAAGAACGTTTTCATCATTTGATCCCAGCTGAACTGATTTATGTTCATATCGATGAAAGAGTGAATAATTTAAACTGTTATATAGAGTGTGATGATTGCAATGCATATTTTAAAGCTCAGATAGGATGGTTCATACTTCTAAATGAACTTACATTTTATACAAAAACTGGACTGCAGCTTATACAGTATCAGATATCCATATAAATGGAATTTTATTTCTAAACTTTCTATTGACTTATTTATTTTTGCGCAGTTAATCTTTTTCGTCCATTGTACACTTCTAAAACCTCGTTTCTTGCAAAGCGAGATCTGACTTAGTAGATTCTTTCTATTTGCCATATATAGTAAAACACATTGTAGTACAATTTTCACCTTGAAACAAAAAGGTTCTTAAGTACTGACTTTTCTCGTCATGTTTATTGAATAAATGTTATCTTTAACATGGTTATTTTTCAGTTAGATACAACGTTTTGAATTTGAATTCATTATCTTTGCTGTGAATGTAATCAAGTTTGCACTCATGGCGTTTCTTGTACCTTATCTAGTTTAAACATACTTTATCATTTTTGTAAAAATTAAGAAGTTAACGTCATTGGCACAAGCAAGATTAGTCTGGTTCCCTGCTTAGTATGCTCCTTGCGTTGCACTCCGCTATACTAATAGTATAGAGGAGTTTAACGCAAAGGGCATGATAATCAGGGAACCAGACTAGCTCTACATACATGGCGGCCAGTATCAGTGGTCGATGTACAACCCAGGAAAATCCCGGAAAGAACCACCGGCCCACGAGAAGCTACTGGCAAGTTTTCTCACATACCTACAGTGATCGAATCCACACGGACAGCGATGAGATGGCAATGAGCCGTAATGGCGAGCGCTTTCGACCACTCGGGACGTCCAAATTAAATTAGAAATTTCCTCATAACACATTGGGACCATTACTTAGAACACAACAAAGTCGGCCTTACCCTTGATCTTGGCTTCGTAACACTTGTTATTGAACAAAAAATAACACCAAGTGTAAATTTCAGACCAGTTTTATGTTTTGTGACCTTGTATGGCTTTGTAACACCCATTGTTATAGAACACTAAATATTAAAGCAAAACATAATATTGACAAATTGCATGTTTTGATTTTTGTTGTGAATCGTTTACTCTTGGATTTAACTAAAATATATATCAACGTAGTCATATAGGCATATTTACCCATATTACTTGTTGTTATACATATTAATACTAGCATTAAGAGGTTAGTGTTAAAACTGGTCGCCCTGGTGTCAGGTTAATGTGGCTGGGCGGGACAAGATGCCTCATATCTGCGGACTTCACTATAAACTGCCACGTAGGAAGACATCGTAACGATATGACTTAAAAATTGTTAAAGCTACGTTAAAATCCAAATCACACGTACACTCACACGCACGCGTTCCCAGACACGAGTTTGGTGATTTTTGTTTAAAGGTTATATTTGAAATTTGACCTTTGTTGCATATGATATGGTACATAGTTTTATTATACGTGTGATATGCGTGTTTGATATATCAGTTTTTATGAAACTTGAATATCTCATTTTGAAATGTAAACGATAAAGAATGTTTGTTTTTTTTAAATTGACATTATTTATTTCTAATACGCTTTCAAGTTATTTTTATCTTTGTTTCCGTCCATGCGTTTGTCTATCCGTCTGGACTCGCAACATTCTTGCTCTGCCACATTGACTGTTTATATACTGCTGTTATTATCTGTACCCATGTTCATTATTTTGTTTATTGTATTATCTCTCTGTTGAATAATTAGTTAATATGAGAGATGTTAAATATTATGTATGAAATGTCCTGACAAATAGATTGCTTAGTACATGCAAAAGTTAGTGATATGTTGATGACTGAACTGTGATGTAAATTTGTACTGAAAGCATTGCATTTGCATTTTCACTGTAATATTTCTTTGATTTATATTCTATTCAGCAAAACCTCCCAAATACAAAATAAACCCATTGTAATACTGGGCTCATTTGCCAGTTTCAACGACATTGATATTGGTCCTGTAACAACATTATGTGAAACTATTTCAAAGGCTGATAAACGGATCTGTGACAGAACAACTCGAAAGTGTTTTGGTAAAAATGAAGACAACATCTATACTGTACAGAGAGTGAGCACGACGTTAAGATCGTTAATTGAGAAACGTCAAATTACAAAACTGACGATAAAAACTTACATATTACTATTACTGGTTGCATGAGTTGATATGGTTTACGTTTTGAAATATGTTTCGACAAACTGTATTGTGCTTTTGATGCGAGCTTTGCACACTCTTATCTGATGCTTTCGTTGCACCTCAAATACAAATTGCAACTAGCCAATCCACAAATTCAAAAAATGTACACTAGTATGTGTGAAGTGCCAAATTTTCGGTCAGTCTATTAATAAACCATTAGTTCTGGCCAGATAGCCATTAATCAAATTTATGAGACACAGTGTGCAGAGGAGAGGTATCGGTATAGTAGAATGTGGCCGTTATATTAATTAACCGTATTTGTTCAGAGCTGACTGACCGACAGCGACCTTGCAAAGTTTCATTTTATCACGAAAATGTCAGAATTGAGAGAAAACAGAGATTCTGTTACTTAAAACCAAAGCCTGTCATATTGACCATGTCGTAAGCGACTTTTAGAGGAAAGCGGGGGAAAATACATTTGTTTCTGATTGGAAACGGTTATATAAGGAGTGTGTTTTACACGAGAAATCTTTAGAACATAATATCTTACTAGCTAAATTAGAAGTTAGTCTGAATTTGCTACTGTGAGAGTAGACAGTGTCGAATTACTTTTGTAAAGACTCTGGATCGTATTTTAGAGAAGTACATCCGTAAAACAACAGACCAGGGGAAAAACCGCCAAAAACAACGGTTGAGTGACACGCAGAAACATAAGGTATTGTCTCAAATTCCACGTTTATTGTGATGCAATTGATATAATGTTTGCTTTGTTTACGGGTCTGCATGATTTCGTTGATACATTTGTATACTTGATTTAATGTGATACACTTGTATAATAATGTATTTTGTATTATGAATCAGAAGTATTTGCAGGAATTCATTGGATACATTTATTTAGTACTGTGCTTTTGAATTATGAATTGGAATTCTTACCTTAATTCTTAGTTAAGAATGACGTAGTGTTAATTTATGTCGTAAAAAGAGTATGTTGAGTTATTATGGGAAGTGTTACGTTAATTCTTGAATTTATCATATTGTTTGAATAATGATTGTGTTCTAAGAAGTTAATGTATTACATCAATTAATGATTTACAAGAATACATGTGAATTCACCGAATTTTGATGTCATAGATAATTTAGCGACAGTTTATAATTCATCGTCTCGCTATGTAGTACGTTAATGTATTAGGTCAAGGCAAAACGAATTAACGAATGGTTAAACTACATTTATTTGAGGACATGTGTAGTTAACTACTAGCCGTAAAATTGTTATCACTGATAGAAATATCTGATTGTTCGAACCAGGAATAACGGACAGTCTCGACTATTATCAGTGTAACGAGAGACTAAGGTTATTTAATTTTCTTTTTGGAAGGAAGAAAATAGCTTTTGGGAAAGAAAGGAAGTACGGAAAGAGAGGAATTGTGAAGGAGAAATCGCCGTGTATACATTGATACAGTGGACCAGTCCGGATTCAAACGGAACATCCACGAGGCAGATTATAAATGGAGAGAAACGGACGTCTAAAACAACATCGGATTGAGCAGTAAACGTGGTTCGAGGATAACAGGTTATGAACATCGAACAAAGCATTGACTTCTATTGTGACACTCGATTCTATGATGATTTTTAACTATCAGTAATAGAACGGTTAATTTGTTAATTCTATTTCAAGTCTATTTGTAATTCGGTGAAAGTTTTTTTCTAAACCGCGTGTATTCATGATGAAAGTAAATTTCATAGTGTATGTATTTGATTAAATTGTTTATTTATCTTTACGGGTGCTCGGAGTTGTTTTGTTCAATATACCCGCTCAGGTTACCATATACATTCTCTTACTCGAACCGGGCAATTATACCGAGGGCGGTAATCTCTTAGATAACGAGTATCAGAGGGGAGTGGGTTATAGTGTTATTATTATATGTTGTGCAATACCCCTTGACAAAGTGGGACGTAATACTTACCCTTTGACAAGTGGGGCTTATACAATATTATACGAGTAACGCTTATGACCCGCGTGAATCTGACAGTATGTTCTGCAAGGAATAACACGATTTATCCAGCCGTTTTTAAAGGTATGGCTGTTGCAATGCCAATATTTGCATCTATTCGTACTGACTCAAACAAAATATTCACATTTTAAGGCCCTTTTTAATTTATAAACGAGCGAACTATAATTCCCTCATGATGGAGCATTACTGTCATTTGCCCCTCCCTCATCACTCCCACTAACCTTGAACAAACATAGCTATATACAGAACAGGGTTTGATATAATCGTACATATTTCACTTTATGACAATTTTTCTCACACTTTCTCAATGATTTCTCTGAAAATTCTTCCCAACTGTGTTAAATGTCCAACCATTTGGCGTATTAGTTTTCAGTACTATCCAACTGTTTGTACAATATAGCTCTTTTTGTTTAGATATTCTTATTTACTCATTACTTTTCTAACTCTTCAATCTATTGTCCGATATCTTTATTTACTCGTTCCTTTTATAACTTTTTGGATATCTTTATTTACTCATTCCTTTTCTAACTCTTCAATCTGTTTTCTGATCTTTCGTTACTCATATCTTTTTGAACTCTTCAATCTGGTTTTTCGTACTTTACAACATCGTGTCTCGTAGATTATATATTGAACATACTATTTCTACAGCATTTATGTAAGCGCCAAATTGTCCTTCATCTGGTGCAGTAATTCAGGTTTTCACTTGAAACTACTCAGTGCTAATCAGCTATTAAATGTACGGCAGGTGTCTATTATTTGCCTGGTCGAAGCAGATATCATCGACCTCTATGAGTAGAAAACTGAGGTGGAAGCGAGATCATGAAGCATCAGAAAAATACAGGGAGATTAACAACAAGATTAAGAAGAGCTTAAATAATGCGAAGGAAAGCTGGATAGATGACCAATGTTGACGAGTTTTAAAAAAGTCTTAACCAGAAAAACAGCAAAATGCATACCGGCTGGTGAAAGATCTTTAAACAGAGAACACAGGAGATCTACCATGAACCAGGACAGGGCTGACAAGAGTCTAACAGAAGATCAAGAGATTCTTAATAGATGAACAACCGGGAGACTTTTGGAGACCATGCTGTAATAAACATTACAACCTCTATACTAATATGACTACAAAATCCAATAAACATAACTAACACCATGAAAATCGAAAACAAAAACATGATGAAAGTATTTAAGGTAGGAAACATTATTTGAATCTTTAAGTTTGTTCTTGTAGTAAAAAATGTAGGTTTTATGAACACTCTTGAAAGGAATCACTGTCTTTGTGTCTAGTTTCAGTGAGAAATTCACTCTACGTTGCTGGGCCCTGGTATGCAAAAGAACATTGTCATTATGACTTTGTTTTAATAGTAGGAGTAACGAGTATACGATTGTCAGAAAAAGAGCGTAAGTATCTAGCTGGTGTGTACACATGGGTGAGGCCAGATGGGTATGTTGGACTGGATTCCGTCAGTAAAACGTGTCACAGAGAACAAATTTTATGTTTGATTCTGGATCGAATGGATAGCAAGTGTAGGTTACAGAGCAGCGGGGAGGTTTGCTCTGATCGTGGTACTCTAAGGATGATCCGAGCGGCTGCGTTTTGAACTTTTTGAAGTTTCTGGAGTAGATATTGAGACAAACCAGACAAAATTGAGTTACAATAGTCCAGTCTTGAAAGTACTGATGAACACACAAGCGTTTTAGTGGCATCAACTGAAAGATACTTGCGAATGAAGCTGATACGTCTCAGCGCAACATATGCAGCCTTGCATATGTTCATGACATGTTGGTGCAATGTGAGTGCACTGTCCAGAGTAACACCTAGGTTTCGAACTGAGAGTGTGAATTTAATGTTGGTGTTGCTGATATTGATTGTTTGTGGTAAATAATGTGAATGAGAAAGTCTTTGTGTCGTGATCCGAATGGCATCAGTTTTATCACCGCTTATTTGCAGCTTGTTACATGTCATCCATGATTTCACATGAGAAATGCATATTTCTACTCTGGATGGTAGCATCAACTTCAGTTCTGTGGCTAGACTTGTATATTTGGGTCATCCGCGTACAGCTGGTGAGACACTGGATGATGATCTATGCCACTTGAGAGCAGCTGAGTGTATATAATGAAGAGACCAAGAACAAGAACAGACCCCTGTGGAACACTATAACATAGATCAACTGGCTGGAGTGTGTTCCGTTTGCAGATACAATTTGTGTCCTGTTGACTAAGTAGGACTTAAACCACAGTAAGACTGTTTTGTGAATGCCAATACGTGCTGGAGATGGTAAAGTAATATATCATGGTCTATTGTGTCAAATGCTGCAGACATATCAAGAAGAGTAAGGACTGTAATCTTTCCGCTATCCGAAGCAGAGAGAATGTCATTAACTACTTTCAGAAGAATAGTTTCAGTACTGTGGCAAGAGCGATATGCAGCCTGTACATTGCTAAAAAGACGTTTGAATTCATATGAGATACAAGTTGGGTTAAAACAACTTTTTCTATGAATTTTTAAATGAACAGTATATTAGAAATTGTGCGGTAGTTCTGTAATGGTCGAGTGTTGCTTTCTTCAGCAGAATCTTTACAACCGTTACGGCAGTTTTGAAAAATGATGGGAATTCCCCCGATGAGAGAGAGCGTGGTATTAATAACATCAGTTAGTGAAGACAATATTGGATCTAAGTACACAGACAGCAGTGATGTTGGAATTGGACCAAGTTCACGTGACTTTGGTGCACTCTTCATCACGATTGTCCGTACTAAATCCATATAGACAAGTTCAAATGCTGATAACGGTTGTAGTTGAAATTCTGTATCGCAACTGTTTTGTGGCTATGAGTCAACTGAAACTGTGTTGTCAAGCTTATCTTTCATGGTTTGTACCTTGTCACAGAAGAAATTTGCAAACAGGTCGGGAAGGTCTGCTGGAGAGAAGGTAGTTGGAAGTAGTGTACATGTGTTCCGTGACATTAGTTTGTTAGTAATCTCGAAGAACTGGAACTTTCCGTGATCCTAGTACTATAGTGGGATAATTTGGGTAAATTGACTAATTATGTAAGGTTCTTCATAGCTGTTTCTTTGATTTGTTAATGAATAGTGAGTCTGGTGGAATGCCAAAGCCTCACCGCTTTACAATGGTCTCTTGTAGCAGTGTGAAGCTCATCCCTAACACTACTATAACACTTTTGAATTGATACTCTGCACTTGGTGGCTGGGGCATGTTTTTCAAGCAATGAATGCAGGCAGTTATCGAGTTTTTCTGCTGCAGGAGGTAAGCGCGTTGTTAGGTTTACTTGGATGTCATGCATTAGTTTGGTTCTATTTATGATATGGAGGTTTCTCTTGGTACCAAATAAAGGTGGAGGGTTGAGGACTGATACGTCCAGATGGCATATAATGCAGAGGCGATCTGATGCAAGCTCGTGGGATACAAGGGTGGACCGTAGAATATTATCATCAGGTCTATGAAGAATCCAGTAATACCATGTTTGTGGATTAGTGGTTAACTGACTGTTTGAGGTTGAAAACATGAGTGGAATCTAGGAGTTTTGATGCGTATAAGTTTCCAGGACAGTCAAATTGAAAGTTTAAATCTCTAAGAATGATCAGATTGCCACATATAGAATTTTCATACTCCAGGAGATTCGCAATGTTCCCCACAAAGAGAGATTCAGTCAGCTTTTTTATACTAGGAGGAGGGCGGTTGAGACCGAAAAAATGTCCCATAGATAGATGAATTCATTTTTTAAATATAAAATCCATACTAAGATTTAGCTGGGAATAAAAATATATCAATATAAGTCATGTCATTTTTCTTTCTTTCCAACGATCCCACCAGTCCATTGTATGTTTGTAAGTAACCTCCTGTATTTGTCTGTCTGTGTATGTATGTATGTATGTATGTATGTATGTATGTATGTATGTATGTATGTGTGTGTGTGTGTGTGTGTGTGCGTGTGCGTGCGTGCGTGCGTGCGTGTGTGTGCTTTTTAAATGATGTAACTACTTTTATTTACATCTATGCCAATCTTAGCACCTTCACATGTGTCTTACTAACTACATGTCTGCGGCATGATGCCCCAATGCTATTTAAAGCTACGTAAATAAAATCACACACACACACACACACACACACACTGAAATTTGTTCAGTCAGAGTTGTGCGATGTAGGTAATTTGTGAAGAAGCAAATTATTCTTGGAAGCGGAACGTAAAATGGGGTTTCTTCCTAGTTTTTCTGAAGCACAAGCAGCCATCCGTGCTCCAAGAACAGGTAAGTTGAACCTGAGTGTTGTAAGCCATGACCTATTAGTAACAAAGCAGATGTTTGGCTGCATAGGAATATCTATGTATACATTCCGCTCTCAACAGCCTAGTCAGAATATGTATACATCCCGCTCTCGACAGCCTAGTCAGAATTACTGCGTTGCAGACGTTAGACTGACTTCCTTTTCCAGGCAAGGAAGATGCAATTAGTCTTATTTTAGAGATTTCTCCTAGGTATCTTTATACACTGACAAGAAGAATTTAGAAATTATTTCACATACTTTTAAAGAGCCTGTAATATGTTATTTTTATACACTACGAATTTTTAAATATATTTTGTCTTGGATTGCTTTCTTTTATTTAGAATTTGTATTAATTTATAATATTAAGATTTTATTTTTGTGAAAATGGTTTGATACCATCTTCATGCTACAAAATAATTTGTAAAAAAAAAAACCACCAAAATATCTTGTAAATTACGGAAAGTAATAGTTTTGTTTTAAGAATAAACATTCGATAAAATGCTTTGATTTAAAATAACTTTGGTATAGGTTTGTAACATTTAATTTGGATTATTGGTCATGTATTCGGCATTTAATTTCTAAATACAGAAATTACAGAAAATGTCAAGTTGGTTAGTATTAACTAAATATAACAAATTGTATCATATATTTTAAATGTATAAGTTGATTTGTGTGTATGTTTCTATATCGGGTCTTGCTTAATTTAAAAAAAAAAAGAATCGCTGCATTGCAGATTTTAGATTTTGATTTACTTTATCAGTTCCAACCCAGTACCTCTTCGCACATATTTGCGATTTAACACCTTCATTGCTAGAGTGACACCGCCCTCTAAAAGTAGGACACTATGACTTCTCTCTCTCTCTCTCTCTCTCTCTCTCTCTCTCTCTCTCTCTCTCTCTCTCTCTCTCTCTCTAGGGTGTCCCATCAATAATTAGGAATAATAAAAATAACTTTATTCAATAAACTAACAATATCGATGGATAAAAGAACCATTACCAATCCATTAACCCATTAACCTGAAACATCCCTACTTCCATTGATGATAATTTATAGGTACATACCAGATGTCCCTGTCAGATTCACGTAATTTGTATCAACCATTTTTGCCAAGTTATTATTCATTATATGTTTTGGTATGACTGCTGTATCACGACAATTTATCATGCTTTTCACTCTCGTTCATCATCAATTTGTTATAATTTGTCAATAGTTCTAGTTCAACATTTGATAGCTTTAAGTTTGGAGAACTATAATAATGTGAAGGCTCTAGTTTTACTTCTTCATACACAGTAAGAAATTCATCATAAATGTCACACATGATTAATGTGTAATTCTCAAATAATACGTTTTATATTCCAAATTATAGTTAGTATATCTCAAATAATAGTTATTGTATCTCAAATACTAGTCATTGTATCTCAAATACTAGTCATTGGATCTCAAATAATAGTCATTATATCTCCATGTGTTTTGAGACGTCAGACTTATCTAGACCTTTCTATGAGTGGATCATTAAAAAAATTGTGACGTATTCAAATGCCTTTCCTAACACGTTTAGAACGTTTCTTTGTAACCAGTTTTATTGTCTCAATAACGCGTTCACCAGGTAAATTTTACACAGGTGTTCTATAAGGTAAATTTTACACAGTTGTTCTATACATTTTTACATGAATCTGAAACTGTTTACAGACCCAACGGTCATTTAATCTGTTAAAGTTATCTGCTGCATCCTTTAAAAACAAATTAGCTATAAATTCTTACTCAGTTAAATATGTTTTTTATCGTTGTTTTATATGATATTTACTTCGTGACTTGGATCATTGTTAAATCGTGTCTTGATGAAAACTGGACAGGTTAAAAATAAACAATAGTATTTATCTTTGCTATTTGTAATGACTTTATATACGTGTTTGACAACCTTACCTGCCTGTTCATTGATTAAGGTCGTGAACTTTGTGTTTAAATATTTTCCTGTGACATATATCGCACCCATATGATGAGATACGATATCTCGCAACTTCTCGTGTGCTGAACATAGGTTTTGCATTTCTCAGTTCTGACTCTTCATGCACTACTTTTGACAATGTTACTAGATACCTTATGATGGTATGTTTCAATCAAACTAATAGTTTTAACCTATTAAGGATTAATCTAATTAACAATCTGAACTCTAATTTGATATTTTAACTGGCCTTGATATTTAAGTGTGTTAATAACAACTTTTAATGTCTTGATATTTGTAATTTCCCAGCTTAGTCTTCTCCACAGCATGCCATCTATTAAATTATACACATTGTAACATACCTGTAGTCTATTGTGTTCTTGTAACTCTAGTTTATTGAAAAATGTAAAGCATATGCAGTTTTCATTTAGACAATAATTTTCTCTTTTCTTATCTGTCGTTCTGTGATGACTCTGATCTTGAAAACTCTTATGTTCCATTGCAGCTTCGGTTTTAAGCCTGTGCGGGCCAGGTGCGAAATGAGGACAATTGGTCCCCGAAATCTAAATTCTATATCTCTTAAGAAATTCTGTGAAATATTCATAGAAAATAAAAATAAAAAATAAAAAATCAAATTTTATTATACTTTGTTTTAAACAAACTCCAACAGATTGCCTCCCTCCCTTCGCACCTCACAAAGACCTTTCTGTCCAAAGTAAAGTTATCGACCTTCTTTTGAGCCATTAGGTAACCATACTAAAATATGGTTAGCATGTCAAAATATACTTTTTTGTATATATTTCTGCCATTCTAGCTTTTTGGATGTAAGATGTTAAACTGTTTCTCACTATCTACAGATAATTGAAATTCATTTATGATTTTGTTTAATGGCCTCTATGTTTTACTAGACATTATTTATACCAACTTGTATTTTTATTGTTTCTGCTTATTAGTATTTTATATGTTTTCCGCAATTTTGGTTTTCTACGTCAAATCAGCCAGGAGGTTGCTGAACCATTAAATTACACGCTCGAATGTTTTCCCCCATGGAGGCTTTCAGCTCTGGATATAATTAAATCTGTATGCATAGTTAAACCGTTTCATGAGATTTTAAGGTGTGCCGCAGTTTCGCATGCCATTTAATTGGAAGTAATTTTATCTGCAGCTCATGGTATTTATTTCACGTGATACTTCCGTTGACTCAAGCCAACCAGCCCAATTAAAGCTTCATGATCAATCAATGATAATAATTTCCTCATATGCTGTTCTTGTCAAAGTTAATTTTTCAGTCAGTATTGGGTTGATAGAAAGACATATTTCTGGTTAAATATTATAGAATACTTACAACATCTGTTTGGAATTTTTAACACAAAGGATACAATAAAATACTGTCTTCACGTTAATAAATATGTTCGTCAAAACCGATATATAACCAATAACCTATTTTTGGCTGCTCTAGTACGGGCAGCTGGTATCCTAGTGTGTTGCCTGGTACGCTCATTTAAATAACATCAATTAACACTAATGTGCTCGGGATCGGTAACTATAAAAGCTTTAGTTTAATTTGGACCAGTTAACTTTGGAGAAAATGTACAAAATCTTACATTTTTAAAAATAATTTTCGACAATGTGACAAATATTCTATGCAGAAAAAGACGAAAATATTAGCTTGGAGGCCATGGGAATAATAACGGGTACAGCTAAAAGTTCATCTTCTACTGTTAGGTATAATGAAACTAGTTGGAAAGGTAGGATGTCTTGTCTTCTCAAACACAAACTGATTCCTTTGTTTAAAATGTAGCATGTCTTATTTGCAAAAACTTGCTCTGTTTAAATCAATTCTTGTATAAAATACAAATGTGTAGAACGACATAATTATAATATAGTTTTGCCTTTTACAATTCGAATGTGTGGAACACCTTAGTGTTACTTATATTTGATATAAGTAATTTATATTTATTTTTATTTTTTTGTTAGATTTAAATTTGGCATTTTAAGTTTTAAGATTCGTTCATTAAGGGGTGGGGGTGACCTGTACTTTTACAGAGTAAACACCAGGTGTTGACCTCATTTCTGACCTGGCTCCAGAGTTGTAAACAAGCTTTTAAAATGATTGGTTGGTTCCAAGGACGTTGTAAGGTATTATGTAAACATCTTTCTATTTTAGTTGGGTCAGAAGGTGTGTACGTGATTCTTCAAACGTAAATTTGTTCTGATAGTGTCTAGAAGATCACGTGACCCTTCCTTGTTTACGTAAAAACAGCTATATGAACTATGTTTTGGAGCGAGCTATTCAGTAGAAAATTGGGCTGTTAGAATATTAAGTTGTGTCTTTTTGAGTTATTATAAATTACCTTGTACTGGAAATTGTGTCAATTCGTTTAGATCAAGAGGAATTATTTTGTTATTTATCTGGAAAAGAATTGTGCTCATAGAGATTTTTATTAACAAGAACTGACTTCAACAAGTGACATCGTCTTCCATATTGGATACTTCCCTGGAATTCGAACTTATAATTATTTGGACATTTTATTACCAGGACTTTTGCAATTTCTCTAGTGGATAATATTTTGAATTATTTTTGGATTAATTTTGGAATTGATTCTTAAAACCGTAAGTTTTTTTTTCTTTTCTGAAAAATATTTGTACTCAATAAATTGTTTATTAAGCTTTACAAGCTTGTTATTTTCACTCTTTCTATGTTACTGTTTATTCGAGTCTAAGCACGTAACATAAGAAGTTTATGGAAACTAAACATTAATTCTTTATTACGTAATTACGTAGCTGTTGATAGTGGAAAACAACTCATTCTTTACTTCAGAAATCGGATTGCACAAAGAAAGAAGTGTAGAAATTTGAATGTTTCATTATTGTATCCCTTGTCAAATAATAAATTTAGTTAAAATTGTGTCATAGAAACAGCATAAAATTTTGCAATAATATATGGAATATTAATATCTTAGAGCAGTCATTATTAGGCAAAATATAGGTTCCAAGTTTTGGGACACTATGGGACATGCATTGATGAGTTGGGGTGCTATGAAGCCTTACTTTGGAATCTAAGGGGCCTATTTTGTTGGGGTCAATGAACCATGAGCCCAAAGGCAATTTAACATGGATAGGTTATATGAGGTCCAAGGGAATTAACTTGACTGCGTTGATATATGTGTAGTTTAAAATTATATATACAAATACATGTAGCGACTAATAAACACCCGGTTGGCGATAGACAGCACCCACCATTAAAGGCCAACACACATTCCGATAAACTGATGTAAATGGTTTGGTATGATTCTTTATTATTACACGGTATTTCAGGACCGTAAAAATCAGTAGAAATTCAGATTATATCCTTCGAAATCTATTTTTAAATCTAGTAAAACCGATGAAATTCCTTTTCTATCTTTTTGAACTGGAAACAAACTGAACATTCAGATTCTATTTTTAAAATTACACGCTGGTTGTGTGTGTGTGTGTGTGTGTGTGTGTGTGTGTGTGTGATTTTTTAACGTAGCTTTAACAATTTTACAGTCATATCACTACGATGTCTGCAGTGTGGCAGTTTATAGTGATGTCTAGCACTGTGGTATGAATCTGCAAACATGTAGCATGGTGTCCCATCCAGTCACATTATCCTCACACCAGGCCGATCAGTTCTAACACTAACCTCTTAGTGCTGAGCGCCAAGCGAGGCAGCCGTTAGTACCATTTTGTAAGTCTTTGGTATGATTCGGCCGGGGATTGAACCCACGACCTCCTTCTTCCGCGGTGGACGTTCTAACCTCTAGACCATGGAGCAGGTATGCGGGTTGTCTGATGACATTCCAACACAATGCACTCGATATTATTTAAGACCATATTTACACGTTTAATAAACACAATATCCGCACATAAAGTGATTGCAAAGGGTATAAGGGGTATTAAAAAACAAATGAAGACCGCTTAATTATAATTAACTTTGGTCTGTTTTGATTAATTTAATGAAGGGAACAAATCCGAATCGGACAATTTCACAAAGTTCATCTGTGTTTTTCTTTCTTTGTTTTTTCTTCTTTTTTTCCCCCGCACTTGACTAAATCTGGCAACGTCTTTATTTTAATTTAGGAACGAAAGCAGTATTTTCATTTTTGTTCCATTTCCTCATTCACTTTCTTTTCGCCTTCATTTGCATCTTCCTTCACTTCCTGTTTCTGTATGTATACTCTAAGGATGAACGTTTTGGATGTAAGACGTTTGACTTTCTCTTGTTTCAAGACCTGATTTTTTGGTCCTAGAATGCTTGTTACTTTTTTAACATTGTGCGTATAGTATTGCCAACCGTCCTTTCTCTCGACATATGTAACATGTATTTTCAGTTTATCTCAAGAGTGGTTTTGAATGTCTGCATATGTCTTGTCCGACGGCGTGTAATTTGGAATCAATAAATCATTCATTCTGTACGCTGTTGTACTTGCATTTATACTGGATGAAAGTCTAAATAGAACTTATAAGTGCAACCGGCTTATATCAGGTCATTATATGTACAAAGAGTACAACATAATAAAACAGTTTACAAGAAGTTTATTGAAAAGTCAGTTCAAAGATGAAAGGTCGTCGGCGTTCAGCATGGAATTTGTCCGAGCAAAATACAATCAAACGTACCGATAGGAGCTTAAAAGAAAACCCAAGGGAGTACAATTATCGTCAAGAAGCGAGTAACGCATGATGATTACTTTACAGCGTTGCGTGGTGGGTTACGCAGAACCTCCACGAACACTATAAGATAAAAAAATACTGCTTATAAGTTTGAGCTCAACATAATCGGATTGAGTTGTTATGACGATAAACCTTACGTGCTTAATGACGAAATATTCATACAAACGCATGGCCACGTCAATGTTGTTGGCAAAACCCCGATCGACGCTAATTTGTTAGCTCAGTTAGGATTATAATAACGACAATGCTGCTGAAATCGTATCAGCATAATGAACATTATCCTAATCTTTTACGATATTCGGCGGCTCTAACTTTGAAATAAATAAACATCCAACTCGTTTTTGACTCAACATCTCTTGCGTCGTAGATTTTAATGACTTTTCTTCAACTCACCCTGATTCAACGACTCGCTAACGTTATAAAATCGTACGCTTCTCTGCAGTTGGTTGGAATGTAATGAATTTCCCTTAGGCTGCAAAAGTTTAAATACGAAAAGTAATTTGAAAGCTAAATCAATTGTCCAAATCCAAGATGGAGAATATATGAGAAAATTTAAAAAAAGGAAAGTTTAATAAATGATTTATGAAATGGAAAAAGTGTGAATGGAGATGGAGAAAACGTTATGAGCCAAGAAAAGAGATACATGTACATGCTAGAAAATCAGAAAAAATTAAACTCTTTAGATATTTTGCGCAATCTGTTAGTAAATGGGTTACAAAACTAATATAAGAAGATGGCGTGAAATCGCATCCAGAAAATATGAGTAATACAATATTCTTTATGATATAAAGAAACAAAAAGACTCAGTTAATGACAAGGAATGTGTGAAACCAAAATCTTCCATGCGTTTAAAAAGATAGTTCTGCGATCCAAGACGTCTATATAGAGAATTTAGAATCTTAAATAAAAGAACAAACAAAAGAAGAACAAATGAAAAGGAAACCAAACACTCTACTGACTAAAACCATTATAAAGGTACTTAAAAGATACGAGGGTTGATAAGCGGAAGCAAGAATCTTGAAAGACACAGGTGAAAAGACAAAAACAAAGCTCCACAATTTTGGGTGATGGGTTGTAAGGCCGAACATGAGTTTGTCCTTCCGGTCGACGAGGACCACTTTAGTCATCCTTGAGCGGCATATGTTGGTCTCTGGGTGATAAGGTGGCAGAGGAGGCCAATGTGTTCCCCGAATATTCTAACGCAGTATGGACAAGGGATGGCAGCAAAGCAGATCGTGGGCTTGCTGGCTATGGATTTCCCGGCCTGCCTCCGTTGTTGTGCTACGGCTATCCTGTTGGCCTCGCAAGTTGCTGAATCTTTTCTGATGGAGGAGCGCCACAGACCCCAGTCCCTGGAGGTCTGCCCCCACATGACAATTTGCCAAAGGCCTTCAAAGACGTCTTCGTGGTGTCTATGTATCTATTTTTCTGCAAACCCCAACCCCTTGGATTGTTTCCTTGTTGAAGCATGCCGTATCCGGGATCCTGTCTAGGTACCTGATGTTGTGTAGTCTCCTCATGAATTTTGTTTTCGTGGATGTGGTTCGACGTCTTCACATGGTGTTGGTATACTGTCCATGTTTCGCAGGCGTATAATAGCGTTTGGAGTACTTTCGTTCTGTACCCCTTTAGCTTTGTCTGTATACCCATGCCTCCTCTGTCCAGACATTGACGTGTAGTCTGTTATGTAATGCTCTGGCTTTGCAAGCCTGGCATCAATTTCTTCATCGAGAACAACATTTTTGGACCGAGTACTGCCACGATAGGTGAAACTGTTTACTTTGCTCAGTTTGTGGTCTTTGACTGTGATGTTTGGTTGAGCATACGGTTTTCCTGGGACTGGCTGATGCATTACTGCAGTCGTCTTTGTTTTGATCGTTAAGGCCCAGATTTGTGCAAGTATCAAAGAACTTGTCGATGTTGCATGTCAGCTTTAAAGTCAGTGGTGACGGTGAAGTCATCTGCTAATAGAATTTCTAAGGCGATATCTGTCGTGATCTTAGATTTTGCTTTAAGCCTCCTGAGGTCAAACAGCTTGCCACCGGTTCAGTATCTGATGCCGATTCCACGTCACCATCTCTGAAGGTTATCAGTGAGCATAGCTGAGAACATGAGACTTCAACGTGTTAGCCCAGTGCAGATTTATGTTTCACTCCTGTCATGACAGGAACGTGCTCTAACATCTTAGTTTTGTCCCGAAATCTTACTTCCAAGCCGTTGTGGAATTGCTGCACCATGCTACTAGATATTCTTGGGAACTTGGTCATGATCCTCTCTACTAACAGTGTCGAAGGTCTTGGTCAAGTCGATATAGGTGGAGGAAAGGTCATATTTCTGCTCCTGGCTCTACAACTGCCTAGTAACGAACACGATGTCGATGGTTCCAAGCTCCTTCTGGAATCCACACTGACTTCTGGTAGGAGTCCTTAGTCAAGGTGTGATGTAAGACGGTTGAGGAGAATCCTGCCTATCTTACTAGCGATATAGAGCAAAGATCTGCTTAGGTGTTTGTCACAGGCATAATGATTTCTTTTGTTCTATATGTATGTGTGTAATAGCATTCTCATGGAATACCTGTGGAATCGCTTATTTTTGCCACATGAGCTGAAACAACTGATGAAGCTTTTGGGTCAGGGCTGCGCCATCTTCCTTTCACATATCTGCTGAAACTGAGTCTGATCCAGCAGCCTTGATGCTAGAGAGCAGACGTATCGCTTTCTATGCAGGGGAATCATGGAGGGGTGGGTGGTGGGTGGCAGGGTAACTTGACCCCCCCCCCCGAATTTGCGTCTGATGTAAAATTGATGCAGCCTGTATACGAAAATTGAAATAATCATACAAAGTATACACAAATAGGCAAATCCCCATTAATTAATGTTGCACACTGAAACCATTATACGAAGTTTATAAATCAATTCAACATTTGCAAATATATAATATCAAATAAATAAATGCATGAGGTTACTACGAATTAACCAAATAGCGAATTACAATATTAATTATCTACATAACCAATGATCACATCTCAAAATATGCATGTATATCAAACACTACCAATGAATCCCCCTACAAATGGTAATTCTACGTCATAAAGTATACATAATGCAAACATTAAAGTACTCTTACTTTGCAGTAATATATTACACAGTCGAGCAAATAGTCAGTGACCTGTACTGAAGCTACTTGTAATTCCCAGAATATACACGTTTCCCGCCAATTTCGAACGACGTCAGAGTAGCTTATCTTCCCTTGATTCAAGCTGGTCTTAGCAACTACTAACGATTAGTTCTCAAGATAATAGATTTAAATTTGCGATTCTAATATTACCCACGCCTTGCTCAATTCCGAGTGGATGTTGATTCAAATAATTATCAGGTACTGCCCCCTCCCAACAGTCTGCCAAGGGTTGTTTTACGACATTCCTTTGATCCGAAAATAGAATTCCAAAAACTTACCTGTCATCGCAATTCTTATGTATGTAACTGGCTTGTCCAAAATACGGCAAGTTACGAAATGTATGGCCATGTCAATTAACTGGCTTGATACCTTTGTTCGCCGAATTGACCTTCATACATATTGACTGAGTAAAACTATAGCCTCAGGGTCTAACATATATATGTTGAAATCTTGTTAATCCTTACGTGACACAGTGCTTAGATCAAGGATGCATCTATGTTGCTCTGTTGCAGGTGGGGGAGGTCTCAAGCCAAAGACGACCATTGCTGTTTTAACGACCGATGCCATACTTTCGAATGACCCCAACTCTTGCATTGGGGTCACCGAGAATGATGAGCTTGTCAGATTTGGGAACCGGCTTTATGATAGAGTTTAGTTCGTTATTTAATCCGGATTGGTCATGTTTGGAGCATAGGCACTAGCGATCGTGACAGGCTTTCTTCCATTCGATATTGGGAGTTTCAAGATCATAAGCCTGTCGTTCACATCCTTGGAAGTCCGCCAGTTTGCTAACAATAACTGACTTCACTACAAAGCCAACTCCGGCATCACGTCGCTCCTCACTACCTCTTCCGTTCCGAAAGAAGGTGTTGTCAGTGACCCTTTCACGAAGTTTTCCCTTTTCCAAAAAGCGTGTTTCACTCTAGGCTGCAATGTCGATGTTTTATCTGGCTAGATAGCTGCCTATCAGGTCATTTTATATTTGAGGTTTGTTGGCATCATTTTTGTCCAAAACCCGTGTGAAGTTCCATTCTATGAGGGTGAGATAAACCATCTTCATCTTTTTCTGTGTGGTGTTTCGGCCGCTGATGTAGTGTCCCCGTCAGAGGCGGTATGTTGGCCAGGGAAAGATGGAAAGGTTACGTCTGCCCGTATACATACAATTTCGTCGCTTGTTAGTCTCCGCAAAATGATTGGTATCACAAGGTTGCACGAGAGACAACAAAGGTGGTGCGGCTCTTGGGACATCGAAAATGCTATCATTTGGCCATCATGATGGTTTGAGTCTTAGACCCCTGGTTTAAAGTGAGGAAGAGTTGTGCGTCGTTGACCTCACTCGAAACAAAAAAGGAAATAAATGAGTAAAGGCATATTCAGGTTTTAAAAAAAACCACACAAACAAGGACGCAATTATTATTATTATTATTATTATTATTATTATTATTATTATTATTATTGAATAATCTATTTAGAGTTCCCTTGTAAACTGGGCCTTTTCCGTCCTGATCCTGTATGACCCGTTACCGGCCTTTTCCAGATTCGGGCTTTTTTTCCGGAACCATCCCCTGACACCAATCGACATTGGAACATTTCATTGCTCGATAGTTTTGGAGCGAAATCATCAAATCGATTGAATATAATAAGAAGATATCATCTGTGTAAGTCTTGCACCATTCAAATACGTTGTTATGCTTGTAAGTTAAATATGTACCTTGGGGCAATTTATTGTTTAGGCCAATACACTGTAGTGTAGTTGTAAACAGAGAATAACACGTGCTATAATTGACTTAGTTCCGCCACGAGTGACGACTTCGTTCATTCCCCACAACAAAAAAAAAAAGAATAAGAAGTATTTTGTTCTTTAGCAATGGTATTGATACTACTTTTTTATATTTTATCAAACTTTTATTGACTGTCATAATAGACACGACAGAATTGTGTCATAATGGATATGTAGTCAATGTAAATTTACTCTGATTAAAAGACCACGAGACCTGGCCTTCTCAAGTGACTTCATTGTTGAAATTGTTTGTAATTGAAATTTTTTTGATGAAATAAAAATACGCTTTCTTTGTGAAACGTAAGTTTTATAGTCCTGTTGGCAATGCATCTTTTTAGTCTGTATTATAATGTTCTCAGTGCATCTTTATAGCCCATACTATCATGTTAGCAATACATTTTTATAGTCCATACTATTATGTTGGCAATATATCTTTATAGTCCATACTATCTTTATAGTCCATACTGTCATGTTAGCAATACATCTTTATAGCCCATACTATCATGTTGTCAATGCATCTTATAGTCCATACTATCATGTTAGCAATACATCTTTATACTATTATGTTGGCAATACTTTATAGTCCATACTGTCATGTTAGCAATACATCTTTATAGTCCATACTATCATGTTGGCACTGCATCTTCTGGTTTGGATTGTTTGTTTATAGCCACTTCATTTAGTACTTTATTTCAACTAAGATGCATCAGCTAAACATTTCAAAAATATCGTAGAAAAGGATACATACATTTCTTTTTCAAAGAGATGTATTTGTTGAGCATGTATTTGATGGAGTAAGATTATCAAATGTAATTTAAAAATTTTGTTGTGCCTCTACTCATTTTAAAATGTGCTAAAACTATAACAGGGCTCGAAATTAGCAGTAGTCTTCTAGCCAGAGGTTAGTAGATTTCCTGTCGGACTAGTAACTATCATAATGTTATTAGTCAGAACAGCTAGTAAGTTTTTGTTTATCAATGTCAGCATTTGTTTACTTTTTTGATGCTAATATTTTATAAGTGTTTACAATAACCACTGTTTTGATCCTGCAGAACATCCGCTGAAGTCAAGACTTTATTAGGGAGAGGCCATTTAATGGGAGGGGGGGGGGCAGATGCTTGTGTTTTGAAATATGTTTCTTGCTGGGACTTTCTTATATAAAGGACACTGTGCCATACCTTTTCTTACTTTAAATAATTCATGTCAGCTAAACTGTAACATCTCGTATTTCAAAACAAAGCACAATTCCCGCCTTATAAGACAGGCAAAATGTGGTGTCTTATACATGTTCAGCCTCTGGCAAAAAAGCAAAATTTGAATGAAAATGATTTAAAAGAGGAATGCAATACTAGTGTGTGACATTGTTTTGTCGACATGACTAGTAAATGTTTGGCAGGGCTAGTAAATTTTTCAGTACACTAGTCCTTCTGGCTGCAAAGAAATTTGAGTTAAATTCAAGCCCTGTATAATAGGGCCAGATGTGCAAGATTTGAGGCTTTTGCTTTACCTATAAATCATTAATTACACGCAGGCATCTATCATGTGAACAGAGGTTATAGTGCAGAAAAAGAGACCTGTTTTGATATATCGGTCTGATGTTAATTTCCAAAAAGCTGCTTGAAGTTATCCCCCCTCCCAGCTTGAGCATAGCTAGTGAGACCATTTAGAAAAGGAATATTAAGCCACTGATAATAATATAATTACATCATTCTATATGCCTGATATGTCTCAGGGAAGATATATTACATAAATACACAATTTTAGATGTTATAGTTAAGGGTGAAACAATACATCTGTGCAGCATAATGATATGATCTGCGATATGATATATATTGATACACATAAACTTGATGCTCTGTTCATTTTTGGAAGGTTTCTCCATTTAACTCCCATTGTTTTGTACAATACAAATGATTTAAAAACATTACCAATTTCATGTTGCAGTTACGAGGGGAAGACATTATGATGTTGTCTTCAAAATGTAAAAAATAATGCAGTTACCTCATGCAAAGAAAATCTCATCTAGAACAAATTTAGGCTTGGGAATAAGTTTGAATGCTACCAAAATTTATCACATTTTACTTCCTGCAGATGCAAAGGACTGCTGCAGCCACATGTACTTGTAGTTGTTAATGAACAAAAACTACTATAGTCCCATTCTATTCTTTTCTTTTAACTTGTACAAAGTGATAAACTTTAACAGTTTGAATTCCAACCCATAACTCATGTACATGTATTTTTATTCCCTCAGCATCTTGTATTCATTGGTTAAATGTCTCTGCATAAAATAAGAGAAATTCCGTATTTGATCATTTTTTTTTAAGGGAGACTTCCTTCCTGTATGAAAGACAAAAAGGTGGCAGGGTAGAAATGATCATAGGTCAATATGTTCCACTTTCCTATAGCTCTACTGAAAACAACATCTGTCACAGATGTCACCTCTAGTTGTATAAGCATTAATCTGTTAATTCTGTGCGTACTATGCTTATTTTCTTTGCATCAGTATTGCCCTTGTAACAAGATAACGGGGAGGGATATTTCGGATTGACAACAGAAAATGTTTGATGATACAGATAATAAATATGATTTAATGTGGCGATATATATAAGCACAAAAATGAAATGTGTGCGTATTGTAATCCAAATATTGGATTTATTTAAACATAAAATGCACAGGCTCAAAGATGCAAACAAATTATACAAGGATAAAAATAAATTATACAATGATACAAAACCCCCGGAGGAATATACACAAACAGGGATCGTCCTGGGCTTCGCCAATGTCGCAAATTACCGATTTTTTTTCCCTTATTGGTGACAAAAATGTCCCATCTGGCGACAGAATTTTTGGTTATTTAATTTGTACAAACAATCATGGATTTGGACTGGATAAATTAAAAGGGAGAATGAAATGAAGCCACAAACTTGACTAAACAATGCATTGGAATCAATCTGTACACAAATGATCCTTTGTATCGACTACCCCATTTTAGCAGTGCATTGTTACATCATAATCTGCTTATGCTGACATCTGGGCCGAGTACAGTCAATCAAGCTACCGTACTATACCTACAACTGACCGACTTCTGAAGACGCGAATAGAACAGATAAAATTAATTGAATGGCTAATCCTTCTGTTTGTTTGTTTTGGTTTTTTGTTGTTGTTGTTTTGTTTTTTTTTTTTGTTTTTTTTTACATATACCAATACAATAGTTTTGCTGAACCTTCATAGAAAACTAATAACCTTTGAAGTACCAACTACTGTGTATACATACAAAGCAAATGGAAAAAATCTCAATCACAATTATATGTCGCCAGTGCAACATTATCATGAGCAAACGGAAGTTAAACATTGCGTGTTCATCATCTCCTCCTAAGTTAACAAAATTAATGTCGTTTTGATTTAGTGCAAATTCATCAGACAATACAGTCACTGAACCCGATGATAAACCTTGCAGTCCAACATCATCTACATGTAGTGCTTCAAGTGCAACACCGCATAATGATGAACAGGGCAAAAATTTCTAGACAGTTTGATACTTGGGCGTCCGTGGCTGAGATATGATAAAATGTTAAACCAGATGTTCTGTGATGTATCAAGGCAAAGTTCGTCAATTCATTTACAACTGGCTGTGATATTTTGAAGAAGGAGTGTGTCACCAAACATGAATCCAGGCAATGTAAATAATATTTGTGCATTTTACTCCTTGATTTTTTCCGTTTGCCATCAATCCCGTGTTGCGGTTACAGAGATTTAAACTCCACAAGAAGAAATAGCAAACAACAAGTAAACAAGTTTTACTTAATTAAAAATAATTATTTATTTCTCAAAATACAGGAGTGAAGGAATTCCTAAATTGGGTGTTAACTTATGCTAGTATATACGGTCCAATATTGCCAGGTGCTGACTCGTGTAAGTTTCATTCGTGGGAATGGAGATCCTATTTTGCTTGTTAAGAAAATTTATACAGCATTCAGTGATCATTATTTTGGGATTTAGGAAGCAATAGAGCATTTAAGTCAGATTTTGGCGAATGTTGTTATTTGTTCGGAATTTTTATCACGTGGCGTGTGGTCAGCTGACCGCAATAGCCACTCAATAGGTGGTGGGCAAAATATGGCAAACGCTTCATAATCGGCATAAATTTTAAAACTATGTCAACATCGTTTATCGAGTTGGAAAATGCCTACTCAGCAGCGATGCTGCCGCAAATATTGACGAAATTTAAAATTGGAACCATTCTGTCTTATTTGCTATCCCCGGCTGCCCCTGCCCCTTCACTGTTGATACTTCGGGCCGATTTTGGTGCTCATTTGGTGCCACCGGGGTGAATGCCTCACCTGCCCCCCCCCCCCTTGATATGCCACTGGGTAACAACAGTCATACATGTGCACAAACGGTGATGCGAGATGCTGACATCAGAAATAAACTCTGCATCTCATCTCTCGAGAATTTAATGAAAATCAGCATGTACAGATGTGAAAAATTAGACTTTGAAACTGCATTCAACAAGTGGGCAGCCATAAAATCGCGACGGATCATCATGTAACACTTTTATTTAACATTTTGTTAATGCTTGTTGTAATTAAAGTATTAGCTAACCCATCTTTTGTAATTTTCATTGCCTGTTACATTAGTAGACTAAATTAACACTTGGAAAAATGTACACTACTTGTTATGTCGATACTTTTTGTTGAAAATTGGCGACAAAATAATGAGGTTGACGATTTTTTTGGCGACAGATTTTTAAAAGCCAGGACCATCCCTGATAAATGATTCTAAAAGATGAATATAGTTCACTCACATAGTAAACAATGCTGGGTTGTTTTGGTTTTACTCGTATAGTAAAAGTGTATTCGCTCAGATATACCACCTATCTTTCTAGACTCGAAGAAAACACTTTGTCTTACAAATCCATAGCTGGGTCTCTTTCATCACTCTTGACCATAAACGCTCTGGGCACACAGACGTTTCTACCTTCAGGCAATTCCAGTCACCCCAGATATTCCTACCCTCGGATCAATAGCTGAAAATATACCCGAAACCGTGTAATAAACTTGATACAGACATAAAGTAATGACATCATACTCTGTAAATTATAAAGACTGTATTATAATCACAATTTCAAAATGACCGGTTCTATAGTAAACCTTCTCTGTTCGATGAAGCTTATAGTAAACAATTTTGTTTTTTTTAAATATAGCTTTACATTACCAATCTAAATGCCTTGCAAACAATTGTAGAAAATGCACACATTATGCTGTGTAGAAACTATATAACAAACATGCAAGGGTAAATATAGTAATAAAAAAGTTATCACTCAGTACCAAAAATTTACCTACCCCTACAGCTAGAGTTGTGCAAATCCTCCCTCCTTTAAACAAGCTGCTTGCTGACAAAACCATTAATAACGTGTAGACCCTTCACATATAGTAGAGTATACGTTTTCGTTCTCCGTATCGAGAACGCCCTGCGCGTGCGGCATAGAACGAATTGTACTCTCGATTTCGAAGTACAACCGCCCATATATATGAATCACCCTCGGGTATCGTTGCACACAATAAACGAAACCAGAGTACATGTATTTGCTGAATAAAAACTACATCATTCCGTGACAATACCTCCCCCTTAAAAAAAGTGATATCACTTTTAGAGCAATCACTGAATGTGAGAAATGAACCATAATAAAATCTTTAAATTTGTAGGCTGAACGAAATGATCTACCCACTATACCCTACTTAAAAATCAGCCCCCACGTTTTCTGAGCTTTGAATCGCCTCGATTCAGAAACTATACGGCTGCAAAGATAACGCCCAACACATCAATCTTGCGTTGGCAACCTTTGCTTTATTCAAATATAAGAGTGGCTGATGGTCCGTTTGCAAAGTAAACTCCCTCCCAATAAGGTACGTGTGGAATTTTCCTATTCTCCATACTAAGCCTAAGCGCTCCTTTTCAATCACGGAGTAATTTTGCTCTCTAGGGAGCAATTTACTACTTGCATAAGCGATGGGCAATGTCACCCCTCCCCCTTCTCCTGTAGCAAAACAGCCCAAAGACCCATATTGGACGCATCAGTCCTCAGTACAAAAGGTTTATCTAAGTCCGGCAACTTTAAAAATTGGTGCACTTACCAGTTTATGTTTTAAAGCATTAAAGGCTTTTTCCTGGCATGCACCCCATGAAACTTTATTCGGTTCCCCATTTCTAGTCAAATCTGTTAATGGGCTTGCAATATCTGCAATGTTAGGGGCGAATTTCCTGTGAAACCCGACTAGACCTAGGAATGATCTCACTTGTTTTTTTTTGTCTTTGGTCTAGGTGCATCCCTGATTGCTCCTATTTTATCAGGTTGAGGTTGCAACTGGCCTAGTCCGGATGTCCCAAACATTCTAGACTTCAATACCCTATACTACACTTAGTAGGCCTAACTGAAAGATTTGCAGTGTGAAGTTTAACGACCAAATCCCGTAATACCTTAACATGTTCATCCCATGTATACGTGTAAACAAAAATGTCGTCAACAAAGCTGTCGATGTTTTCCGTTCTGTTTAACAGTTTGCGCATAAGACGGACGCACGACGCTCCTGCATTTACTAAACCAAATGGCATGACTTTAAATTGGAAAAGTCCTTTCGGAGTCGTGAATGCTGTTAATTTGCGGGCATTATCAGAGATTGGTTTCTGCCAATATCCTTTGCTTAAATCCAATTTGGAAATGTATTTGTGGTCTGCCAATTTTGAAAGTACATTTTCCATATCAGGCATTGGTTCTGCGTCAAATACGGTGATCTTGTTTAATTTCCGAAAATTGATGCAAAACCGGTTGATCCCATCTTTCTTTTTGACTAACACCATAGGTGACGAGTATGGGGAATTTGACGGTTAGATCACTTCCTGGTCTAATATTTTCATCACTTCATTGATCGTCTCTCGTGCATTAAAGGGTATCCGATATCCTTTAATCCTGATAGGCTCAGATGTATTCAATTTGATCTTGTGTCAAATTAGATTCATACGGCCTGGTCTGTCCGTAAACACTTCTGGGTACACCACTCCCTCGAGACCTATAATAACAGAAGGATCGATAGAAAGGCAAAAGGGTGGGTGGGTGGCAGGTTTTTTTTTTTTTTTTAATAGATTTTAATACTTAATTCATAAACGTGCTGTGATTAACTGTGAATAAATATCTCTTCGTAATGGTGTAGTTTATTTTTTCCTCATAGAGTAACATTAATACAGGATAAATTACCGTATATAGATGAGTTAATCGAAAACATTATTCCACGTGGTTTCCGTTCGATCGCAGGAGTCTGGCGTTTTATCAATAAAGTACGGCGAAATCTCTGACAACATGAATTCCCCTTATCGGTAATACATATTTAAAAACGATATTACCGATAAGGGAAATTCATTTTGTCAGAGATTTCGCCGTAGTTGATTGATAAAATGTCAGACTCCTGTGGTTCGATTAACACGTGTACCGATTCATGCATTGTGTATTACGTCACTAATGTTTGTGCTGAATTGGATACATTCGTCTTTTATTGTTTGATTCAAATTAGACGTATTTGATAGACTCATTTCGAGAAACAATGTCAATCAATCGATTCATATACAGTGTATATATTTGATTGTGGTAGAAATAAAATGAAAAATCTGAAACAATGTAAATTAGAACACAATAATACAAATGCCCGCTGTGATACGCTGGTCAAATGACTCGACGTTTTGAAAAAATCAGTTAATTTTGTGTGTTACTCCCTGATTTCGCTGCCGTCGAGCAAAATCGTCACATGCTTGATTCCATGCACAAGTCATAAGTGATAAAACAACACGAGTCTCTTTTAATGAATTATTTTAGTGCAACAAACACTTGGCCAAGTTTGTTGATCAAAACAAAGCTGGCAGGTAATTAGGTTCTCACGGAAGTACTCACGGGTTTCGATGTGACGGTTAATTGACTCTTTTCATGTTTTCATAGAAAAGAATATGTGGCAGTTATAATGTTTACATTGAAACGGAAATAAAGGATTATTATGTGGTTTTCACACAGCAAGATGTTTAATTGTTGTTTATTTCATTATCTGTTGCCACCTGTTAGCATTTACCGGACGTTTTCATTGATAGCTATTTCACCAGACTGTTTATTTACGGCGATTGATGACGGTGTATCAACAAATAAACCGAACATAATATATGATATCTTATTTAGATTTTGCAAATTTCACAATATGGAATCGATCTTTATGGGCATTAATCACCTTTTTATGATAAAACGAGAAATGTATAAAGGTTTAATTTACCAATTCTTATCATAGTTTGTTCACGTTCAGCATATATTTTTAAAAAAAAATTAAAATATATTTTATCTTTGGGTAAAAATCGGGATCCACACCAGACACCGCGTTATAAGCGGGTTCGCGAGTTATCGAGGGAGCGGTGTATGTAGAAAAAACCTCCATGATCTGTGTACGCTGACCGTCTGATAAATCAGGGCATATCTTTATCTGGTCAATACTTTCTTTGCCTACGTCAACAGGGTATTCAAATGGCAATCCTTTACTGGAGACAAATTCCGCTTCATCATTAGACCTATCTTCTATCACCGCTACGCATACTACATTCAAGATCCCTTTATCAATTGTTTGTCCAGGTCTCGCTATATAGAGTTTAAGCATATTGGCGTGAAACGTCTTGGATTTTCCCTCTACATCAACGATATAATCCATTTTGCCTTTCACCTGTTTGACTTCATATGGCCCCTTCCATTGAACTAGCAGCTTGTTGTTATTCGTTGGAAGAAGCACCAACACTTGATTTCCTACGTCAAACTTTTTACTCTGCGTTCCTCTGTTGTAATACTTGGCGTATCTACGACTTGATTTCACGAGTTCGTCTTGCGACATCCGACATGCAATTTCTAATCTTTCGCGTAAATCAAAAACATATTGGTAAGTGGTCTTCATCTCTTTGTCCACGACCTCGTCCGACCACAGTTCGCAAAGTATACGCATAGGACCACGAACTGTCCTACCGTACAATAGTTCAAACGGGGAGGAACCTTAGCTTTCCTGAGGAACCTCACGATATGCGAACAGAAGGGCATTCAGATATCTATCACAATCCTTCGGTCTTTCCGCACACATCCTCTGCAACATTTGCTTCAGTGTCCCGTTGAATTTCTCGACCAACCCGTTACACATAGGATGGTAGGGTGTTGTACGTAATTGTTTTAGGGATAACAACCTACTAATTTCTGCAATGAAATCTGAGGTAAATTGTACTCCACAATCTGTAAGAACCTCCTCGGGCACTCCGACCCTGCTGAACATGTCTACGAGCGCTTCAGCTACACGTTCGGTTTCAATTGATGGCAGAGCTGTGGCTTCGGGATATCTGGTAGCGTAATCTACCAGCGTCAAAATGTATCGGTTTTTCCGATCTGTATGTGGAAATATTGGTCCTACAATGTCGATGGCTACTCTTTTGAACGGAGTATCTATCAAAGGCATCTGACCCAAAGGTACTCTAGTTACCCTGCCTTTAGGGGTAGTCTTCTGGCAAATGTCGCACGAGTGACAGAACCGTGCTACATCATTGTTGACACCACGCCAAAAAAATTCTCTTAATACTCTAACCGTTGTTTCCTTTACACCTAAATGACCTGCCATACTCGACTTGTGCACGACCTTGAGTGCATGTGACCTCAATTTCTGGGGAACCACTAGTTGCAGGAACTTCCTGTCAGATGTAGAATATCCCCTGTACATTAAACCCTTTCGAGTAACGAATTTAGAGGAACCCCCGTTCTTACACTTTTTCACGGTACCCATTAATGTTTTCTCTGATATTGCACGTAAAGACTCGTCACATTTTTGCTCATTTCAAAAAAAAATTTGAGGGAGATACCAGTAATGGCTTCTGGTACTTTCAACTTACGCAATGGTTTATTTTCCTCCTATGGTTGGAAGTCTCGAAACCCGGTACGTGTCCAATCGTAAGTTCATAGATCGGGTTGGCTATGCACAAAGCTTCCACGGTCCCTGTCAAAAAAGGTGTTTCTGTCATTATCCTGGCAACTGGAACATGGTCGATTGTCTGGTCAAGTAACATGCAAGGTGATTTAAACCCAAGCAATTGATCATCGTGGACTAAGCTCCGTTTCATGACTACAGTAGTGCATCCAGTGTCTCGTAGAACTGTGACTTCTTGTCTGTTGACAATTTCGTTTGCGATCGGCACCCGTGCCTCTGGAAAAATACATGTACCGATTGATTGGATTGCATCGCAATTGGTCTCTAAATGCATTGCCGGTTCTTGCACAGCTTCCCGCTTAGCTTGTTGGGAAACATTGAGTTTTCCGTTTACCAACCTTCTGCCGCTAATGGCTACCGCTACTTTCTGGACTGGTCCCTTCCGCTTAGGACAATAATGGGAGATGTGACCCACTTCCCTGCAAATGAAACATTTCGTGTCACTATGCTTCCCCTGGTTACTCCCACCAAATTTATCAGGTTCCCTGGGTTTTTTGTCTTTGACCTGATTCCCACCTTTGATATCTCGCATGACGACATTCTGCGAACCTCCCCGGGCTTCAGCAAATAAATCTGCCTGTGTGGCTATATCATGTACATTTGTGAATGACCTTTCCTTCAAAAATAAATATAGCTCCTTACCACATGTTGTTAATAATTGGTCATGAAGCAAGAAATCAACAAGACCTTAAAATGTCTTTACGACTTTAGCACATTCCACCCATCGCTGCAAGTAATTATAAGTCCTACTGACGAACTGGGTGAATGTTTCGCCTCTCTTGGGTTTGCTATGCTTAAATTTCTTGCGAAACCCTTGCTCAGTTAGTTCATATTTCTTGAGAAGTGCCTCTTTCAACACGAGATAATTGAGCGAATTGGCCATGGATAAACGCGAATACACGTCTAACGCTTTACCTTTCAGTAACGCGCTAAAGTGAAGCGGCCAATCGTCTTTTTTCCATTTTTGTACTGTAGCATACCTCTCGAACCTATTTAGGTAACTATCCATATTATCTTTATCGTCTTCCAATGGGGGGCAATTTTGGACCCCTCAGTTTAACATCATGTTCCCCCTCATTCTTAGCTTGCAATAACTCAGAATTCCTTTGATACTCCCTCTGCCTATTTCTTTCTTCTATCTCAAAGTTTCTAACCTTACCTGTTTTTCCCTTTCTATCTTCTCCCTTTCTGCTTCCCTTTCCCATTCTATCCTTTCCTTTTCTGCCTGTTCTAGTTCTGTCTTTTCTTTTTAAAAAGCCATTCTCCTTTGATCTGCTTGTTTTTCTGATTCTATTTTCCATTTCTCTAATTCTTTGATTTCTCTCATGGTTTCCTTTTCTAATTCCCTCTCCTGTGGATCTTTCTGAAGTGGAATATACATAGCTAGCTTTGTCAGCTTGAATATGTAGGTAAACTGATCTTTGTAACAGTTATGTATAATTTTCCAGAGATCTTTTGAGTTTGTTAAATGAGTAGTTTAGCTACTATGCCAAATTTCCTATCTGTTCCATAATGCTGTGTAAGGGTATTAAATTTATCAATGCTTGTGTAGACAAGTAATACAATAGAAAGTCATATACTGGAACCATGTATATGGTTTATAGTACTAACTTAACTATTTTACCTGCAATCAACATAAGGTCACCCAAACCCAGCTAACATGATTTGTTGGACCCTGCTATGTGTAAATTGTACATGTATATATATTTAAAAATGGTTGAAGCACATTGTATACAATTGTCATGCACATTTTCCTTACCCCCCCCCCCCTTTGTTTTTAAAGTTTGTCTTGTGTATTGATGGTCAGCTGTCTCTCAACATTTAACCTACTGTAATGTACATGTGGTGATCAATATTTCTTCTTTATATGTAAAATTCTGTGCAAGTTAATAATTTTATGCTGCCCCCCTTCCCCCCCCCCCCAGTAAAATATATTTGTACAGAGATCGGGTACCTGGACGTTTCGCCCCATGGACGTTTCGGCCCAAGACATTTCGCCCCACTTCAATGGACATTTCGCCCCACTTCAATGGACATTTCGCCCCACATGGTTAATGGACGTTTCGGCCCACATCAATGGAAATATCGGACATTTTATAAAAATTCACTACCATTACACTATTGTCTTCATTTTACTATAGGGGCCTACCGTTAGGATTAAAATTATTAAATTCTTAGATTTCAATTACATTCAGCATGCCGTTATATCAGACAATATTTTCCCTTTTTTCTTCATTTATCTAATAATATTGATCAGAAATTAATCTATCGTTTATAGTGATCAATTTCTATGCGGCAGTACTTTTATTTTCGCTGTTACTCAAGTTTTATTTTCGCTGTTACACAAGCTGATGAAAACCATTTTTTTTTACCGTTTGTAGGAAATTGACATATCGCCACTTATCAATCATGCTGTTCGTTTACCCAATCAGCGAGCGTAATTTTTTTCAAGATCGGTTTAATTTGCTTTTCATCTCTTGCCATTTATTGGCATTGTTACTTTGGATTTTTTAAAACTAGCTTTAAATCTGATCTAATTACTCGACTGAACTGCTGACAGAAACAGTCCAAATTAATGTACTTCATTTCTATATCCCGAAGGTTCTTCATTACATCTTTTCATAGCTGTGCACATAATAGTCCAACATATCGCGAACAAGGAGAAACACGGGGGGCGAGGAATGTTAATTTTAATTAACAATAACGAGATATAAAAATGGATTCTGAGATTTATTTTTTTGAAATATGAGGCATGTATTTGTATTTTTAAATCAACACACATAACTAGTCAAAATTACACTTCAATACAGGTTAGAAGTGTCAAATTGTGATGTGCAAAAGTATACTTCTAAACAATAACTATGATTTTTTTAAAAATGCATTTAAGTAAAACATCTGCTACTAAAATAAGAAATTGAAATACAATAATAATAATAATAATAATAATAATAATGAGGACTTTATAGAGCGCCTAATCTTTAGAAGCTCTAAGCGCTCTACAACATTAGACAACTGCTCTGATCCCTTGCCAAAGACCCTTTTCTAAGTCAACAACAAATGAAGTTACTTTCGATTCAGGCAACAGGTCCTTGATTGACTGAAAAACCTGAAAATGGAAGGGAAAAAGTAAAACTATTCATGGACATACTGAAATTCAGTATAGTTTAGTGTCTTTTATTTGCTTGTACAATAATTAATTTGATAACCGATTTTCTAAATCGCTTTTTGATCTGGACGTGTATATTTAGGATAAATAAATTGAAAATATATTTTATGTGATAAAATACTGTTCGTTATTTTACACATTAATTTATTAAAGTAATTATCATAATCTTCTCTCATCCTCAGTACACACACACACCTTTTTGTAATGTCTCGTCTTCTTTCCCGACATGATACAAAAACACAGCGGTATCTGCTTCAAGTCAAAACCTGATCTCACAAATCCATGTATAGATAGCAGTTGATAAAATGGCTTCTTTACTTATTTGAATGTGCCATCAATATACCATGTTTTGGTCATTCCGAGAAGCTCCAGCTGTTTGTTAGTGGCAAAGATCAGATGACGCTTCCTGCCAACGACGACATCAAATCTAAAGAACGGTTCACTGATGGTCGTGTTAAGAAATTCGTCGTCAAGCTGAAATATATATATATATATATATATATATATATATATATATATATATATATATATATATATATAGAGAGAGAGAGAGAGAGAGAGAGAGAGAGAGAGAGAGAGAGAGAGAGAGAGAGAGAGAGAAAATGTTAAAATACAATGCAACCACAGATTTTATACAGAAAAAAAAAATCATTCACTTACAGTAAACGTAAGATCTCTGGGATCTTCTGGTCTAGTTGCGGACCTGGTCCGGTTGATCATTCTAACTAGGTTCGTCTCAGCTACCCTGGATGCCTCAGATTGTAATGGTTCTCCATGAACTTCTTTCTATAGCCTCATTAACCAGTGCATGGGCTGTTTCAAACAAATTATCTTTCCCTAATAACTTGGCCTAAATGAAAACAAAACCTTATATAGTATATGTATGTATGTATGTATGTATGTATGTATGTATGTATGTATGTATGTATGGACAGATATTTGTATGGATATATGAGTGACGAAATTTTGTCATTATTGGCACAGTATAACTTTTCAATACTGCATAGTTAATATAGCAGAACGATTGGAAGACGAAGATCAACAAAATCTCGTTTAATGTAGACAATAAAGCGATATTTCTGGATTTAGCATACATTAATTATAAGTAAATTGATTAAAATTTAACCAACATATACTGTTAATAATATATTGATAAGATAGACCAAGTATTTATACAGATTAATTATGTTCTGCAAAATACCTCGGTTTTGATTTTAACGGCTGCTAACAACCCAGGAGTGGCAGTGTGGCTATGGCTCTGATGACTTGGCAAAAAGTCGGCTTCTGTCTGTCGCACGGTTGCAGGGCATTGCGTATTCTTGCCACGCACGCTACAACGCCATTCGATGGTTCCATTCTTTAGCTCACGCTTAACAACAAAACTATATCCAGCACTATTTATTAATTTCCTTTTTCCTCGAGTGGATAAAAAAAAGTCAGTTTTCCATGTAGGGACAGCCACTAAGTCAAATTACCCATGTTTTATTATTATATTTTCTTTTTGGATACAATCAATACAATGATAATTTGTCATTGTTTTATTATATTAAATTTAATTGGGGATTTTTGCTGTTGTATGTTTGAAAATGTGTGTCGTTTCTTGCATTACCATTATACTGAGACAGAATTCGGGATTTTTTTTTTTTATTTTTATGCTTGCTGGTGTGTGTCATTTCTCTCATTACATTATATTTTTGATCATTTTGTAATGGTTGTGAATTTATATAAATGTCCGATATTTCCATTGATGTGGGCCGAAACGTCCATGGGGCGAAACGTCCATTAACCATGTGGGGCGAAATGTCCATTGAAGTGGGGCGAAATGTCCATTGAAGTGGGGCGAACTGTCTTGGGCCGAAACGTCCATGGGGCGAAACGTCCATAATCCCAGAGATCGATATCAAACCGGAGTGAATCAATTAATTTAAAATTGTCCCAATAATGAATGGAGATTTTTAGGTAAAGAGGAAGGCCTTTTTTAATTCCACTTGAGAACATTTCTGGCAGAATGCTTGACATATAAAAGGTCTTCAACTTGGACAACATTCTCTCCTCCCAGAGTTTGTTATCAAACTAAATCCTCTCCACATGTATTCCTTTTTGTGACCATACAACAAAGTCACGCCACTTACAATTGGTCAAGGCTAACTGCCCTTGTACCTGGTCGAATTTTAGTGTAATCTTGTCATTTCTAACACCACAATAGAAATCACTTTTCTGTGCTGCTTCAAGGGGTATCAAATGCCTGTATTTGAAGGGGTAATTCACTTCAATAATGCCACTTGTTTCTTTACAATGTTCACAATGAACCAGAGAATCTGGACTAGCTGCTAAAAAAGGATAATCAATTGGCACATTCTGTGTGTTCTTTAACACATTAACCCCTGTATGTTTTTGCTGTTTTCGCATGAAATGCGAGTAGGAAACACATTTTGGGGACTATTTCGGAATACATCGTAAAACATCGATTTCCAATCAATAATCCGTTAGACAAATGGTTGCTAATGATACAGGAAATGTTTTTCATTGGTTAGTTTGCAGGCGCATGAGCAGAAGAGCAAAAATCGTACTCCTTTTTTTTTTTTTTTTTTTTTTTTTTTTTTTTTTTTTTTTGCTTAACGGACCCATAATTTTTGTATGTAGAAGACTCTTTATTCAAAATGTCCACCTTATCCTACTTTTTGCACAGGTTCACCTGTCTGTGTGCATCTCAGACCGGTCTTCCGTAGATCTGAGGTCATAAAGTCTAAAATCTGGACACAAATTCGGAACCCCACCATGGGCGATTTTTGGATGGAAAAAAAACGGGTCCAAAAACTTCGGTTTTTCCCTCTGTATTTTGTAATGCAATTAAAATGTCCAGATTACTTGCTATCATTGTAAAGCTACATCTGTCTACTTTTCAATGATACCACCCACTTTAGTGTATCATGTATGACCTAGACGCTACCGATCATGGAAGTAGGCTACTACCTCATACCCCGTAAAGTCGTCGCTAGGGGTTAATGTGTTAAGAAATTTTTTTCAGCCGTTTCGCAGCATACTTATTTATATCCTCCACTGTCACTCTTTATCTACATCTGCCATTCTTACTTATTAATAGTATCAGAAATTCATAATCGATAATCGGTTCCCCTTAACCAACTGATCATCAATTATACATGTAATTGGTTACTAAGAGCAAATTAATATTTGTTTACATAGTTATATCATTGATCAAGAGTTCAATATGTTTATAAATGTACAGGTGTAATCCCTTTTAATGACATGTATACTTTAACCTGACAATAATATTACATTGTGTGTTACTTTTGTTCTACAGCTTTGTTAAATGAACGCAACTTTTTATGGCAGATCAGTCACATGTAACTGTAACTGAAATACTGCTACAATCCCACTTTCATTCATATGTGATGTGTCAATAATTTAAAGTATAGAAGGACACAATTTTCTTGTTTGTCATTGTTTATAAATACTACAAAAGATGTTGCAATTTAACTGAAACAAATCAACAGAATTTGTTAAAAATTTATTAACTCAACAGTTTAACATCTTGACCATGTAATAATGACTATATGTTCCTAATTATGATTCGTAAGAGTTATTATTTGTAGTTGTAAAGAAATTAATAAATTTCTTGTCAACTTTAGTGGCTGGGAGTTTTACTAACCTTTTTGCTTTGCATATACCTAAAAGTAGTCTCCCTTTACACACAATTGATTATGGAGTTCACAGTTAATTATCTTATTGGTTTGCTCAACCAACTGATGATCGATTATAATCAATAATCGGAACAACAGTAGTTTCCAACCTAATGAACACAGAGATGTGAACATATCTATTTTTTGGAAAGGAGATTTTTTTGTTATGTAATCACTCACTTTATATAGCTTCATTATGACTCCTTTGATAGGCTTGCAAATTTATGATTTATTTATTTGTCTACGTACATGTAGTAATTTTAGGCAGTGGTTAAATAGGATCTGCTTTGCTGCTTTTTTCATTGTCTTCACAAATACAAGACAAGTCAGAAAACAACTTTTGACCTTAACACTTATTGCGAATTTTACAACATTCTAACTTGTATAATTACATTTTAAAGTTATATCTATGTCCATCATTATTTCCCTATTATTGATTCAAATTAATTTGATGAGGAAATAGTGTACAAGAAGCAGTTAAAACATAAATTGCAATTTACATTCTATTGTTGAAAGTTTCGAAACACAAGTTTGAAAGTTTGTATCATCAACTTATAACATGCGGAAATAAGGCAGTGATGGCTGCTAACTTGCTCAGGAATGGGTTAATAGGGTTAATCAGCTATCAAAACATGAACCAAAACATGAACGTGAATGTGCAATAGGTTTGACTGTCAGCATGACTGATATCGAAACTAGGTCTATCTACTGATCATTTGATGAATATATTTCGCTAGAACTAACTTTGCTAAGGCAAGGGGGCATCTATAAAAAAAAGTATGGTCAGTCATTCTACCTATAAAAAAATCATGGTGCGAAGTTGTTTTTGTTTTTATAACTGGAGAAGTTTAGATTCTTTAGGCAACTTAGTCGTCCACTTCACCTGGTAACATGACTCCTGCACTATATGTGCTGCATCTTCACTTTTACAAATCAGTTAACCACATGGTTATCTGGTGTCCAGTGATGTTATACAAGAGCTGGATTCCATGATTATCGTGTTTATCAATCATTTCTCAGACATCATCTTTTTTTTTTAACTGTGCGATATAAATGAATTTTTAATAAAGATTAAAGGCATCTACATTACCTTGAAGGTAAGTGTATTTTTAGGTACATTGTTTATCAGTCGCTAAATTAAGACCTGTGATGATGTAACAATACAGGCTAATCTGCTACAATAATCAAATATGGAAAGAAAATTATGTTGCTGATAGTTGAGAGTCATTGTTATTGTGAATTTTAAAGACCATATTAACTTAAAAGGATGTGCAGAGTTTTTCAGAGTATTTAAAAAATGATCTTTAAGTTAAAAGTTGTTAATGGAATAATTTAGATTATACAGTAGATAAAACTATATAATAACAGAAAATGCCTTTCTTCTTTTGTTTGCAGATTTGTAGTCAAGACGGGCTTGAGAGCTGAATTAATTTGTTGAACATGAGTAACAAATACAATGTTTCCTCCAATGATGGTAATAACAGAGAAAAGGAAGAAACGGTCCAGCTTGTGTCATCGGCATCACATGACCATGATTCCTCCTTCCGACGAAATGGAAAGACAACATCCAGTATGCATCTCTTTGGCAATGTCCGAGGCATTATCATAGCCTTTTCAGAGTTCTTTCAGGATTTTCTGCACACCCCACTGACTCAATAACTAGTGCTCGACCCTCAGTATCTTGCGCTTGATGCTTACCGTATATACTCGCGTATAAGCCCTGAAATTTAGGACAAAAATAAGGCCTGGAAGAATGGGGGTCGGCTTATCTGCGGGTCAAGTTCCAAACCTGAAATTTATAATGCTTTTTCCCCTCGATTTCCAATATTTATTGTTTCCGTCGATCGCCGAATATGAGATCACATGCCTAATGATGCCACATGGCTGATAAGATTTGTCCTGACGTGAAGTAAAACAAATATTTTTTTTCTAACATAAGTGGTAGGATAATGAATGAAAAACATGTTTTTAATGTACTTGACGTCTATTTGACAGATGTCCATCCACCAGAAAATCAGCCATACGTGTTATTTGAACCACGCAAATACGTGTATTTTACAAAAGTACCGCCATATTAGTAATCTCTATTCAAGTATGTAACCCTCAGCTAAGCAGTGATCATTAAACTACGGTTTCGTAGAAATGCATGCTAGTTTATTTCACTGTAAATATGAAAAGAATCTACATAAAAAAAAAAGAATTACGATACTGAAGGTATACAGCCATACGTGTTATTTGAACAATGGAAATACGTGTATTTTCCAAAAGAACCGCCATATTAATAATCTCTAGTCAAGTATTTAACCCTCAGCTAATCAGTAATAATTAAACTCTACGGTTTCGTAGAAATGCACACAAGCCTATTTCAGTGTAAATATGAAAAGAATCTACGTAAAAATAAATAAAAGAATTACGATACTGAAGGTATATACGACAACCATTTTGATCGAGAGTAGAAATACATGTATGACAGTCTTCGAGAAACAATAGCGAGAGGCTCCATAGGGTTTTGTTGCGCGCACGCTTAGGAACGGTAAATAATGGTGCAATATATGAGTCGGCGTGAATAATTGTAAAACAATATAATTTGTTGGATTTCTTTGACAGGTGTTTTAGAAGTAATCGGTAGCCACAGTTTATACACAACTATTGTTTAGTTGTTTGTAAAGCAAAGTGGTTTGTTAGCGGAAGATTGTTGTACAATAGCTACCATATGCTTAATCTGTGGTAAATGCCTCGGGGATAATAAGTTTGTTTTGTTGCACAACGCCAATGACTTAGCTAATAGATGCCAACTCACAGATGTATTGTTTAATGAGATATGGTAGTGGACATGGTTTCTGCTCAAAGTTATAAACTGTCACAATACTTGAATAATGTCCTCGCTGAAGCCAATCATAGTTTGGTCAATTGAATCACACTACCCGTAGTTTAAAAAACACAACACAAATAACAATTATAAATAATTATCAAATACAAATTGAAAACCAACCACACATAGAAATAATTACACTATAATACTACTACTGAAATAAATTATTTCAGTTTAATCTTTGTAGAAGTTTATGTTCAATTCAATTGGATAAAATGAATAGTGTTGGAAGTAAAAGAAAGCGGAATTGTTTTGCAGAAGTGGCCTTTTCATTGATGGTCAAAAGATCAGAGGTAGAGGTTAATACAGCTATATAAAAAATATATCTACACTGTGGCTGGTGAAAAAGAGTATATTTCTGCGTGTTACTTTTGCATAGGTATTGATGCTAAACGACTCATTTATTAGGATAAATATTACAAGAAATTAATACTTTTTTTATTTTTTACAATGAGACAACCGTATTCTCAGCCATACTCTTTGAATGGCTTGTATTTGGGATTTTGGGGGTCAAAAGCAAAATGTTAGGTTTATTGCAAAACAAAAGTGGTTTCTACAAGATAAATTTAATTCTACACTTTGTTACATATGCATATTTATGTACCAACTAAACATGGATGGATATATGATTTTTATATCAGATGGATGGATATATAATTTTTTATATCAGAATATTTTATCCTTGTTCATTCGAGAGGCTCATGCATATAGATTTTTATTTTAAATAAAAAGCTAATCTTGCATACCATTTATGTTTAAATGGAATATCTGTTGTGTTGTATGAGCCTAGGCAACAGTTTCCATAGTGTCTCCTAAACTTTTAATACATCTTGATCGTTATAGTGTGACATGGGGTACATAAATGTCTGGTAGTTTTACAAATGTGCAATACTGCGGTCCAAAATGAAGTAAAAGTTGTTTGAAGCAGCACTGAATAATTTAATTTTCAGAGACATCAACACTTGAGGAGAAGGAAAAGTTTCTGTCTCCCGTGATCCTGGATCCTGGATGTGACAGCGTGAATTTCACACCAGACCCAGAAGTAGTCAAGGCACACAGTGAACAGGAACCACTGGACAGGTATAGAATTTGAAATTTATGCAGTAGTTATTTTATCGTCTGCAATGGCAGATGGTAAAAGTATGGGTGTTACTTTCTTAGCATTAATGTGCCACAGAGACATGGAAGATTCCAACAGTTAGGAAAATGGTCAAAACCCAACTTGAATTAGAAGTCATTCTATACCCTTATACACAATTTGATTAAAATATTTCCAGTTTTTCTAAAGATGTTAAGTGGAAGCAAAATTTGCAGTGATGGGATGAAACAGGATGCATGCCCAAGGGTACAGGGTTTTGTATGCTTCAGCGAAAATTCTATATTTGACTTTTTAAATTCAGGATGTTGGTGACATTCTTGAAAGGTGACATTTTAATATTTGTAATACATTACCTGTCACTACTCCATTGCTTACTCTTGGCAATAAAAAAAATTCCATTCTACCATTAGTTGGATACTTCTGGAAGTCCATAACTAGAAAGAACACAAGCACAGTCTGTCCCCTTCATCATAGGCATATGGACATAGACCACAATTAATTTTACTATATGTTCTCTACATATATTTCTCAGTACTGACCTTTCCACAGTGTGACAATCAATACAAATCATATGTTAATCTAAAATACCTCCAAAGATGACTTCACGGTGAAATTCTTGTCAAGGGTTGATCGGCATTTTTTTGAGCTGCTGCACTGTAAACAGAGCAGCATGTAAACAGAACACATATTTCACTTCCGGATCATCACCAAGGCCTTATTACTCCATGTGCACTGTCGCCAAATTACACACTGACAACCACTCTCTCTGCTCATATTCTCAAGAATAAACAATTACCTTTAAATCCATACCAAATATGCATCAATATAACTCTTCTACCACCACCAAAATGAGAGAGGAAAAAATGTTCTAAAAATAGACTGGAACTACATTCGTGGGTACTGAACTGGAAGTATTAATTGTGGTGTGATTCCTGACAGGCCCAACTTTTTGGGGCAAATTTTAGTAAAACTTTTATATTTGAATGCCACACCTATTTGAACTTTATACATGAAGTCTTTTTGAATTTCCTTGCATACAAGGCATGTGACACCTGCTGGAAAGTGTGTAGTGCTGGTGTTATACAGGGTGTACGTGCTGATCCATGTGTTCTTGAGAAACCAAAACTAAATTTGCTATATCTTCCTTATTTATAGGACTTTTTCAATGCTGTAAAAACCTAATTGTACTACAAGATGAGGCCTGTCTGAAAATATGTTTAAAGTTTATACATTTGGATCATTTAAAATTTTAATGGAAATTTAAATAAACATTTAAATTTATAAACTAAATTTTATTAAAAAATTAAATTTTCATAAAAGTTTGAAAACAGATTTTGTCAAAGTTTAGACAGAAAAGTTGATCAATCAATGGTCTTTAAAATAAATGGTGGTTTGGGTCTGTGTAACTGGGAACAATTTTCCCAGGGGTAATGAAGTAGCATGACTCATAGTGATTTTGGCAACAAACCGCAATATGCCTGTCAAGGTGCATATAGGTGTACACACTAAAGAAGCAACAATAAGTGCTATGTTCCATATTTATTGTGTCAGGTATATAGGCAGTTATTTGAATAACTAATAGTGCACTCAGATTTAAACATCTGATGGGACCACTTCCATGTTTTATAGGAAAATTGCATTACATTTCAGTGTCGATAACTACAAAAAGCGACTATAAGATAGGAAAATACATTTTTTAGGCAGGCTTTACCTTACTGAACAATGGCGCTAATCTCTCTCATGAAGATCTAAGCCATATCCTTGAGGTGCTTTATATTAGTGTTGTGATATCATGATCTCTTATGGCAGTACACTGCATATGTCCTTATGAAACCTTGCTATCACCACCTGACTACTGGAGAGCTTCCAAGCTGATCCACCACTAACACTTTGTTCCAGATACCAGCCTAGACCTGAAAAGATATAAAATGTTTCACTTATATCTAGAAAACAGTAAGATGTATGCAAATGAAGTTAAAATGTGTTATATATAGTGATTTACAAATAACATTCAGGCTGCAAGCATAGGAAATAAATATTAAACTTGACAGAGTGACACTCAGAAATGTGAAGTAATAGTCATGTATTAAAGTAATAAATTCATCCTAAAAGTATATGAAGTTTCTATAAGCATATCTGGTCATGCACAGGGGAAATAACTAATCAGGTAGACTATGCATCACAAACTTTAAGGAAATGCGGGGACGGTGAGGTTTGATCATTGGTGGAAACATTAGTACATGCCAGTATACAGGAAAGTCAAGCGACAATGTAGTAAAAAAGAATATATTACTATAAGCAATCTTATTCATGAGGGAAATAATAATTCTGGATATTGCAAGAGAATACAGCCAAATGTGGCCACACATATCAACTACAGGTACCAATAATCCTATATCATAAACTAAATGTGAAATTCTGATCCCCAAAACTTGTAAACAAGAATGGAAATTTGCATATGTGGGACATATACAATGTAATTGTTATGATCAAATGTGCAAAAATAATTCCAATGATCCGTTTGAACATTTAAAGTGTATTTTTAAGGGTGTTTGATACCAATTATTAACCTCAATGGTTCAAAAGAATCAGATATCAGCTGATAATGCAATACCGCACTCTATCCAAGTACTGAATTGAAATATGTTACCATACATGGGCATATTAATGAAAAAAAATAACATTTTGGGATACATTTAGTGCACACAGTCAAAAATGTGTCTTACAGATTCACTGTAGGTACAATGTCAGCCTATATGATATACTGAATGTGAACTTTGCATCCCAAACATTGTAAAATATGTGGATATTTGTTCATGTGGGATATGTAACCATTCTAAGATCAGTTGTACACAGTTAAACTCAAAATATCTGTTTGAATATATCTTATGCAATCTTTAGAGTGTCAGTTATCAAATATTATTAGCAATTAACAATGCATAAATTAAGATAGATCATTAGAATTCACATAACATCATACAGGCCACAATGCCGCGCTTCACTAATCAATATCTTAACCAAACTGAACAATAAAATTGAATGCATTTTGTGTTCACCTTACATCATTTTGCTGTTTTCTTACATCCAAGGGTAAATATACATGTGGGAAGTATATTTTATCCCTTCAGCCTGCATTTCATTCTCAGAAAGTTTAAACTGATTTAGTAGAGAACTTGAGTAGGTTCTAGTATGAAGTTTTCATCACTGTCCTCTCACTAAACACCCTGTAACTATATTTGTTAACAATTACTAAAGGCTATATAAGCATATATGTGTTACTCAGGAAGTCACCCCATCATAAACACATAAATTATCTGATTGGACCCCTAATAAATAGTTTGAATGATCAATACAAAATAGAATCTGTCTTTCATACATTTTAAATGTATGTCTCATTTTGACTTACAAAGATATTTTCTCTGACAAAATTTGACAAATATCCATCATTGTAGCTTGTATATGGTGTAGAAGTATAAACATGCTGATATCATTTGATATAATTTCCAAAAATATTATCTATGTGCATTTTTAGGGGCAAATTTTAATTTTTTAATTTTTAAAAAAAAATTAATAAAATTTTAAAAAATAAAATTAATTTTTAAATTCTAATGGCATTTTTCTATTTTAAATGTTAATATATATAACACCTACAAATTTCATGTGTTTATCATTAATATTAAAAATTTTATAGCATATTAAAGTTTCATCAATACTGCCTGTACAGGACATAGACCACAATTAATTTTACTATATGTTCTCTACATATATTTCTCAGTACTGACCTTTCCACAGTGTGACAATCAATACAAATCATATGTTAATCTAAAATACCTCCAAAGATGACTTCACGGTGAAATTCTTGTCAAGGGTTGATCGGCATTTTTTTGAGCTGCTGCACTGTAAACAGAGCAGCATGTAAACAGAACACATATTTCACTTCCGGATCATCACCAAGGCCTTATTACTCCATGTGCACTGTCGCCAAATTACACACTGACAACCACTCTCTCTGCTCATATTCTCAAGAATAAACAATTACCTTTAAATCCATACCAAATATGCATCAATATAACTCTTCTACCACCACCAAAATGAGAGAGGAAAAAATGTTCTAAAAATAGACTGGAACTACATTCGTTGAACTGGAAGTATTAATTGTGGTGTGATTCCATATGTGCACTTGCCATCTTCTTTCTTTTGGATGTCTTTGCATGGTTTAATTTAATAACACTTTTCAAAATGTACCGTGTGACATTTACATATTTGAGGTAACTAAATATGGTTTCCCTATGATTAGTCTCTTAAATATTTTATGTTTTGTTTGCACCATTTTTGTACTGTTAACTTTTTTGGGCACTGACCTTTTAGGTTGCCTTCTCCTACAGCAAGAGAATATGTCATACCTGTTCCATTTATGTCATTAATTTATTTATTTGTCTTTGTTACCTATTTTCTTAATGTTAATGTTGTTGGTAAATGTATTTAAAGGAGGTAGCATATTTTCCAGTGAATTAGGATTCTCCTTTAATTCTTCAGTCTTGTTGTTTTAATACTCTTTCATCCTCCCCTCAATGTAACAAACCCCTTAACAATGTTCCACTCTGCTTCAAAATAGCACCACCTCATAGCAGTAAGGAATGGGCAAAACACATTGTGGTTTGTTTATATAATATAGACAAAACAACCAACTTTTGTCTTTAGGGAGGGCTAGATCTTGGACATTATAGGGTGTATATTCCTATTGTTTATGTGATCTGGTTAGTATTCTAGAAGAAATGTAATTTACTGCAAAGCTGCATTTTGTTTTCAAACAGTACCTGAAATATTGGCATGATTAGTTCTTCATTGATCTTGCACTGTTTTGTTTGTATTGCTCATCATTCCATATGATTATTATATGCAGACATGATTTTTTTCCGTTTTAAAACGGAATTCCGCTTTCTCCTGACTTCAATTCCGATTTTTCTTGATAATAGTCCGTTTTTTTAAAAAAATAATGTCCGATTCATATTTTTTCCTGGTTTTTAACTGTTATTTTTAATTCCATTCCACAACAACCCTTGTAACATATTTGCTCCATATATTAGTTAGCCCACGACTCTCGTAAAGAGTATTCTGATTGGTCAAAAGTTTTAATTCCTCCAATGAATCTTCGTGTCAAGGAAACTGATGGCAGTGGAAAGAAGAAGCATGCTTGCCCAAAAAATGGTGTCTCTAGTTGTTTAGATACGATAACACGAAAAGTTTAGATAAAGGTTTTAAAAAACGGAAGGGAATGGCTGGAACGAATTGTCAACGGAAATTTAGTTGGTCAGTTTATAAGAAAACTGAACACTCGAGGACTGGCATTTTGTGCCTTCTGCAATAATATATACATTACAAAAGTCGTGGTTGAAAGAGTCTGGAACCGCACCTAAAAATAAAGCTGCATATGGAATAAATGAAGCCCAATGTCAGAATATGTGCACTGCATGTCGCTAATACAAGCTGGAAAGGAAAAAGGCTGTCGTTGAGAAGGAAAAGAAATGATTGCACATTGAGCCAGCAAAATCATTGGTGACAAAAAGGAGGACTAAAGAAATCTTTCTTAAAGATGCAAAAAGAGCTCAGCTGGCATATCAGCATGTTGTGTTCAGTGGACAAAAAGACAAGTGAATATATGGGATTATTTGTGTATAGATGATATATTTGGCTGTTTATTTTACATATTTGTTATGAAAAGAGAGAAGTGTAATATGTTGGCAGCAAAAAATGCCTAATTATTGACTTCATTACGATGTGAACACAGACATGCACATGAAATAACTTAAGTACCAGTAGTATTTGAGAACAAATTCATGTGACAATAAATATTGTAAAATTATTCAAATTTTTGATAAGTTTGTTAATTTTTCAAATGATTATTTTGTTACATATTATGGTCACAAGTTGCACCAGGAACAGATTTTCATGCGTGTAAAATGCATTTTTAGTCAGGGGGTCTTTGACTCCCTGATCAGGGGTGCTGCCACTTGAGACCCCGTTGGGTGAGTACCCCCAAACCCCCCTTTCACATTTTCAGTTTTTTTTTCTTAAAGGTCAAAATCATGTCTGCATATGAAACGTCTACATGGTTGGTCAGGTGATTTTGGTCATCTGGATTCAAACAACATACTGTGCAGCATTCTTTATTCTGGCAAATTTATTTTTGAGTACCTGGAAAGGCAAAGAAAAGTCCTTGAGTATCACTTGAAGGTTACAAACCTTGTGTGTAACATTGTATGATACATATGCATAGTAGAAGCTTACAACCTGGGTTTTCAGTTTTTGTAAATCTTGTAGAGTCAAAGCGTTTTTTGCAAGCAAGAGATATTGTTCCTTATCCTGCTTATTTTTAGCTACTTGTCTTAGCCATTTACAAATTATGCGGCGTGATTGCATTGGATGAGTTATGTGATTGTATATCTTTATATAATGAGTTTAAATTACATCCTGTCTTTCTGTTGTAATTTCTAGCCCAAGTCCCAACTCTGCTCTCCATCACATTTGAAAAATAAACTGAAACATTTTTAAGTGACAATTGACTGAAAATTGGTGGATGATAGATTCTTCTGTGACAGTACAGTTGAACCTGAAATTTCTAAGCTGATTTCTGCTTAATTCATCAGTGTCTATCTTTCAGGTACAGAATGGTATTCATTATAATGGTGGTTCATGGCATGGGAGTACTGATGCCTTGGAACATGTTCATCACAGCCAAATCGGTGAGCTTACTTACCCCCAATCACTCTTATTATCCTAGTACTTCTGTGATAAAAGGATGTCATAAGGGCAGTTTTTATGGATTACCAGACATCGATAATGGATTCAACAAGCTCACAGGATGCTCTTTCATCCATCTGTCTGTTAGCAAAAGTTTTTTGTTGCTACTCGTCCAAAAGTTTTAGTTGGTCCTAAACAAAAATGGTTTGGATTGCACATTCAATATGGCTGCCACAGTGGCTATATGGAAAATTTATGTTACTACCACTTCTGAATGGATGGCAATATCAGCATGGAATTTTCAATGTTGGGATGTCTAGTTGATAACTGAAAATCATGCTGCCACATTGGCTATCTTGTTATTGCAACTTCTACTACATAGATATTCATATCAGACTTTGTGATATATAGTCTGCTAAATGAAAATGGTGCTGATCTGATAACAACTGCCATGACAGCCATCTTTAAGATCATGACATTTTCATTGAAAGACTTCATTTTCATATCTAGTTTGTCCTAAATACAAATAGTACCCATTTTATGTCCAATATGGCTATTCCAATGTCCATCTTGAAAATGTTATCATTGCTACTCCTCTTACATTGATGGTCATATTGACATGTCAGAACAGAAATGGTCCTAAATGCAAATTCCAATTTGACATCCAATGTAACCACAACAGTATCCATCTTTGAAAATCTTTTTATTGCATCTCTTCCTGAACAGCAAGTTATTTGGTGTTTTCATCAAAAGATTTTTTTATGATGTGCAGTTAAACGCAAATGGTGCAAATCTGACATCCAAGTATGGCCACCAAACAAAAGCCATCTTGAAAATCTTGTTATTGTAACTCAACCTGAATGGATTATAATATATCAGCATGGGGTTTTCACTAAAAGATTTTTTATGATGTCTACTTTATCCTAAATGAAAAGGACATGTCTGGCCAACACAGCAGCTGTATTGACAATAATAATGTTCTAAGACCTCCAAAATGAAAGGTCATATTGACACTGGTTAAGACTTCTTATGATATCTAGTTGGCCCTAAATAAAAATTGTTTCATTGTGAGGTCCGATATGGCTGCCAAAATAGCCGTCTTGAAAATCTTGCACCAGCAATGGATCTCATAATTCCAACCAAAACGATTTATTTATTCTGGTTTTAATTGACAATGGAATATAATAGTGCCCTTGTAGTGCTTACATAAAGAATAACACAACTGACAGGTAACTGAACAATTAAGATTATTTTCCTCTCTCTGTCTCTGTCTCTCTCTCTCTCTCTCTCTCTCTCTCATAATAACAACAGATTTTTCTTGAGTTGAACAGAATGAGACCGATTTTGTACATTAGTTTTGTACGTTCAGTTGTCGAGTGTCGTGTATTAACAGGCCTTGTCCTGTATGATCCCTTTATTTTTCATACACGGTCATTACCACAAAATGATAATTGTTTATTTTACATAAAATTTTTCATACATTGAAATTAATAATTATTTTTTCGTGTACAAAATATAACATGAAATACGGTATATCTTTGATCAAGAGTTCAATATGTTTATAAATATACAGGAGTAATCTCTTTTAATGACGTGTACTTTAACCTGACAATAATATTACATTTTACTTTTGTTCTACAACTTTGTTAAATGAATGCAACTTTTTATGACTTATCAGTCATATGTAGCTGAAATACTGCTATAATCCCCCAAAATTCTTTCATTCATATGTGATGTGTCTATAATTTAAAGTATAGAAGGACATGTTTATCTTGTTTGTCATTGTTTATAAATACTACAAAAGATGTTACAATTTAACTGAAACAATCCAAAAAATGTTTAAATTTCATAACTCGACAATTTAACAAATTGATCATGACTAGATGTTCCTAATTATTAATCATAAGGTTTAATATTTGTTGTTGTGAAGGGAATTTATAAATTTCAAGTCAACTTTAGTGGCTGGGAGTTTTACTAACCTCTGTGCTTTGCATACACCTAAAAAGTAGTCTTTACACATAAACAATTAGGTGGAGTTCACAATCGATTGTCTTATTGGTTTGCTCAACTAACTGATGATCGATTATAATCCATAATTTGAACAACACTAATGAAAATATTGGCTTTATGCTTGAAAAATCTTTGAATTATGAAAATGTTGACTTTATGCTTGAAAAGTCGTTGAATTATGAAAATGTTGGCTTTATGCTTGAAACATCTTTTAAATTATGAAAATGTTGGTTTTATACTTTAAACATCTTTTAAACTATGAAAATGTTGTCTTTATGCTTGAAAAGTCATTGGATTATGAAATGTTAACTTTATGCTTGAAAAGTCATTGAATTATGAAAATGTTTTCTATATGCTTGAAAAATCTTTGAATTATGAAAATGTTGGCTTTGTGTTTGAAAAGTCGTTAAATTATGAAAATGTTGGCTTTATGCTTGAAAAGTCATTAAATAATGAAAAGGGTGGCCGAGTGGTCAAAAGCGCTGTCCGTTACGGATCACTGCCATCTCACCTCTGTCTGCGTGGGTTCGAGTCTCGGATTAGCCTATCTTGTGCTGAAAAATGGTGTTAAAGCATAAAAAAAAAATCCCCATAAAATATGAAAATGTTGGCTTTTTGCTTGAAAAGTCGTTGAATTATGAAAATGTTGACTTTGCGCTTGAAAAGTCTGAATTTCTTGACATACTTCCTGAGTATTTCTCAGAATGCATTGTATTTTCTTTGTGAATACAAAATGTCAATACTGAAAAAATTATGGCATAATTTTGGAAATTCAAATATTTTAATGAATAGATAAGTACATGAAATTGAATAAAATTAGCTAAATGATACATGACACAGTTATCATTAAGTGTGCCTTTTGTTTTGGTTTAGTGTTAATTATGTATCCTACTTTTATGCCTGTTTATGCAGTGATAAACAGAGTAACATATGGATTAAGTTCTGTCTCCCAAAAAAACTACAGAAAATGTATGGAAGGCTTTGAAAAGTCTTTGAGAACCAAGTCTCTGAGTTTATATGAACCATAGATATTGACCTGTCAATAATTTATGGCCATCTTTACAGTCAATGCTGAAACTTCCAAAAGATTCTTAAAAAGTGCTGATTTTCTTTTAATCATGAATGACATAGACACTGCTGCCAACCCTCACAATTTTGGCGTGAATGTCACAACTTTTTCACGAATTCTTGCCGCATGCAAAAAATTCACAAATTCTCCCAATTCTCCATTTTTTAAAATATTTAATAAAATATCCGATTTCCTGTTCAGTGTTAGTCATGATATCTGCAGTTGCCGAAATAGTCCAGTACAACCAGTTGCGGTATTAGTGACCTATAGCTGATTGGTACTGTTGGCCCTGTAGCAAGCATTTTAGCGTATTTTAATCTTTAAATATAAGACAAGTTTTACAAATGCTTTTAAGAAAAACGGACTTATCAGGAATTTTGTTCCGTGCATGTGCTGGCAACACTGATTTGAATTACCATTCAACAACTTATTTTCAAAATGTCTTCACCACCAGGGAAAAAAATATAGTCCGAGTTTCCTCTGACCCTTGTTATATCATTTTAACTTTGGAAATTTGTTTATTGTCCATATCAAGTGACTATATGACTTCATTGACATGTAGGTTGCGAGATTTGTAGTCATGTGACTTGTACAAAAATAGCCAGATCCAGGTCATATTTCAGCAACAACATATTTTCGTCTCACTTGTCAGTGGATTAAAGATAAGACAATTGATATGCTCACCATTTTTGGGACAATAAATCATATTTCTATCGATTTCAAGAAGGTATGTATATCTCGATCAAAGATCGTTAAAGTTTGCTGGGCCAGTTAGAGGTTACCCCATGCCATATGGTGTCGGCAAAGTCAAACTTTTCAATAGGAAATGGACTCTCACCCTATACCCCAACATAAATATCCAAATATGAAATAAATGGTGTGGCAAGTGTCAGAGGAAACTCGGAATAGTAAAAAGAAACATATTGCACAAAAAGTGAAGTTTAGTTTGGAATATGCCAAACATTTGCTGTGCATTCATTTGTTTCGACAAATATTCGCGGACTCTAGGATCACTTCACAAATTGCAAGCTTGGAGGGTTGGCATCTCTTCATGGATCTAAAACATTAAGATTCTTTTTGATGGTCTCTGTAGACATAGTGATCTGACCATGAATATATCAATACGAAAATATTAAAGCACACTCAACATGGGCCTTGTTTGACAGACTTAGACACTGAATATATGTTTCATTTTATTTGCAGTATTTCGAGAACTACAAGCTGGACACACCAATTAGCCATAATGCATCCTACAGATTGGAGTTCTTGTTTTACTTGGGAATAGCATCTCAAGTTTCTAATGTTGTTATAAGTGCACTGAACACATTTGTCCAGTTTGGAGCGTAAGTCATATTAGTAAACATGTTTTTAATTGTTCTTTAATTAACAGGAATGTTCACTATTGCAGACTTCCATAGTGTCTCTACCCACCCACACCCATTATTAAATCTAATGGATTAGAAGACATTTTCTCAGCAAAATCATCGTCTCACAGTTCATCTAGCTAATAGGCATTTTGCTGTAGTAATAATGTCATTGAAGAAAACTTTCATAAACTGAAGTTATTTAAATTTCTGTATGAACAAATATAGATTTAGAAATGCAAACTCATGATTCCATGTTTGAAGTTATCATCTTCATAATTATTTCCTTACCTTGTTCTCTCCTTCCCAGTGTTTCCCTCTACCCTCATTTGCGCTTCAAAGACCCCCAAATCTTTCATTTGACCTCAGTTTTGATACCAATGTTTGGTTTTTACTTAGTGTTACCCACAGTTTTGACACCAAGGAGACTTTTGACTCGGTCTTGGACCCCTATGGGAATATACTGTCCTTCCCCCACAAGTTGTTATTTATTTATTTATTCTGTGTTACTTAGCATGATTATGCAGAAACCTCTGAATGCTAACTTTGGTTGGCAGATCACTTTGTGCTGCACATATTTCTGCTGTAAATTGTACTAAACAGTTGCAGGCGAATCACTTTGCTTGGGCAGCCCCTTACTCTTCAGTAACTTGTTTAAAACATCAAAATAGTGATCTGGTTAACTGCAGAATAATATTGAAAATTTCCACAAAACACTTTGCCATCTCAGAGCTATGAATATACAGAGCTACAGCTTTTATTCAGATCTCTGTTGATTTGATGAGTGAAACCTGATTATAAAGGACAAAGAATCCTACATTTTTGTTCTTTATGGACAGATGTTGTTTATATGAAGGATATGTATCCAAAGAAAGATTGTCCTTTATGAACAAGTATTCTTCATATTAATATGTCCGCTAAGGTAATTTAATGTTTATTAAAAAAAATCTTGATCATGTTGCAGATTAATGCTTTTCTTTGATCATTGGGATATATTGCAGCACTCATAATACAGCGATCTTCTATTTTCCAGGCAAGCCTCTACCCGGAGAATAGCTATGGCTATATTTATAATAGTAATAGTCTTCATTTTGACAGTCGTCCTGGCCATTGTAGATAGCAGTCAATGTAAGTATAACCTGAAGAGTATCTCAACTGTGAAATGATGTTTCCTTGAGTCTGTTAGCAGAGTTTCTGTGGGTCCTGGAAGACAGGAAATTACTTTGTAATTTAATAAATACATTTCAAAACCTTTTAATTGGGGTGAAATTTTTCAAAAGTTTTGCAAATGTGATGTGATTTCTGACCATGGAGTTAAAAACATTGATAACTGCTAATTTCACAGAGAACTGAGTACCCAATAAAATAAAAAAAGTGCTTGTTTCAAATACAACACAATTAAAGTCAATAAATGGTGTCATTTCATGATATTATGGTCCTTGAGTTTTGTGAAATGACCCTGGAAAAGTCATGGAATTTGGTTTTGTTACATCTGTATGAACTTGGTACCAAGTTATTGTTCTGATTCATTTTTCTTGTAGCATGTATTTCCTTGCAATATTCAAAATGCCCCAAGATTTGCCAAGTGCAATCATAAAAAACCGGCATAGGATACACATACCACCTGTGTAGTATGTACTTCATCTGTACACACAGTGGGTTGTCTTTGGCCTGACAAGATATGGGACTTGTTGAAACGTTGCTGTGTCTGTAGAGCCAGGCAGATGGGACTTGCTGCTTCCTCTTGTCATTAAGACACCCCACCCACCCACCCCTTCCAGAAGTGTTTATGGTACAAATTTATAGAAGTTGTCAGCTCTTGTAAGGAAAGGGTACTTTGAAATATGGATGTCAGCTATTTCTATAAGCATGGAATTACTGACACATGGAAGGATCTTGGCAGTACCCAGTACTGAGTTCTGCCTTTTTTATGCAAGGGAGGTGACTTCTTCACTTGCCAAAGTTCCAGTGTGTTAACTGTTTTTACACTTAGACAGATTGATCAGATATTTCAGAGCTTTGTCCTAGCAACATCTACTGGATTTCATGAGTTGTCTCCCTTAGCATGTAATGCCAACTAACCAATAGTATGTAACAGTGGTGCATTGTTTGTTGGCCTAAGATGTTGGAGGCAATTGATCGAAAAAAGATACTTGATATATTTAACATCAAAAGTATGACTTTCTACTGGAGAGATGACGTGTATAATTGAAATAAAGGATGTATTCGTACAAGCACAGACCAGCAGTGGAAAAATGCTTATTGATGAGTCTATTCTAGTTGTGTGCTCTTCTTGTCTCGATCTTGTAGGAACAATGTTCAGATTTTAACAGCTTGATTTTTATTGGATGGGGTGGCTTGCTGCTGCATCAGATGAAATTCACAGACCTGAAGCACCGAAACATCTGAATGATCTGCTATGGTGTAGATAAGGTTACAGGATTCTTTGAAGGTCTATGACAGTTTGGGAACATTGAGGTAGCATTTGAAAGGTGGAATGGCCTTGGCATAGTCAATCTCACCTCAATGATTCAATTAGGCACAAAATGCAGCAACAGCGCTGACCTCATTAGCTTGATGAAAGACAGGGAGACGAAGATAAAGGGTCGGTAAACCTCTTAAAAAGTATTAATAGTATAGACAATGAAATGGAATATTTACATTCTTGTAGGGGAAAAGCAGGAAGAGAACAGTTTCATTTAGTGGACAACATGTTTTGATTTGAATATGTTACATGGCGGGAAAGAAGAAGAGATTTCAGGTTTTTAAAAATGATTTTGTGAAGTTGAGAGATGTCAAGAAGCCATTGAGTTCCATAAGGTTTGGAACTGCAGTTTATGAAGCTGTACTGGAGATAATTTAACTTCAAGTTTACTTAAACTTTAATTAAACACAATATTTAATGTTGCTGCATCAGTCATGAAACGTACTTCTGAGATGTTCGGTGCATGTTTTCCAGCCAGACAATAGCAGCACATGTTATTTTGTTATACCGTACTGAAGACAGGTCCAATTTACAAAAAAATCATCTGCCTTATTGGGAAGATCGTTTTAGGGTTGGCATGTCTTTGAGTTTGGCCACAAGTCCTGCCACCAATTAGAAAAGGCAGGTCATAGAGGCCAACTTTTCTTGCACTGGTGACAGTCATTGTTGATAGTTCTTTGCCCTTGCTTCACTGGAGAAGTTGAAGGATAACTAGATACAAAATGCAAACACAGATAATGCAAAAATATGAGCTCTTGGTGATATTTTGAGTTTGAATATGTGATTCTGTCATAATCTTCAGGTTTCCCAAATGTTTTATTCTGTCTGAAATTTGAATTTTGCTCACAAGTGTTTAATGCCACAGTGAAAATCTGCTTTAAGGAAATATTTTATAATATCGATAAGTAGATGGAAGTAGCATAAGAAATGTGTACAAATAGTTATAATGTTTCCGATGCACTTTGTGTATGTTGTAAACAAGCTGACATTTTGAACCCAGTAGGCAGTTTTGATCTGGAAGTCAGCTGCATAGCAGATAAAGAATATTTTGATGCCAGTTTTGTATGAACTAGCAGACACTTTACACAATGATTAAATATATTTGTCCTAAATTAAACATCATGTTCTAGTGTTTTTATGTCTTGTCATAGTAAAAGACATTCTCAACAAAATTGGGTTTCATGTAAAGATATGGTGAAATTTTCTTCTACCTGAAGATTATTTGAGCCTGTCTGTTACAGACTATATTAGGGGTATAAAATGTGACATGGGCAATACAATTTATACATACTCTGGAACTGTATCGTTTATACTTTCAGGGCCAATGGAGTTCTTTGCTATCACAATGGTTTCAGTTGTCATATTAAATTGTAAGTACCAGTAATTAAGTTTTAAAATGATAAGCATCTTACCACCTTTCCTTACCCTGTTTATATATGTGTGTAAATGTTATTTGCCTCTTTGACCCATTGGTCAAGATTACAGTGATAGAAAAATTTGGATTACGGTTTTGTTGAATATTTTTTGCATTTGCTTATATTTTGTAAACCTCCTTTGGAACAATCATTACAAAACTAAGATGATTCATTCTGTAAACACTCACCTCAGGTCAAGGCTTGTGATAGCAGATTTGTATTTAGGTTTTGCTTAAAGTTATTTGTTTACTTATATTTTCTAAATCCCTCCATTTAGATTCTGTTTATACTTGGAATGAATAACACTTGCTCTTCCATTTGATCTTGAGGTCAAGGTCTCTTGTGCTTCGACAATACTTTGGTCTTGGGTTCTGCGTGAAGGTCTTGCTTGGCACTAAAATTAAAAGTACTCACTGATTGATATTTAAATTCTGTCTCTGTTTTGTAGTAAAAAGTAATTGTTCTTTTTATATGCTGACCCCCACCTCATAAGGTGGAGTGCATTTTTCCCCTTTCTCATACTGACCATCCATTCATCTGCCTGTCTCATTCCAATTTAATTTCTGCACAGTAACTCAAGTTGTCCACCATCTACAGTTGGAGGGTGTAGTTGAGATTTATGTCAGTATTATCCTTTTTCATTTCCAGGTTGTGCTGGAGTCTATCAGAACAGTGTGTTTGGTCAGGCAGCTATTCTTCCAATGAAGTACACAAATGCTATTGTACTTGGAAATGTGAGTAACTAATATTGGAATAAATTCTTCTCCGGTATATTTTAATTCCCCTGATTATAAGTCTATGAGAGCAGATGCTATGTTCCTTTAGTTGCCATGAATCAGAATTATTGTTGACAACTCCACAAAAGACACATGACCAATTCATATGATTTTGCTGGGGCTTTTTATATTTGTTTAATGGATGCCAGCATGTCATTAATATGGTTGCCATTACATAAAAACGGAAAATCTTTTCAATATCATTATAATTGACCTATCACCACTTCTCACACATGCTGATCAATGAACCAATCTGTGAACGTAAATTAGAAACACCTCCAGGCATTGTGTTTGTCAGCCATTTTCCTCCGACAAGCTGCTTGGGGCAAAAATGAATTGATTATGATAAGTATTTAATGGCAGTGATTTTTTTTATTTCACCATCGAATATGGTGAAAAAGAAGTCAGTGAGAGTCTCTTAGCTCGATACTGAGATGATAAATGGAGGAATTAGATTTATTCCTTTCCCGAAACATAGACAAAACTTTGATTGATAAAGACGTTTTTGTGCTCAGCTGAATATGGAAACAATTTATGGCAAATACATGTTTGCTTGCATAAACATATGTAGGAAGTACTTCCCATCGACGGTTTGATTAAAATAACAAATTGAAATTTTATTCCAGCATTATTTTTTTTCTCCTGGAAAAAATTCGTTTCGTCAAAAAAAGATTGGGAAAATTTGTTTCGTTTAACGGAAAATATTTTGAAAATTCCCCAGCGTGTAAGACCGGAAATGTGCAGAAAGTTCTTAGAAAACCGTGCAGACTTGAATTAATATGGTTGGCGATCTCTTCTACAATGTCTAAAAGAAAGGGAGATTTGATTGACGTTGGAAAGTCAGAGAAGTATGAAACTTCTTTCCAAGCTTGTTACAGCCTGGAATTAACATGCCTCACTCGTGGTAGTGATAAATATACAGCGTTCTACAAGACTTGCAATTCATGTGTCAGTGTTGACTGGGGCAGACGCGATGATTGTCGTCGACATCTTCAGTCACAAAAGTAAGTTTTTAATCTTACTGTTTATTTTATGGCCTTAATTGTATGCTTCAAATTGTAATTTGAGTGCCACCATTAAAATTATGATTGTCATTAGCGAAATTAATATACACAGATAGATTGGTTAAGTCAGGTACAGTTGATAAACGACAATTGAATCTTTACATCTGCAGATTATACAAATACTAAGACTTCATTATTATTATTATTATTATTATTATTATTATTATTATTATTATTATTTTTTAGCTGTAAGGGGCCGTCCATTTAATATGTACGCATGGAGGGGGGGAAGGGGTAACCCAAATGCATGCGCTTATCTACTGATAATGTACTTATGCATAAACGGGGGTAGGGGAGGTGAAACCTCAATAATAATTTGTATAATACGTAACCTGTTCGCCTGGGTTTGTCGGCGTTTGAATTTTAGCGGACACATGACATATTCTTTAAAGTTTCACAGCTTATTTCTTTGATGCAACCAGACATTCAACGATGATGGACTGTTTTATTAAACACGTTAATATTATTCATCCTTGATCATTTCTGCGTGGATTAAATATAGGCCACTCTATAAAACTCTGGGGTGTGTGTTTAAAAATATATGCATGTTTACAGGGAGGGGGGAGGAACCAATATTCGTACTAAATGGATGGCCCATAAACCCGAAGATGTACTTCAACATTTTAGATTCATCAACTTTTTCCCTTTGAACATCTACGTACCTAAGATATAGTAACATCTGGAAGAGAAACAAATACTTAATTGTGCCTTAAGTTTTAATAAAAAGTAAGAAACATGAAATGCAATTCATTTGTGCATTATAACACAATTTATATTTTCTTGTCTTTTGTTTCTGAGTCAGTATTTTAAATTTTATGTACTTTATTTCACAGGCACTTAACATCTGCACAGACAAAGAGAAACACACAGGATATGTCACATTTTTTTCAAACTTGTGGATTCGTCCCTTGAAGAAGCTGTGAACAAGGCTGAAGCACTTTTTACTGGGTTTCTCGTTGAACATATCTGCAGCCGATCATGCAGGTGCCCTATTCAAGGCTGTGTTCCTGCATCCATCCCATTCAGCATGTGACAGTAGTAGTGTTAATTGATGTTTTTCACTGTTATTGATATATTGTTTTCTATTATCTAATAATAAACCATTTTAGAATTTGTATATGTTCATTTGAAAATCATTCTCTTTTTGTAAACGTGTTGAACATGTTTCGCCCTTGATGAAATCCTCCCTGAAATAACTGAAATCTCCCTGAAATTTTTTCTAAATCTCCCTCTTAGACTCTCTTTGGGGTTGGCAGGTCTGAATATGTGTGATAATAAACGTTTCTAGAATATGGGTGGAGAACCCGTAACTTTTGATGTATATTATTTTTCTTCTTTAGGATGCACTGAACCCCAGACTGCATTATTTTAAAATTGAAAATTTACATTTTAATGTTTGATTTTCCCAAAAATAATAATTTATCATATTATTCTTTTTAACACTTGAGTAACTCTTTACTTTCTCATGGGGCTGAAGGAAGGATATGGATATATACATGTATTAATAAGAAATACCCAAACAGTGGTTTCAGATAAATATTGTCCGATATATTAAGCACGCATTTACAAATTTATATCGACTGACATCGGTGATCGAAATTCAGTCTGACAAACACAGTAGAACCTTACATTTTTTATGTACAACAGTATAATTCTAAACAGGAATTATTAAGGATTTTGTTATTAATTTTTAATTAATTTACTTCCAAGGCAGCATAAACACAAGCCAGATAAAATAAATACAGATAAGTACTAAATACATTAGTATCTTTTGCAGCTAATTTTCGTTTTAATGAATAAGTTCTCGAACAGCTTTGAAATTGATGTTTATTATTTACTGAAATAATACACTTAGGCTATCATTATACGACTTGAACTACAAATCGAAATATTGTCTACTGCAGTATAGTTTATGTAACTTTGTAATTTAACATTTTTAAGAATAATGCAAATAATTTTTAATAAACATCACTCAAATTGAAATGTAATTCTATGCCAAATAAGGCATGTTTGTCAGAGGTTAACAGGTTGTCATGTCATGTGATTAGTAGGCAGAGTTATCTGTCATCCGGCTTAAGTTCAGTTACCACTCCACAGAATTTAACAAAATTGGACAAAATATATCTTGGTAGAGTTCATACAAATGATGTCAATGATGCATGCATTTCTTTTAATTGATTCTCCATAGATAGCAGTTTTACTTACTAGTGTCCTTCATTTCAGAATCTGTGTGGAATCTTCACATCCGTCATTAATGTTATATCTATAGCAGGTAAGTAGCTTTCACATTATAAAAGAAAAGTAAAACCCTTGCACTTTTACCTGTTTGAAACAAATTTATCCAAAACGGTTATAAAATTGATTTGTAAATCCAATTGAGCTGGTTTAGTACTTGAAATTCATTGTACATTTTATGTTCTAATTATTATATTTTTTTTAAAGATTAAGGAAAAACTACCTATCTATCCTAATTTTCAATTAAGTGCAGTATGAAAGTCACCTTTTTTTTGGTGTGATCTAAACCATTGCAGGATAATTCCAATTATTATGTAATAAAATAGATCCTGTTTTTAAAAAGTTCACAATAAAGTTAAGATATTGAAAATGGCTAAGACTGTTTTTACAAAAGTCAAATCATACATTTTCATTTTAATTGTAATATTATCTGTGCATAAAGATAAATATCTAATTGTTTTAGCATATATATGTACATACTGGCAACTCTTTGGTCTGGAGAGGGATGGGCTCCGCTAGACGACTTTTGCCCAAGACACACTGATAATGGTGGACAAATCTGAAGTTATCATACCAGATCGGTCGTCACCTGGATCAACAAGGACCGCGCCTGCCGTTTTCAACCAGGACGGAGGTGACAAGTGTGCTACTGGTACTTTGCATAAAATCAGAGCGAGAGACAGCGTTGCCATCGCCACCTGGAACATTAGAACTCTGGCGCAAACAGGAAGTCTCCAAGAGTTGACACACGAGATGGAACACTACAAGTGGCACATACTAGGACTCGGGGAAGTAAGATGGAAAGCCCTAGGAGAACACCAAAGTGAAGATGGGCATATATTATACTATAATGGAGAGTTGGACAAGTCCATAAATGGAGTAGGCTTCCTTGTAAACAAAGCCATCAAGGGATCTGTTCTTCAATGTTGCCCCATATCTAGCAGAATCATCTCCATTCGTCTGAAAGCATCCCCCTTTAACATCACAATTATCCAAGTCTATGCTCCAACTATTGATCATGATGTTGAAGAAATAGAGGAGTACTACAACAAACTTCAAGGTATAATAAACATGTTAAGTAAAAAAGACATCCTTATTATCCAAGGAGACTGGAATGCCAAAGTTGGCAAAGATGCTCTAAAAGACTGGGATGATCATTGTGGACCTTCTTGCAATGATCTTACCAATGAAAGAGGGAGATGGCTGCTCGAGTTCGCAAGCCTCAACAACTTGGTACTAGCCAACACCCTGGGTCAACATAAAGTTTCCCGATGCTGGACATGGCATGCACCAAATGGAACCCATCATAACCAGATCGACTACATACTAGTTCAAAACCAGCACCAATCTGGCATCAATAGAGAAAAAACAAGAACGTTTCCAGGTGCTGATATTGGGAGTGATCACGACCTCGTCATTATGAACTTCCAAGTGAGGTTGAAGAAAATTAACAAGCCAAAGAAAATCAGGCTCAAATTCAACCTTGAACAACTGAAGGACCCTAACATCTGCAAGTCATTCCAAGTCACAATTGGAGGAAAATTTGCTCCATTCCAACACAGTCATGACAACAGTTGCCAAGGACATCATTGGCCTCCATCATCCAAAGAAAAAACGCTGGGTTACAGAATAGATTCTGAATCTGTGTGATGCCCGAAGAGACCTAAAAAACACCAGACACACAACAGGGGCAGTGGAATATCGAGAAATAAACAATAATGTCAGAACAAAATTGAAGAAAGCAAAAGAAGATTGGATTAGACAACAGTACACAGAAATAGAGAGCAGTCTGATAATGAATAACAGCAAAAAGGCATTCCAAATTGTGAAAGACCTCACCAGAAAGAAGCAACCAAGAGTCAGTACCATTCAAGATGAAAATGGAAAATGCCTCACAGAAGCAAGTGACAATGCAGAAAGATGGACTGAGTATTGTGAAGAACTCTACAACCATCCGTCCTCAGGAGACCCAGAGGTGCTTGAAGATCCAAACTCCACAAATAATGATGATTTCCCCATTCTCAAAGAAGAGGTGTAGCTAGCAATAAGAGCACTGAAGAATGGAAAGGCAGCTGGAGTAGACAACATCCCAGCTGAACTTATCAAGAATGTTGGGGAATCAGTGATAGAACTACTAACAAAAATCTGCAACAAGATCTGGCAGACAGGTGAATGGCCAACACTGTGGACACAGTCACTAATTATAACACTTCCCAAAAAAGGCAATCTCCAGCTGTGCCAAAATTACAGAACTATCAGTTTGATCAGCCATGCTAGTAAGGTGATGCTGAAGATCATCTTGAACAGACTGAACCCACAAGCAGAAGAAGTAATCGCTGAAGAACAGGCAGGGTTCCATAGTGGAAGAAGCACAACAGAACAAATTTTCAATCTTAGGGTTCTGTGTGAATTTCAAAGTACTCACTACATCAACAAGACATCTATCATGTGTTCATAAATTTCAAAAAGGCTTTTGATGGAGTGTGGCATGAGGCATTGTGGGCCACAATGAAGAAGTACAACATGGGTCAAAAGTTGACCAACACCATCAAGCAGCTGTACGCCAAGGCTACCAGTGCAGTAATTGCTCAAGGTTCTGTGGGGGACTGGTTCAAGACTACAGTTGGAGTTCGGCAAGGCTGTCTCCTGTCACCCACGCTTTTCAACATCTACTTAAGAGTGAAGCCCTGGAAAACCACTGTGGGACAGTCAGCATTGGAGGGCGTAACATCACCAACCTCCACTTTGCAGACGACATTGATGGGCTGGCAGGCTGTGAAGATGAGCTTGCCACCTTAGTGAAGAACCTGGATAAAACATCTTCCAGATTTGACATTGAGATAAGTGCCAAGAAGACAAAGCTGATGACAAACAGTGGCAAACAAGATTAAAGTCCGAGGACAGAAACCAGTGGGCCAATTCAAATATCTTGGTTCCATAATCATGGAAGAGGGATCAAGAGCAGAAATTTTGTCACGAGCAGCACAAACAATGGCAGCTATGTCAAAGCTAAGACCATCTGGAGAGACAAGAACATCTGTCTGAAAACTAAAATCAGACTATTGAGAGCACTAGTCATCTCAATCTTTCTGTATTCATGTGAGGCCTGGACCTTGACGGCAGAATTACAACGAAGAATTCAGGCACTTGAAATGAGATGCTACAGAACCATCCTTGGCATCTCTTACATGGACCACATCACAAATGAAGAAGTGCGCAACACCATCAGACACAAAGTAGGCCATTATGAAGACCTCACCATTGTCAAAAAGAGAAAGCTGAAATGGTATGGCCATGTCACTAGAGCCAACAGTCTATCCACAACAGTTCTGCAGGGTAGTGTCCAAGGTGGTAGAAGGAGAGGTAGACAGAGAAAAAAGTGGAGTGACAACATCACAGAATGGACCAGGAAAAGTTTTGCAGAGACACAGGCATTGGCACATGATCGAGTCAAGTGGAGGGAACTGGTCAGATGTTCAGCAGCACAGTGCCTCAACGACCACACTAGGTCAAGAGACTGATGATGATGATGATGTACATACTGACACAAGACTGCTTATTTTAATAACTAATAATTAGGCATTGGAAACATTGTGAAATGAAAATAGTTAGAAAAAACCCATTTGTAAATAACAATATATTTAGCAACATAGCTGGCTTTATTTTGAACAATTTCAAAAGACCAAATGTGTTTTTGACAAAAATATGCAAGCTAATGATGTGTAAAATGCTGACACGAATGTGTTTGTCTTGGCTCTCTGAATTGTTCTTCAGAATTTGAAGTTATATTTAGATAGATAGATAGACCTATTTGCAGATTTATTCTGTGACAATGTACAAACCATTAGAGATAAGCTTGACAAAACAATTTCAATTGACTTGTCATCGTGACCATACATGTGAACTTGATCCAGTTCCAACATCACTGCTGCTTTTGAGTGCTTACATCCAATATTGCCTTCATGAACTAGTTCTTAATACCTCTCTCACATCCTGGGAATTCCCATAAGTTTTAAAAACTGCCATTTGTAAAGCCTCTGCTGAGGAAACCAACACTCAACCATGATGATTCAAAGAACTACCACCCAGCTTCTAATCTATCTAAAGAATCTTAGAAAAAAGTTTTTCTAACTCAGCTTGTATCTCATTTGAACTCAGTCCTTTTAGCAATGTACAGTCTGCATATCGCCCTGGCCATAGTACTAAACTACTTTTCTGAAAGTAGTTAATGACACTCTCTACTTTGGATAGAAGAATGATTACAGTCCCCAGCCTTCTTGATTTGACTTCAGCATTTGAGACAATAGACCATGATATATTACTTTACTGTCTCCAGCATTTATTTGGCATTCACAATACAGCCTTACTCTGTGTTCAAGTCCTACTTAGTCAGCTTAACACAAATTTTATCTGCAAATGGAATACTCTCCAGCCCAGATGATCTATTTTGTGGTGTTCCACCGGGGTCTGTTCTTTGACCTGTTCTAATCATTCTATACACTCAGCTGCTTTCAAGTGACATAGATCATCATCTAGTATCTCACCAGTTGTATGCTGATGACACCCAAATATACAAATCTAGACACCCAAATGAAGTTGATGCTACCATCCAAGGAGTAGAGAGGTGCATTTCAAATGTGAAATCATGGTTGACATGTAACAAGCTGCAGATGAATGATGATAAAACTGAAGCCATTCTGATCACAACATAATACTTTCACATTAACATTTTTTTATACCTCAAACAATAATTATCAGCAACACCAACATTAAATTCACACAGTAAGTACAAAACATGAGTTTTACTATTAACAGTACTCCCACATTGCACCAACATGTCATGAACATATGCAAGGCTGCATATCTTGTGCTGAGACGCAAAATCGGGGTGCTCTTTTTTTCATTACCAGAATTAACAGTAGATTCCACAGGAGAATTTTTTTTTATTTGCTTGATAATGCTTTGAATAAGCATAAATTGGCAGAACTGTATCTATATACTATAGATACTATAGATCAGCTGATACTATAATATAGGAGTTGCATTCTATTGAAAAATGTCTTCATCATTGTACAGTATTCTCATCATATGAATCACCATGCTACAGGATAGGCTGCTGATAGATTAGAACTCCTCAAGTATCAACTTGGCACTATTCCTAACAATATACTTCATGCGGACAGAGTTGATTTTTTTCATCTTATTTCTCAGCTAAAAGACCCAACAACTAGAAGATATAAATTTCCTCTTTCTTGTCAGGTTATGAAAGGAATATTGGTTCTTTACCATTCTATTGCTGACTGTGAGAGATTGTTCAGTATTGCTATATAAAAAAAACAAGTGAATTCAGATCCAGGCTCTGTAACCCAGCACTTAGTTCTCTACTGGTGTGCAAAACATGTATAGTCTCAGCTGTTACAAGGTGTTTTGAAATGCAATATGAGAATCTGTTGCGTTTTAAAGCTCCAAAGTGTTATGTGTGAAAATTTGAAGCAGTGATTGAGGTTTAAAGTCAGATGGATAAATAAATCCTTTTGAATTTTTATCATGTCATATGTTGATTGCTCTGTTTCTGCTTGGATTACTCCTTTTGTCCACTGTGATTACACACTCGCCATATATGAGTATGTGCTAAGAATGAATTGCTCTTGTTTTTGCTCTTTACAAAGTCAGACTCTGTCAGAAAGTTTATGCTGAGAATGGCATGCTTCACTGATTTCTCATTTTTTTGTCTTTTTCTTTACCAATCACAGACGTTTTACCTTTGTATGGACTAGGCCAACCTGGGTATGTGAAAAAGTTTGCCAATAGCTTCCAAGACCTAACATTTTTGTTTGATTTTGCTATAAGTCTCACAAAAATCATCCTTAAAATACAGACTTGCTGCATAAAAGCAAAAACTGCAAAAAAATGATCATTGCTGAAAAATCTGGAAAAAAATTTCATCAGTGTTTGAGTTGGTTTCATATTAGAAAATATGAAATTAACTTTTAATTACATTTTCCAGCGTTACAATAGCAGTTTAAATTTTGTTACACCCTACTAAAAACTGGTTAGATTTATAGGGAAAAATCAACTGCCTCACTGAGATGGATTCGTCAGGGTTGACGGGTCTGGCTTATCTTGAGTCAGTGGCTTATAGGATTTTCCAGATTTTTCCTTTGCCAGATATTCTTGTTGCCATGTATAATCAATTATTTGCTGAAAAATGGCCTTAACCCAAAACAACAATGAACCATAATCACAGCTGTGTTTTGACATTTAACCTTAAAAAAAAATGTTATTCTAACTGCTGAAATAATCAAGTCTTGCATTTTGTGTATTGAGTAAGATTTAGTTTCCACTTAATCCATTTTGTTAACATTATCTATTCAAATTGGTCTCCCCCCCCCACAACAGTCATAAATGAGAGCAAAAATATCTCCTTTCAAAATTTCAGATGGATTAGAAAAAGGCAAAAAAGAACGAAACAAAAAATAACTAGATTCCTCTAAATATGAAGTCACCTGTGCAGCATCACATGACATCAATTTCAGATGGATTCTAGTCGATGTGTGTGTAAAGCAAAATGTGCTACATATGAAAACTTGTAACAGTAAAGGATGTTAAAAGACAAGGGGCAAATAAATCATTGTTTATTGAAATTTTATCATGTTATATGTGAAATTTTAGCATGTTATATGTGGATTATGCTTTTTCTTTCCTGGACTTGGCCAACCTGGGTATGTGAGAAAGTTTGCTAATAGCTTCCAAGACCTAACATTTTTGTTTGATTTTGCTATGTCTCACAAAAATCATCCTTAAAATACAGACAGATGGATTCTAGTCGATGTGTGTGTAAAGCAAAAAGTGCTACATATGAAAACTTGTAACAGTAAAGGATGTTAAAAGACAAGGGGCAAATAAATCATTGTTTATTGAAATTTTATCATGTTATATGTGAAATTTTAGCATGTTATATGTGGATTATGCTTTTTCTTCCTGGTTTCCGCTTTTTGACCACTTGGATTATGCTTTTTCCACGTCAGGGGTTAGCATATATGTTGAAAGTTCAGATGCGCCTTACACCCAGACAAAACCGGGCTGTAGACTGTTAAACTTCATGTTGACTATTATTATTAATAGAAGACTATGATGGACCCTGACACCAAAAAAGATGAAATCACTAATTAAACCGTTTTACTTGCGTGATAAAACATGTTTTGTTATTGATGTGATTTGTAAACTAACTACTAACTAGCAACTATCATAATAAGCACAACAAACTGCATTTGCTGTCATGGCTATATTGATTTTAATTTGGGCTGCTGAAATTTTTATTTACGGATGCATCAGCGAGTTCGTGTTTATTTGAAAAATTGGCAGGGTAGATCAGAGCAGTCTCAATACAGTTAACAAGCTATACTTGGTGTCCATTGAACATAAAATTATCAGATATGTGTTTAAGGTGTTGGCAGAAATGGAAAATTTATGATGACTCCGTGTGCAGATATGGAACTGCGAGGCAAAACCAATAAAGGGATTTGATCTGCATGCGCTAAGAAAAGAACCAAAAGACCCCCCAAAAAACCCCGAACAAAACACGAAAATCGAAACACAAAAATGATGCCACTGATCACCCCCAATCTATTAACGAGTGAGAAAATAGTAAAGACATGTGGGGTTAGAGGATGTTTATCTTGATAAAAATTAAAAACTGATTCATCCACAACTTGATGTATTCCCTCAAGTAGGCCTGAATTTTTCTCACAATGGAAAAATGTCCTTTCATTGTCATCATTGGATTGGAATTTAGCAAGTTTAGGTTTAAAGTACATTCTGCCAGTGGCTAGATTCTGGATACTTATGACTCGCTTGACTTGTTTAAGATTACTTCAATATAGGTAGAATTTGGGAAGTTATTTCAGAGTCGGTATGGTACAATGAAAGGTCTGTAGTGCAGTGGTCATGGTCTAGAGAGCACCATCATGTAGTGTAATAACATACTTTAGGTAATGAGGTCAGTCAACCTTGAAAATATTGCATGTGTAACCTCAAGGCAATATAGGCTGGGTGAGGTATTATTTTGCAAAGAAACCATTCCTTGGTAAATATAAATGTATAAAAGAAATTGGCAAGTTAAGGGAAATAGTTTTTGTATATTGTCTAACCAGTCACCGGCTAATCTGGCTGTATTGATAATACTAATTCAATTCCATACTTATTTAGTTTGAAAGATATGTAATTTTGTATATAAATATTCACAGCATTCATATAAATATAACTCCAGTTTAAATCTAAATAATGATGATTTAAAATGTTGCTCTTTGCTTTTCCAGTCATCTCCATTTCCCAAAGAATATTACCCATTTTCATTAGTGTTGTTTAGCAACGGTTGTTATATGACATAACGAATCACAACCTTGTATCTAACATTGTTATGTAGCTGGCAGGCCGGTACCATTTTTTTCAGTTGTAAAATACCATACTTTGAGAAAATAAATAAAGCAAATTAATTTTTAATATTCAGTATAATGAAGCGTAATTAATCTGGTTTATTGCTTTGTAAATACTTTTCCAGATGCCTAACAACCAGTAGTTCTGGTGGTGATCGTGCACCAGTAGCACACTTAACACCTCTGCCCTGGTGCAAGACAAAAAGCACGGTCCTTGTTACGGGCGACGACCGATCCGGTATGGTTGGAGGCAAAGTTGTCATTGCATGTGGTGTGTCTTGTGCAATGAACCTGGCGGAGCCCATCCCTCTCCAGGCTGTTGACCATAGTCGAACTCCACTTTACTAGTGGCTCGCCTTGGTCCTGGACACATGGCCATTGAGTCCTTCTTGGGACTCCTCTGCCCTAGGCGGTGACCTTATTGAGGAAGGTATACGCCAAATGAGGTACTGTGTCAGCACCCTAGCCTTTGGTTGTCCAAAACCTAACCTGCAAGGCAGCAGGGGACTCGTGGAGGGCGGGGTCGTCTATATCCCGTGCAAATGTGAACATTTGTCCGCTGCCCAGGCTTGAAGACCAGTGTAAAGATATAGAAAACAATCTAAACATCAGCATTGGTACGTGGAACATCAGAACATTAAAAGCGCCTGGAAAGGTAGAGGAACTGACACACAAAATGAACAGAATCCATTGGACCATCCTGGGACTGTGTGAAGTACGATGGAAGAACCTTGGGGAAACATCAACACATGATGGCCATAAACTATACTACTCTGGCAGAGATGATAAACATGAACAAGGTGTCAGATTCCTCGTCCACAAAGATACAGTGAACACTGTCATGAGTTGTCGGCCAGTCTCCAGCAGGCTTATCACCATACGCTTGAGGGCAACACCACTCAATATCACCATTGTGCAAGCTTACGCTCCAACTACAGACCATGATGATGAAGAATTAGAGGATTTCTACGACCGACTGCAAGAAGTCCTGGACCAGACCCCAAAGAAAGACATTCTTGTTGTGCAAGGAGTCTATAATGCCAAAATAGGAGAGGATGCCGTTGATAACTGGAAAGGCATATGTGGACACTACTGCAATGCAGAGACCAACGACAGGCTTAAGGCTCCAGGAATTTGCCAGCTTCAATGATCTGAAACTGATGAACACGTTTGGTCCACACAAAGCATCCAGAAGGTGGACCTGGCATAGCCCGAATGGAGAACACCATAACCAGATTGATTATATCATGGTAAAGAAACGTTTCCACACCAGCGTAAACATTGCCAAGACAAGAAGCTTCCCAGGAGCAGACATTGGAAGTGACCATGACTTAGTGATGATGACCCTCCGAATACGTCTAAAAAAAAGTCAACAAAGAGGGCCCCACAAGAATCAAGTTCAACCTTGACAAGCTAAAAGACCCAGAGGTATTGGAAGCCTTCCAGGCAAGGATAGGAGGAAAATTTGCCCCACTGTTACTTCTTAGTGCAGAGAACACAGTTATAGACACATTGATCGACACATTTAACATAGAAGTGACCCAAACAGCCAGTGAGATCCTTGGCAAACATCGACAACCAAAGAAACCTTGGGTTACAACTGACATACTTGATATGTGTGACAAGCATCGAGAGCTAAAGAAGAAAAAGTCAGAAGTAGAAGGAGCAAAACAATACAGGGAAATCAACCAGGTTATCAAGAAAAGCATGAAAAAGGCAAGGGAGACATGGATTGAAGACCAGTGTAAAGATATAGAAAACAATCTAAAGAAAAATAATGGCAAAAAAGCATACCAACTGATGAAAGACCTGACCAGTGTAAAACAAGGATGCTCCTCCATCATTCAAGATAAGGGAGGGAATTGTCTTACAGAAGAACAAGACATTCTTAAGAGATAGACAGAATACTGCCCAGACCTGTACAACCACAGACCTACAGGGGACCCAGAAAAACTCAACATCCCATCAGTGACCAACACTGACAACTACCCCATCCTCCGAGAAGAAGTAGAGGCTGCAGTGATATCACTGAAAAAAGGGAAAGCAGCAGGAGTAGACAACATCCCTGCAGAACTAGTCCAACAAGGAGGTGAATTCATGATAAGCGCCCTACTAACAATCTGCAACAAGATCTGGCAGACAGGGTAATGGCCTACACCATGGACTCAGTCACTCATAGTAACTCTCCCAAAAAAAGGCAACTTGCAGCAATGTCAGAACTATTGTACGATCAGTCTTATATGCCACCCAAGCAAAGTAATGTTAAAAATCATATTAAACAGACTGAAGCCGCGGGCAGAGGAAATCATAGCTGAAGAACAGGCAGGCTTCAGACCAGGGCGAAGCTCAACTGAACAGATTTTCAACCTGAGAATACTATGTGAGAAATACCTCCAGCACCACCAACGAGACCTTTATCATGTCTTTATAGATTTTAAGAAGGCGTTTGACAGGGTATGGCATGCAGCCCTTTGGTCCACCATGAAGCTGTACAACATCAATGCTAACCTGATCAGAGTCACAGAAAGCCTTTACAGCAAGGCCACCAGCGCAGTATGCTTCAACGGTCAAATAGGAGATTGGTTTAGGACAACTGTGGGAGTCCGACAGGGCTACGTGCTTTCACCTATGCTCTTCAACATCTTCCTTGAAAGAATCATGACCGATGCACTGGAAGACCATGAAGGAACTGTCAGTATTGGAGGCAGAATAATAACGAATCTGCGCTTTGCTGATGACATCAATGGCCTTGCAGGAAATGAGGAGGAGCTAGCTCAGTTGGTGGAAAAACTGGACAGGACAGCTACTGCTTTTGGTATGGAAATCAGTGTAGAGAAGACCAAATTGATGACCAACAACACCAGTTGCATCAGCACTGACATCATGATTAGTGGCCAAAAACTGGAAACAGTTAATAGATTCAAGTACTTAGGAGCCATCGTGGCAGATGAGGTATCGAAACCAGAAATATTGTCCAGGATTGCACTGACAATAACAGCAATGGCAAAGCTGAAGACAGTTTGGAAAGACAGAAACACCTCAGTCAGCTCAAAAATCAGACTGATGCACTCCTTGGTTGCATCTGTATTCCTATATGCCTGTGAATCATGGACCCTCAAAGCGGATCTTGAAAGGAGGATACAAGCTGTTGAAATGAGATGCTTTCGAAGGTTGCTTGGCATTACATATAGAGATCATGTCACGAATGAGGAAGTGGAAAACAGAATTAAGCAAGCCATTGGACCTTATGAAGAGCTATTGACCATTGTGAAGAAGCGCAAAATGAAATGGTATGGATATGTCACACGATCAACAGGGCTTGCTAAGATAATTATGCAAGGTACTGTGCAGGGAGGGCGAAGGAGAGGAAGACAGGAAAAGATGGGAGGATAACATCTCAGAGTGGACAGGACTGAAGTTGAGTGACACAGTGAGAGTATCAGAGAACAGATTGGAATGGAGGAAGCTGGTTGTCAGGTCATCAGTGGTGCCCCAACGGTCGGCAAGACTAAGGGATAGATAGATAGATAGAACAGCCAGTATGTGAGGCTGTTCTGTTTTATTCATGCATGTCACAAACACTGTTTGTAAACGTAGTCTTGTGATATAATGTACTCTTTATTTATGTACATAAAATGTTATTTTATGGCCCATTTTAGATTCATAATCTATTTAATTGATTTTGTGTTTTGTACTTTTAAAAAAAAAGACTTTTTAATAATAAGTAATAAAAATCTATATGTATAAAGATCCTTAATTTTTATACTAAATTCAGCATTAACAGAAAATACAATAGCGCATGTAGAAATGTTGGGTTACCAAATTGCATATGCACCACATTACACGCACACACACACACACCCAGCCTGAATTTGAGTCAACATATGATATTATTATGTAATCCTTTGTTTTTTTAATTGTGTGGTGTTCAAGATCAAATTTGAAAGGGTTGTTTTATTTTACACTTTTCAAAATGGGCATAGTTTTTAAAAAAATAATGAAAAGTACTCTATTCTTGTGTTCACTCACAAAGATTTACAACGGAATGATACAAAATTCGAATTATACAACAACAACAATAATAAGTGATTATTTATTTATTTATCATCAATATGTTTACATGGTATACAGTGCATAGAGGGAGGAATAGTCAGTCCAAATTCCATAACAGTGTTTCGCAACCATTATCTTGGCCAACATGGTTGTTGTTGTATGGTTTAACGCCATTTTTCAGCACACGATATGCTATACATGGCAGCCAGTATCAATGGTGGAGGAAGAACCTGGGAAAATCCGCAGAAAGAACCACCGACCCATGAGAAGCTACTGGCAAGCTTTCCCACATACCCACATTAGCTGAATCTGAGACTTTGAACACACACAGACAGAGGTGAGATGGCAATGGTCCGTAACGGAGAGCGCTTTAGACCACTTGCCCACTTGGGGCCCCGGCCAACATGGTAGTTATCACTTAACTTAGACAAAACAACAATAAGGTTTAATGAACATTTATCATATGCTTGAAAACAATATGGCCAAAGGCATAATGCCTAGCTGGTAATAGACATCATACAGTATTTATAGCTCTCTGAACAATGCAACTGGAGATGGTCAAATACTAATTAGAGTTACAATTATGACCAAATATCTTTTTTTTAAAATCAATAATGGATACAGTTTTTGTCTTAAAGAATGTGACATATCTTGCCAAATTATAAATCCAAGATCTTAAGTCAATTCAGTGACATGATCACTGTAAGTATAGAACATTGACGAAAAGTGTGAAAAACACCCTTGATATTAAATTCTTCAATTATAATTATGATGGGAGGGACGGGTGATGCCCCTAATAAAGAAATAATCTTCTGTGCCAGGAGGTTCAAATGTGTGACTGTTGTGGGAATCAAGCACATATCCTGGATCTTGGCAAGACACTGCACATTGTTGATGTACCATTGGCATTGAACACAAAAACGATTAATTGGTCAATTCAAGCAACATAAGTCACTGCAGCCAAGACAAAGTTTGGGAAATTTGAGGAGTTCTTTGTATCCTTTTTGGGCAGCACTCCAGATTAAGTTTGTAATGTTAGCCATGTCATCCATCAAATGCTATAAACACATGGGTAGGAGATCTAAAATTAAGGTTGATCTTGGCAATCCACTCTAAATTGCTTGCCGACCCAGTTTTTAATTGTGACCCATTGGAGAAGTACCACTGATATAGTGGATCAATGTCACATTTTAGTTTGTAGTGAAATAAAAAAATTGGAGAAGTACCACTGATATAGTGGAATCAATGTCACATTTTAGTTTGTAGTGAAATAAAAAAATTGGAGAAGTATCACTGATATAGTGGATCAATGTCACATTTTAGTTTGTAGTGAAATAAAAAAATTGGAGAAGTATCACTGATATAGTGGATCAATGTCACATTTTAGTTTGTAGTGAAATAAAAAAATTGGAGAAGTATCACTGATATAGTGGATCAATGTCACATTTTAGTTTGTAGTGAAATAAAAAAATTGGAGAAGTACCACTGATATAGTGGAATCAATGTCACATTTTAGTTTGTAGTGAAATAAAAAAAATTGGAGAAGTACCACTGATATAGTGGAATCAATGTCACATTTTAGTTTGTAGTGAAATAAAAAAAATTGGAGAAGTACCACTGATATAGTGGATCAATGTCACATTTTAGTTTGTAGTGAAATAAAAAAATTGGCGAAGTACCACTGATATAGTGGAATCAATGTCACATTTTAGTTTGTAGTGAAATAAAAAAATTGGCGAAGTATCACTGATATAGTGGAATCAATGTCACATTTTAGTTTGTAGTGAAATAAAAAAAATTGGAGAAGTATCACTGATGTAGTGGATCAATGTCACATTTTAGTTTGTAGTGAAATAAAAAAATTGGAGAAGTACCACTGATATAGTGGAATCAATGTCACATTTTAGTTTGTAGTGAAATAAAAAAATTGGAGAAGTATCACTGATATAGTGGATCAATGTCACATTTTAGTTTGTAGTGAAATAAAAAAATTGGAGAAGTATCACTGATATAGTGGATCAATGTCACATTTTAGTTTGTAGTGAAATAAAAAAATTGGAGAAGTATCACTGATATAGTGGAATCAATGTCACATTTTAGTTTGTAGGGAAATAAAAAAATTGGAGAAGTACCACTGATATAGTGGAATCAATGTCACATTTTAGTTTGTAGTGAAATAAAAAAATTGGAGAAGTACCACTGATATAGTGGATCAATGTCACATTTTAGTTTGTAGTGAAATAAAAAAAATTGGAGAAGTACCACTGATATAGTGGAATCAATGTCACATTTTAGTTTGTAGTGAAATAAAAAAATTGGAGAAGTACCACTGATATAGTGGAATCAATGTCACATTTTAGTTTGTAGTGAAATAAAAAAAATTGGATAAGTACCACTGATATAGTGGATCAATGTCACATTTTAGTTTGTAGTGAAATAAAAAAATTGGAGAAGTACCACTGATATAGTGGAATCAATGTCACATTTTAGTTTGTAGTGAAATAAAAAAATTGGAGAAGTATCACTGATATAGTGGAATCAATGTCACATTTTAGTTTGTAGTGAAATAAAAAAATTGGAGAAGTATCACTGATATAGTGGATCAATGTCACATTTTAGTTTGTAGTGAAATAAAAAAATTGGAGAAGTACCACTGATATAGTGGAATCAATGTCACCTTTTAGTTTGTAGTGAAATAAAAAAATTGGAGAAGTATCACTGATATAGTGGATCAATGTCACATTTTAGTTTGTAGTGAAATAAAAAAATTGGAGAAGTATCACTGATATAGTGGATCAATGTCACATTTTAGTTTGTAGTGAAATAAAAAAATTGGAGAAGTATCACTGATATAGTGGAATCAATGTCACATTTTAGTTTGTAGTGAAATAAAAAAATTGGAGAAGTACCACTGATATAGTGGAATCAATGTCACATTTTAGTTTGTAGTGAAATAAAAAAATTGGAGAAGTACCACTGATATAGTGGATCAATGTCACATTTTAGTTTGTAGTGAAATAAAAAAATTGGAGAAGTACCACTGATATAGTGGAATCAATGTCACATTTTAGTTTGTAGTGAAATAAAAAAATTGGAGAAGTATCACTGATATAGTGGATCAATGTCACATTTTAGTTTGTAGTGAAATAAAAAAATTGGAGAAGTATCACTGATATAGTGGATCAATGTCACATTTTAGTTTGTAGTGAAATAAAAAAATTGGAGAAGTATCACTGATATAGTGGAATCAATGTCACATTTTAGTTTGTAGTGAAATAAAAAAATTGGAGAAGTACCACTGATATAGTGGAATCAATGTCACATTTTAGTTTGTAGTGAAATAAAAAAAATTGGAGAAGTACCACTGATATAGTGGATCAATGTCACATTTTAGTTTGTAGTGAAATAAAAAAATTGGAGAAGTATCACTGATATAGTGGAATCAATGTCACATTTTAGTTTGTAGTGAAATAAAAAAATTGGAGAAGTACCACTGATATAGTGGATCAATGTCACATTTTAGTTTGTAGTGAAATAAAAAAATTGGAGAAGTACCACTGATATAGTGGATCAATGTCACATTTTAGTTTGTAGTGAAATAAAAAAATTGGAGAAGTACCACTGATATAGTGGATCAATGTCACATTTTAGTTTGTAGTGAAATAAAAAAATTGGAGAAGTACCACTGATATAGTGGATCAATGTCACATTTTAGTTTGTAGTGAAATAAAAAAATTGGCGAAGTACCACTGATATAGTGGAATCAATGTCACATTTTAGTTTGTAGTGAATTAAAAAAAGAATTTTACTTTTATTCCAGCTTCTCCCAGTCCTAAAACAGCAGCGGTCTACTACTTTATTGTTGCCATAGTGATCCTCCTTGTTGCATTTGATGCCTACTTTGTCTTGCCTCTGACAGTAAGTACATATGGTATTTATTAGCAATAAATGTAATTAGGGCTCAGTTTGAATGTGTACCATATATTCTTACACTTTTATGTATGTCTTTCGCTAATGTTGACATTCCAGTATCAAACCACATGCTTACCACCCTTGAACCCAGCCTTGTATGTCACAGTCTAATTTGTCTCCTTTTCCCAACTCCTAACAGATATTGGAAAGAACATCAGATAAATATTCTGTTCTTCAAGGAGGGGGGAGCAACAGTAGCAGAGAATTTACACAGTGGCAAGTTCATAAGGGAAATGCATTTAAATCTGCTTAGATCTATCTGGAATAGGGTGCCAATGCATTTAAATCTGCTTAGATCTATCTGGAATAGGGTGCCAATGCATTTAAATCTGCTTAGATCTATCTGGAATAGGGTGCCAATGCATTTAAATCTGCTTAGATCTATCTGGAATAGGGTGCCAATGCATTTAAATCTGCTTAGATCTATTAGGAATAGGGTGCCAATCTGATATTCAGTAGAATAATCACAGCAACCATCAAGAAAATGTTATTACAATTCAACCAGTCATATCAACATGGATTTTTTATTTAAAGACTTGTTATGTCTAGTTGGTCCTAAATAAAAATGGTGCCAATCTGATGTCCAATATGGCTGCCATGGTGGCCATCTTGAAAATCTTTATAGCAATTCCTCCTAAATAGATAATTGTATCACTATCGGGCTTTTATTGAAAGACTTTTCTTATGATGTTCAGTTGGTTCTTAATGAAAATGGTGTTGATCTAATGTCCAATATTGCACTGCCATAGCCATATTGAAAATTGTGTTCACAACTGTTTGAACAGAATTTTGACATGGGGTTTTCACCATAGGACTTGTGTACAGTTTGTCATGAACGAAAATGGTTCCAGTTCAATATTACTTCTACATTTTCAAAATGTTATCCAATGCGTGATTATATATGCATGGATTTTTCACCAGTATACTTATGATACCTAGTTGTTCCTAAACGAAAATCATTCCAGTTGTACATGCAATTATTTTAAAAATCATTTTGTCACTACCACCCTCCTTAATTGAGGATCATTATGACATGGTTTTCATCAAAAGATTTTAGAATGATGTCTGCTCTATCATACATGAAAATGGTGCCAAGGAGTAGACATATACTAGGTGTCTGAGACTGCAGTCCATCATCTGTATCCCTTTATGCACAGGTGTGTACAATTACCATGTGCATACAAATACTGGTCTGGTTTGTGCTACTGCTCTCCATGAGAGTGCCGAGATAGAGTTCTGTGAGAGCCCCGCTGCATTTCTCATCAGCAGTAGAATTTCCAGAATAGAGTCACAAGCTTAACATTTGTTTTGACGGATGCAATTTTTTTCACCTTGCCTATAATTCTCAGTGGCATATAATATTTTTCTTAAAGTCTCACAACACTAAACTGACTATCGCCAATGTGAAGATGGCTAAAATTACTATTTGTGAAAGTACAGACCACATAGACATTGATGACTGGGAGATATATAATCATGGTATCCACACACGTCATCCTTCAGAGGCTATACGAATTGATGTACTATACTTCAGAACTGAATAAGCAAAGATGATGGGAGAAATGCTTTGTATCCTTTTTTAGGTTCAATGAAGCAAAAAACATAGCTGTGAGATGTACAAGCACTATAATACATTTGACAATACAAGTGTTCTAAGTGTGGTCGTGTTTCGAGCTGGTGCAGTTTTATTTCACGATTTCATTTGGGCCAAGACCGACATGAATGAAGTTTTATCCAGGCTAGCATACGTATATAATATATTATTATAGGCTCGACCGTGTTGATATGTATGTATTATCACGCACACAGGCGAAGACAGGCCGATGCTAAGGAAAAGTAAACAATCCTTTCCAGGTATTAGACGTGGAAGTTGATGAAATAATGTCAAGGATCGAGTTGATTGCTGTTTCAATTCTGATTAGGTTAAAATTGCTGTACACAGTTCACTACCTTAAAAACATGCATCTATATATATATATATATATATATATATGTTATATATATATATATATATATATATGTTATGAAGCAATCATAACAAATTCAGTTTGATAAAGCATTAAAGCGAAACCGGTCACAACATTAATACGTGTTGGCGTTGTTTATTTTATATTTTAATAAGTCTACCTAAACAACACTATGGCATCAGCATCTGATCCACGTATTCATAATAAAACAAATTTGTTAAAATCAACAATGGAGAAATTAGCTGAGAAACAGATGAAGAGCGGTCTACACGCACGATTTCTGGAAAATTGTATATCAGAGAATCTTGTACCGAAAGGATTACGTCTAAGACTGAAAATTTTTATATATATATATATATATATATATATACCAAAATGTGCAAGAAAGGCAGATATACTTGCACTATTATGACTTAATGTGAATGAGCCATGTTTGACTGTAAAGCAGCTTCGTGTAACAGCCACACAGTTATGTATTAAAATTCCTTCACCCATCACATGGGACGAAATTGCATGCTAATGAACAAGACAATTGAGATTTCTCAGCTACTATTGCCACATACTCCTCAATGATTCCTAGCCCACAAACGTATATGTGATTTCTAGGATTACCAAGCACTCATTCAACACACACAAATCGGACAACAATGCTTTCAAACTTTTCTTGACATTGTTTTGGTAGCTTGCAGAATCGACTGGGTTTAGATGTTCCTTTTTGGGCTTTGGTCGGTTATTGTGCATTCATCTGTTTTGATGTGTTCCATACTTACAGTAATTGTGTCTTGCGATATGTTTTTCATTAGGATAATTACTCAACAATCTTCAGGGGAGTTTTATAAGCCCGGAAGCATATCACCATCGAGTTTGTTTTGTAGGTTTAGATTAGAAACTGGGCAGTCTTTCTGTAAATCATTGTAGTCAAGTATTGGTTTCTTCAGCAGAGGCTTTACAATAACAGTTTTGAAAAATGATGGGAATTACCTGGATGGAGAGAGAGATATTAATAACATCAGTTAGTGAATTCAGCATTGGGTCTGAGCACTCAAGCAGCTGTGATGTTGGAATTGGATCAAGTTCACATGACTTTAGTGCACTCTTCGTCATGATTGTCCATTCTAAATCCATAGAGACAGGTTCAAAATGCTCCTAATGATTGTCACTGAAATTCTGTATTGTAACTGTATGGTGACAATGAGTCAATTGAAATTGTATTGTCAAGTGCATCTCTAATGGTTTGTACTTTGTCATGGAAGAAATTTGCAAATAAGTCCAGAAGGTCTACTGGAGAGAAGTAGTGTACATTTGTTCATTGACATTAATTTGTTAGTTATCTTGAAGAGCTCTTTGCAGCTGGAACTCTCCATGATCTTAGTACTGCAGTGGGATAATTTGGCTAAATGGACTATGTTTGTGACATAGTCTTAGCAGCTTCATATATTTGTTAATGGATAGTGAGTGGTGGAAAGCCAAAGCCTCTCTGCTTTACACCTACCTGTCTTTTACTAGGAGTAGGGCTGTAGAGGCAGAAAATATGGACTGATCTTTGTTCCAGTGCGAGTGTTGTTTGGACTAGTTCAAATTATGTGTGGCGGAAATGAAGGTTGTGTTGTATTTAAGACCTTTTATCATGGAATACTTTGTGAGGAAAGCAATTCCACCTCTGCGAGAGTGGCGGGGGAACGACTTTATGGTTTGACAGTGGGTGTTAGATCCGCACACATGGGCTCATCACCTGATGTTTTTTGCCATGTTTATGTCAGGGAGATTTATGTCGATATTGTGATCGTTAATAAATTTAACTATTTCTGTGCACTTTTCTGGTGGTCCTAATAATTGGGTCATGTTTTCCCCCTGATCATTGTCCCAACCAGATAAGGGAAAATTAGAATGTTGCTGTATATGATCATTTACTGGTTAACTTAGTATCGGTTCTACATGATAGCACATTGCACAGACAATCAGCCATTTCATACCATAATAGGGATTTCACAAAAACACTTGTGTCATAAAAAGTATTGATTGTCTACCATTCAATTCTTTTTCACGATAGATAAAGCTCCCACTGTTGATGATTTTGACCCCGATCTTGTCCTGTACGATATGTGTAACCAGCAAGATAACCTCACAAGAATATTTTCCTGGGGCCACCATAAAAACACAGATGTTGTTTATGTGACACAAACTCATGGGTAATTAAACCATAACATTTGAAATATGTTGCACCAGTGGAAACCTTTTCATGATGAAGCAATGAAAGAAAAGAACCCAGTTAATTTGAAACTTTCGGGGGAGGCGTTCAGGACCACCCCACTGATTTTGTCACCAACATACGTGCAGCAGTTAAGCGTATGTAAACATGGACAACTAAATAGCTGTCAAGTTGGCTTGGACACATCAACGGAATTTATCCAGTTTTCCTAGCGATTCCATTTCTGTTGTTTTGTCTTCAGAATGTCCCCACAGGTTGATCTTTGACATCATTTAAATCTGGTTCTTGTTTGTGTGGTTAGATAAGGGTTACAGTTGGGGGGGGGGGAATCAATGCTTGGTTATCCTATATTTTAAACTTGTGTTACTGTTGAGTGAGCAAATGAGTTTTCAATTCTGTACACTTGAGACTCCTCAGAAATGTTCTACTAATTCACAGGTTAATACTTCACACCATAATTCTATGGAAACTCAAATAGCTCAGTCGTAAACATAAATAACTTGGTCGTTATACTCCACTGCTTTTTTATTCTTACATTTGCCTCATAAGAACCATAGGTGGATAGATGGCGATGAATTATTTGAGTGAGACACCTAAGAGGATTCTATACTTCTATGTATATTATTCTATCGATGTTTTCTCAACTACGTAGCTTCACTTCCCTCCCCACTTCATGGAAAGATTTTTAAAAATACTTTTTAAATAATTTGTACATTACCATGGCTTGCTAGTCATCAGTTAAGGCGGTAAGAAATTTGGCCTTGCTAAGTTTCACTGACACAATGGCATTTATTTTGTTTTTCTCTCCAATTCAGCAGTTTCAAATGTATAAATGGCTAGAAGAAAAGATCATTCCTTTGAATTAACTTCAAAGCCATACCATTTACTTGCAACTGCTTGTACAGTATGGAGGAAATGCGTTGTCTATTTCCACAGCCTTGTACAGTGTTGTAGATGCTGACCGACTTTCAGGATGTGACACTCCGAATGCACCATCATTTGGAATAGAAAGTAAAAATAACTAGTTTGATCCCTTCTGATTGATACTTAATGAAAAACATAAAACACAAGCACCATAAGGTAATCAATCTTTAATTGAAAACACCAAGCACTATAAATTAATCAATATTTAATTTTACTTCAGAATACAAGGTTCTTCAAGTCTTTGAAGGTATTTGACAGTTTGGGAAAAATGAGGTAGCATTTTGAAGGTCTTGAAAGTTTGGGAACGTCTAGCAGATGACCCTACCCTGATGTTTTTAAAAAATCTTTGAAAATTTAAATAAACCCAACCAATTTAATTTCTATCCATAATCACAAGTAAAATTGTTAAAGGTTGTTAGATTCGGATGTAGTCATGGTTTCTTTCTTTTTTGATTAATTATAGTTAGAATTTCATTATTAAACAATATTGTAATATTTTGTATTCATTGTTTTCTCATATAACTTAACATGTTTACAAAATGTTAGCGACAGTAGGTCTTTGAAAGTTTGGAGAAAGCCTTTGAATTTATCATTCAGAATTCTGTACAACCCCAGAAATATATCTGATCATATTTTTTTTAGTTATCCATTTTGGTACAGGCTTTCTTTTTTTGCTTCTTCTTACTGTTACTGTCTTCTTACTTTTAGCAGCAATTATCTAGTTCTTTGTTTTTAATTATGATAAACAAAGCTTTTCCAAATTTACAATGAGAAATTTATGTATTAATGATTAAATGGATGTACGTGTTATATTAAAGAATACAAATTACATTGCTGATTTACAATTTTCATCCAAAAATATTGATTCAAAATTTTCCTATTTTACCTTGTGAGTCCCCCCCCCCCCCCCCCAATAGGATTATCCCTAAACCCACAAGGGGTCATGCACAACCTATTGACCAGGGGCCTACTTCGGTTATTCCTAACTTTCACCATTGTGTTTTGTTGTGATTTGGAAAGAGATGGAATAGTTGTTTACATCCTTCTTTTGATCTTCTTTTATGTAGTGATATTACTTTGGTGACAGTTTTCCAGGATGGTGGAAATTGGCCTGTTCCTAAACTTTGATTACATAGACAGGTAATATTATTACCAATAACAGATGCAGCTGTGTAAGTTCATTGGCCTACTTCTGAAACTAGCTCTGTAAAAATGAAACATACCAACGACAAAAAATCTCATCAGTTCGAAAGTTCATTAAGAAGAATATGTGTATCTATCTGTCTGTCTGAGAGAGAGGGGAACTTTATAATGCAATTAGATTATCAGATTATCCTACTATTTCTCTCACTTGCTATTTTTAAACAACACTTTCAGTATGGTATAAAAGGAATATCTAGGATTCAGTATCTGATACCTCTGAAAATGAATGGTTGGTCCTTTTCCATTTTGTTACATTGCACTCTTGTTGGTGCAATGTATCCTCAATATAAGAAAACATCTGAACATGACGGTCTCTTTCATAAACAAACTTGGCCACTAGTTTTCTTAATGAAACTTGAATGTTGTATTCTCCTGCAGAAAATTAATTATTTTTATACCTCGACACTTCTATACAAAGATTTAATGAACTTTTTAAGTATTTTTCTGAAGTTCTGTTGATGGTAAAAGCATTGAACTATAGTCAGAGTCTGTATTTCCATTTGTATCCCCCTGCCGATTTCAGTAACGAAATAATAAACAATATAAAAAGTCAATAAATCTTACTCGTTTCATTCATTGATTTGTAATTTCTAACCTGATTGCGACCAGGGTGTCCATAACACCTTTATCGTCTGCACGTCTGATGCTTAACATAAGTTTTCATACTAACATGACACCATATTACATATAATTTGGGCAAGTATAATTTCTGCAAATAGAGTGACGTCATTGCTCCTATTTGGTTACTCCAGGATACTTCCTTCAATTATGGTAAGGTTAAGAGTTATATCCCTTTGCCACCTATAAAATCTATCTTCTATGTGCATGCATATTTATGCATCCGCCCGTTCGCTGAAAAATGGACTTGTTCTGGAACTGGAAATTGATCTCGAGGATGGCCATGGTTGAAATGAAAACTTCCATTAAGCATCAGACGCGCAGACGATAAAGGTGTTATGGACACCCTGGTCGCAATCGGGTTAGAAATTATAAATCAATGAATGAACTGAGTAAGATTTATCGACTTTTTATCTTGTTTATGCTTTTCGTTACTGAAATCGGCGGGGGGGAGTACAATCAAACAGGGATATTGACTCAGACTATAGATGATTATAGTGCTCTCGTTTAGTACAATACCATTACGGCAAAAGATCACTATGATGTATATTTTACATTTTACTGTCTCATGTAAAGGTTTTGTTTTATGTGTTTCCCTCTACCCTTAGTTATGCTTCATCAAAGACCCAAAGGTTTAATTTGACCTTCTGTTTTGATACCAAAGTTTGTTTTTTACTCAGTCTGATCCCCAGTTTTGATGGCAAGGAGATTTTTTACTCAGTCTTGCACCCCACTGGTTTTATTGAACCAGATTGTTTTCTTCTTTTCTTGATTTGTTTTTGTTTCATACTTTTGTACAATTACCTAGAATTATGAAACGTGATGAGGGAAGCATCTTGATGCCTACAATACCATCATTTAAAAAAACTGATCACTGTGACCCAGATTTCAGGTCTCATAAATTAATTTTAGTTTGTGTATTTTAAGTTTATTTTGCAAATGCTATTCAAACTAGATGATTGTTTTTGTCTGAACAAGTACCACACCATTACAAGAAAATTTTATTACTGTGAACCACATGTCCAGTTCCACTCACTTAGATGAAGTTCTTGCATTTAGCCCATGACCACAGGTTTTTCTTGTGTACATAATATTATACATGTACAGAGAATTATGAAATTTGACGAGATGCATGTTGATCATAAGGGTAGATAACTGTGACTCATATTTTTATGCTTCCCACTTGGGTACCGTTAGATGTTTTAAATTCCTGTTTGAACCATTAAATTAGATGATACAGTAATTACAATTTGTACAAAACCTATACAAAAACTGATTGGTGTGTCCTACATTTCAGATTTTGCAGACATGTAAGTCTTGTCATTTACCGTTGGGTTATCACCAAAAAATTTTCTGCATGCTGTGTATGTATTATTCTTTCAAGAATCACAAAATTTGGTGAAGGGGACACATGTTGATGATCACTACTATTTCATTACCTTTGTAGATCTTTATGCTCCATATGTGTAGATTTCTTGGACTTTGCTTCAGTTTTGTATTTGATTTTCATTTCTTTTGCACTATTCATGCTAGGATCATGAAATTGCTGATTATATGCGTTACTGTTAGTACCAAACCCATTAAACAAATGAAACTCACAAGTAATCAGTATTTAATATTTTACTAACTTTTTCATCTTTTTGTCTTTATCTCATGACTAAAGAAGTTTTTTTTAAAACTGATTTTGCATAACATATAATCTATACTTGCAAAAAACAAGGAGAGGGTGCATTGTTATAAGTACTACATGCTTGTTACAAAAATAGGTGTTCCATGTTCTTGCATCAGTTACTTTTAAGAAATTTTGTTTTAGGTTCATGTAATTAGGTGATCCTTATGTTTAAATTGTTTGGCTTTATTTTTGGATATGTCTTTGATAGCACTACACCCTTGCAACCAGAGAAGGGCACTGAAAACTACCGGTATATTTTATGCCTTACTAAGATGGGTTTTAGTGTTTGTATTTAGCTCACGTCTGTATTGACTTTACATGCTTCCACACAGAAAGCAGAGCAGTTGTATACCTTACTGTTGAGTAATATATTGTACATTTTTAATACAAAACACTAGAACTCTTTCTAAAGTAAAATTTTGCTTTCCCACTTGGAAGAATTATTTATCTACATAGATTACTGCCATAGATCTCAATTTAAGCTTTTGTATTTTAGCCATTCATAAAATTTGCATTCTTTGTAAGTCCTGCTTTTTGCGCATCCAGTGCAGAAAGGAGCATACTGTTTTGATGCTATCTTTCCTGAATATATTTTAACACAAATGTTAAACTAAGCTATTTAATTGCATACCATTTAAAATGGTCATAAGTGGATGATTACATTTTCCGGCCATTGCAGCAAATGTTTGATCTCTTTTTAAAACATGTTTTTTTAACTTTTTTGACAAAACTTGTCTTTGCACAATGGAGCAAAACACGGAGGTTAGACAGTGAAGTTTAATAGGCATATTTGAATTAGGGATGTTAAACGAAAATCGGAAATCCAATTATCGGTTTTGAAAACGATTATCGGTTTTTGTTTTTACAAAACGATAATCGAATTCAATATTTTTTTTACCATTTTTGTAGTGAAAATTTTAAAAAATGCCAGAAAAAAATTCATTCATGCATTTGTTTAGTGTTTACATTTTAATACAATATGGCCAGCAGATAAGAAGGTGTGTTTGTTTAAAATTTGTGAGTGGTCCATGCAGCTTGTTTGTAAATGAATACATTTATTGTTGAAGGATGTAAATAGTTAGTGATGTCCGAAATTGATAACAATAGACTGTTAATAGCTACAGTCTCTGTTGTTGAGGACTGGTCTCTGCTGGTTGTGTCTTTTCAAGTTTACAAATATGGCTGGTCGTATAAATAAATCTGTTGTATGGGAAAACTTTGAAAAAATATCATCAAGCATGGCTCGCTGTAAACTATATTCACAACAAATAAGTCGGAGCGGTGGTACTACTACTGGATTGCATGCACATTTGCATAGCAAACATCCCGGAATTGCGTCTCATTCAAATGTTCAGCCGCGATTAACAACAATTATTGGAACACAAAGAAACTGTCTTGATAGTCATCAAGAAAAAGTTACTGCTGCTGTAGCTAAGTTTGTCGCTGAAAACATGGTACCAATTTCGATTGATGAATCCAATTCCTTCCCTGATTTGATGGCTTTGGTGGAGCCACAATATCGTCCTCCATGCTGTCAGACGATTTGCGTCTATACGTTATGGTATGTAATGAATATCTTTTATTCGCAAGAGACATTCACTAACTTGCATTATAAGAATATATTTCTTGTAATTTCAATGTAGGACAAAAACCGATAATCGGTTTAAAATCGGATTTCTACAAACGATAATTGGTTTTGGAAAAAAACCAATATTAACATCCCTAATTTGAACTTATATCTGGCTTTGATGTACCCTTGAACATTGTAAACAAATGAAAAAGTATGTGAAAAGTCCTTTGGTAACTCATTAAAAACCCTTGAATTTCATTAAAATTTAATTTTTTTTATTTTAAAGTGTTTTAGTTTACCTCTTTGGTTCATTTGGTGGAATACAGAGTGTTAGCAGTCATTCTGACTCGTTATTTGATATTAGTAATAAAATGCATGCTGTTATTGCATTCCTACCCTTTTCAAGGATGGTTACTCTCCAGTCTAAGCTAAATATTCCCGGTCCCAATTAGTAATTCAAGGGTCAGAAAAGAATAGATGATGATGCCAGTCATAGCGTGCAGAGTTATGTATATTTCATTTGTATTTGTTTTGTTTTTTTTAAAAATGATTATTTATGTATATCTGTATGTTTTAATTAATCATAGTTTCAAGATAAAGTTCATTGTCTACCTAACTAGTGACATTTATTTTGTAAGCAATATAATACAATGGTAATATTTTTGTGGGATTATAGATTAAATATTTGGATCATTATCAGTGCAAGTAAACATATTTAATTCTATTTGAATGTACTGTTAGTTTATTAGTTTTTTGCTTGGGAATTCCTAAATTTGTTGACAACATTAAATGTTTTAGAGAGGAGACTGACCTACATCCTGGCTCTATTATTTGTCTTGCTTTTTTACATCAGTGTTTTTTCACTGAAAGAATTGCTCTTTCTTGCCTTAACATCCAAAGAATATTTGTCTTATTGCTGTGTTCAATAGTTTTGAACCTCACTTAATGAAGTGGTACCAAATTAAATTGTATCCCTTCTTAGGGCTGATGTCATGGTGTTTCATACCCATTTTTAATTCCAATTCATTTTGTTTTTGGGATTTGTTTTCTTCTAGATTTTGTTTGTGTGTTTTTCAGATTGTAATTATGTCACGAGGTGGCTGTAATGGGACACTGATGCCACCTGTTTTTTTGTGTACTAAGTGGAACCATACCAGTGGTTTTCCTATTTATCACCTTTGCTGAAATTTGCTGTGCTTATATGGGAAGGAATAAGAATCCCACTGCCTCATCATGTCAAGATGTGCCTCTTCATTCCCCGGATTGGTCAAAATAACTCTTGTTGTAAGAAAGTCAACTTTGCCATTGAGGAGAGATCAAGAGTGCTTTCCATGGTTTGGAAATCACCTCATGTTGTCATCTTCTTATAGGGAGATATCCTTGGCCCCTCTCAAGGGAAAAGTCCCCAGTACCCAATAGAATGGGGTCATGCCTTCCTAAAGGTAGGAAGAGTCATGCTCTCAATATGAAATATATGATGCTAGCTCTTGTTCAATCATCAGCTTCACTGGAATGGTCTTTGACTGGTGAACAGGCATCGGGTTCTCAGAACCCAACACTGGTTTTTAATGAACAGTCTGGGTATCGCATCTTAGTATGTGGGTCTTTTCTACAATAAAAGAATGTTACTGGTTTCATTTATGGGAAACCTCCTCCCTCCTTTCATGGACCTGTTTCTTTTCACTAGTCCAAAATTAAAGCTGTACCAATGTCACTTTTTGCCGATTATGCCAATACCGCGCATAGCCGATTATTAAAATTACCGATACCAATTATGTGACCGATTATTTCATTATCACAGTATATACTCACGTATAAGCTGAATAATTTAGGAAAAAATAAAGACCTGGAATAGGGGGAGGAGATGGCTTATCCGCAGACCAATGTCTAAACTTTACCGTTTTTAGGTCTTTTTGTTGGCTACTGTAACGGATGAAAATTTTGGGACATGAAACAACAATTTTTTTCGTGTCCTAAGACATAGGCATGTTAAAAAAAAGTAACTTTCAGTGACCCAACAATTATTAAACTGTTATAAAGTACTATCATTGATTGAAAAGAGAAATATTAATATTCGTCTGCAAAAGGTGACCCATCATCAGTGAGTAGCATTTGCACTTTGAGAAAAAAATGGAAATTTTGAGTACATGAAGACAGAATTAGTGCGAAATACACTTGTATATTGACAAATTACATTCTAGTTACCTTTGTGTAATAAAAACCACAATAAAATAAAGCATCGATCACATCCTGATATGAAAAACAGTACGATATTCAATGTCGGCATTAGCAAATGGTTGGCTAGTTGTTATTTACATGCTTCATGTACATGTGGTTAAATTGGCCTGGATTTTGGTCGGTCTCTTCCCATCTTATTGAGGCTACCAAGGAGATTGTGCTATTCACAGGGAAATTAAAAGCTGTCAACAGTACATGTATTATCCAGAAATACTTTTTGTATCGGATGCTATGACAAACATTAAAGCGACTGAACCAACCACTTGTTGCAGCAAAGTTCTCTACACTTAAGTTTTTTTCGCAAATGCTTCCTCTACGTCTTCAGATGTAGCACTCTTTTGCTTCTTCCTTTGGGGAGTACAGTTACCTTCAACAGTCTTTCTTTATAGACTCATCAGCTTTCATCCTTCCTGAACGGGTGTTATTTTTAAGCGAAAAAATTCCACAGACCTCTTTGCGAGATGTTCAGCTCTCAACTTCCTTAACAGCCAGATATTTAGTTTCCAGAGACTGTACATTTAATTTGCGTTTTACACTGCTGTTGGTAGCCATAATAAACGTAAATAAAGTTAAAAACGAAACTTTCACTGCAAAATAAACTTGTTTTAAACACCGATCACTTTCAAAGGTCTCGGAAAACCGTAATCACACGTATTTGGACGCATTTTTTATATCTGACATTCAGACAATAACGTATACAGGAGTCCTCAGTACGCGTCAATTTGCTGGACTTCAAATTTAACGGCTTGCTAGTCTTGCTTCAACCACTTGTTGAGTGGGAAAATGTGTTGATCAATTGATCATTTTTAGTTGTTTACAATCAGAAAATTCAGTGGCTGAAAGACCCACAGACGTACATGTTGTCATTATAAGATTACATCTGAAGAACATGACCCACAAGATAGTAGGGGTGCGTGATAATATCGAATATCGGTATTTTGTGGTATTAAACCGACGATACAATAATCGCGATATATATTTCTTATATCGATATAGTGTGATATTGATGTAAATTTTGATAACAAGTAGCAAATGAACTCTGTTATTATTATAAATTAATATTAGCCATATTTCACTACTTATAATAGTTTCTGATTGACAATAACCTATTGAATTCCATACATTTACCTCCGGTAATCAGCTTCAGTAACATTTCTATTTCGTTTCCTGAGCAGTTGCAGCATGGGTAATCGGAAATTACATGTCTGTGAATCTTCATCCTTTTGAAGGTTTAACTTCTCTTTGTCAAGAAATAAGCACCTTGCTTACATTGATGACTAACTGACATTGACCTTGAGTTACATTTCAAGCATGGCTGAGTATGACCTGGTGCAAAATTCAAAAGCGCGGTCTGCCATATGGACTCATTTTGCATTAAGAAAGAGTAAAAGTGATGGGAAAAATGATGAGGCAATTGCTGTGTGACGACTATGTGACGCTCATGTTAAGTTTTCTGGTGGAACCACTAATCTAGCGTACCACATGAACAAGCACCATCCCAGGAAATGTGGTAATTACAAGATGACAGACAACAGATCATCGATCCCTACTAATGTGAGTTTGTCATGTGAAGATACTTCTGATCTTTCTAATGTTAAAACATCGCAGTCAATCCAGAGAACCTTACCAGGGCTCATTGGTGTGAAATACCCCTCGCATTCTTCTCGTGCTTTACATATAACTGATAAGGTGTGCAGATTTATAATAAAGGACATGCATCTATACCGAATAGTGGATTTGCCAGAGTTTAGAGACCTTTTACATACACTTGACCCCCGATATAAGTTCCAGGTTGAAAGCAGTATGCAGATGTGATCAATCCTCAAAAATATGCTCAAGTCAAGGCACTGGTATAAAAGAAGACCTACGAAATGCTGAGAAGGTTGCATTGACAACAGATAGTTGGACGTCGAGGTCAACTGAATCATATCAGACAGTCACGTCAACTCACATTGATAAGAATTGGAAGCTGATGAACTATGTTCTTCAAACTCGGCCCATGTATGAAGGGCACACAGGTGAGAATATAGCTGCTGTGATTCATGAGGCCCTCAAAGAATGGGAAATACAGTCTATCCCCATACCACCTATTGTATCAGATAATGCATCAAACATGGACAAGGCAGGAACTCTGTTAGGATGCAACTTTCACATCAAGTGTTATGCACATACAATTAATTTAGCTGCACAAAAGTGTCTCAAGATCAGACGCATTGAAATTCTCGTTAGCAGAATTCGTCGAATAGTTGGGTTCTTCCACCGAAGTACAACTGCAGCAGCTAAACTGAGAAGTTAGGCTGAATTGCTAGGTCTACCGGATCATAAGCTTATAGCTGATGTGCCCACTAGATGGAACAGTACTTATGACATGATTTCAAGGTTTCTTGAAATGCAGTGTGCAATAATTGCCGTTTTGAGATCCAAAGATCTTGCTAAAATAAAAGAAAAAGATTTGAACGCATTGTCAGATGATGACATTTGCCTGGCAGATGAGGTAATGGTTTGTCTAAAACCTCTTAAAGTGGTGACAACCATTCTTTGTGCTGAGTCAGTTCCAACCATTTCTGTTATCATGCCTCTTCATCGCAAACTTATTGACAGCATTTTCCAACATAGCGATGATGACTCTCTAGTAATAGCTCAGATGAAAAGGGCTGTGGTTGATGATCTTCAGGATAGATACACTCATCAAGAAGAAACTCTCACCCTTACTGCTGCCTTGGATCCACGTTTAAAAGCCTTACCTTTCCTCGGCGATGCACGAAGGAATGAAATCTTTACCAAAATTTTGCAGAATGCATCAGAAATCATTGTTAGAGTTGAGGCTGAACATGACACTGATCACTCAACTGTGGGTGATAGTGGGCAGAATGAACTGCCACCTTTACCACAGCTAACCGAACAGTTATGTGTGTCTGCCAATTCTGCTGCTGAGGATGCTCAACCAGTTTGCAAGAAGCTCAAGTCGGACATTGGTCAGAGTGATATGATAGAAAAAGTTACCTGTTGTTCTGGCATGCAAGAACTTCTTGGTGATGTCTACATAACTGGTGTCGAGACATCAAAAACAGAAATGGAAGAACTAGAAGAAGAGCTTAAGAACTATAGAGTGTTTCCGTCGATTCCCTTGGATTCAAATCCTCTTCAGTGGTGGAAAAATCATTAACAGATATTTCCTAGATTAGCTAAGCTTGCTAAATCCTTTTTGTGCATCCCATCAACAAGTGTCCCTTCTGAGAGGGTGTTCTCCACTGCTGGAGATATAGTAAATGCACAACGTTCAGCCCTAAAACCAAATCATCTTGATGCTCTTATCTTTTTTAAAAAAAATATGAAGTAAGTTCCATCATGTGAATTTCAAGGCAGTTCAGTTTGAACTACACAGGGTAAAGTGACAACGAAAAGACCAATCTGCAGTTTCATGCATTTTATGTTTATCAAAAAGTAAACCACAAACTGTGAACTGTTCAGACAAAAGACTTAAATTGTAACTCTTAATTTCTGTGTTAGATTGCAACTACTTTACTGCATTTATTCATTTTCTCTACTGTATTTTATTTATGTAATTAAATAATTTTAAGTAATTTTTTTGCAGTTTGCATTCATTTTATTTCAATAAATTAACTGGAATCTGTAATTGTTTCTTAAATCAGTATATTGCAATAATATTGCAATATTGCGCTTAATATTGCAATATATGGCAATATGATTTTTAATTCAATACCCACCCCTACAAGATAGGCGGCAAGATCAAAGACTTGACTAGCTGCAGAGTGATGAGAAAATGTTATGATATTTACAATGACTGATTTCAGAGGTAGAATGACCCATTGATGTACTCGTGTATAAGAACAGTACATTAAATTAATAACTTTCGCCTTCATTATTGTTTGTTACTCTTAAACTCCTAGTTTTAAATCCTAGCCACAGGTGCTTGATGCTAGCTTGATGTGAAGAAAAAAAAATAATCTAAAGGGAAAAAAATCATACAGAGTAAGAAAAATACCTTAGATTACCCCCATGACCCATTCAGACATAGGACCCTCTCTATGTCTGAATGGGTCATGGGGGTAATCTAAGGTATTTTTCTCACTCTGTATGATAGTATGATAGAGAGGGCCCTATGGCTGAATGAGTGCTCGAGCACCTGTGATTCTAGCTATACCTCTATGCATTCTTTGGAAAATGCTAGAATTTATCAGATTTCACTTCTTGTAAGTTGCCGCGAGAGGCCAGCTTTATAGGCCCAAACAAAAGACTAGTGTTGTTTTTTATTATTTTATCTATTTATCCGACCACGACATTAAAGCCTGGCGGCAAGATCAACTAATTGTTGAACAATGTGTGGGTTGGATCTGGCAGCTTGTTGACATTAATGATTAGAAAACAAAGAATTTGTTCAAGCTGGGACCAAGGGCTTCTGTCAACATGTTCGTTTATCTTTTATCTCGACATCGACATAAGCATAATTTGGTAGTAAGTAGACCAAGGGACTGGGACTTTTTTTTGTCGACATAGGCGGATTGTCGATATAAGTGATGTCGATATAAATGGGTAGGACTGTATTTAATTCTGATTTAAAATTCAAGCCATGTCAGGATGAATGTTATGATTGAATTTATATTTTTGGAAATTTGTTTACATCGGCACCAATTATTTCTGCCGATATTGATTATACCAATTGTACCAATAATTGGCCCAATTATGATTATGGACGATTAATCGGTACAGCTTTATCCAAAATGGTTCATCAAAGGGAATACTTAGTTGTATTGAAGGAAAATGCCCACAATTCTGTTCCTGTATCTTAACTGTGTTGAATGTTTAAACTCGTCAATATTCTTTCTTCCTTAAACAAACTTCTTTAGGAATAACATTCAGAGTTTCACGTTTTGACTCTTAATTGATCTTTGAACCTTCACCCACTTTTTTGGGGAGAATAATGTTTCAAAGAGGAGATTACCAACAGGGTAAGGAAATACATATGGGCAGCCTCTTTAGAGTCTCAGGATGCATAAAATGTCTCAGTTATGTCTGTATTTTAATTTTAGACTTGTGTTCTTTAGTCTGTATTTTAATTTTAGACTTGTGTTCTTTAGTCTGTATTTTAATTTTAGACTTGTGTTCTTTAGTCTGTATTTTAATTTTAGACTTGTGTTCTTTAGTCTGTATTTTAATTTTAGATTTGTGTTCTTTAGTCTGTATTTTAATTTTAGACTTGTGTTCTTTAGTCTGTATTTTAATTTTAGACTTGTGTTCTTTAGTCTGTATTTTAATTTTAGACTTGTATTTTGGCTTCAACTCAGCCTCTAAACTTGCTAAGAGTGATGGGGTTGGGGTTGGGTTTACTTTCAGCTCACATGATGTTTTAGCGATTCTTTTCTGAAAGATCTGACTTGTCAGGGTCAGATCTCCAACTTGGAGAAGCCCAATTTCATCTCTTCTCAGGACTTTATGTACATGGGGATGAATTTTTCTCAACAGTTAAGAGATAATTCACATTGCCCCAGACATTCACTTCTGCTGTTTGAAGGAAGAGAATGTTTTGTATCTACTAATTATTGCTATAGGCCACCCTTTCTAATCCTCTTACATTTGCTAGTTGTTCCTTCTACTTGCTACTAATTAGAGCTATTGGCCACCCATTCTAATCCTCTTATGTTTGCTAGTTGTTCCTTCTACTTGCTACTGATTAGGGCTATAGACCACCCTTTCTAATTCTCTTACGTTTGCTAGTTGTTCCTTCTACTTGTTAGTAATTAGGGCTATAAGGCCACCCTTTCTAATCCTCTTTCATTTCCTAGTTGTTCCACTATTGTCAGATTTGCATATTTCTAATCTCATATGGTATTATGAGCTTCATTGACTGGTATCTACCTCATCAACGCCTGATGGAAACCTTTTATGTGCTCTTTGGGCATTATCAAAACCACCTATCAACCAATGAGTGTAGTTTGCTTCAAGATCCTTGCCCTTACAGCAATCCTGCTCTCCTTAGCATCAGCAAAGAGTAGTGAAATTCACATGTGGAATAGGGTTGTTTACCATTCATTTATAGTAATGGTTTGGTTTCTTTCCTTGCCAAACTGGGTTTGTGACAAAGAATCAGTTACCCTCTGCAGCTCCTAATACGTTCATGATATAATTCCAAGTGTCAGTCATATTTGTGGTGGGGATGATCAGAATGGACCTATATGCCAAGGAAGTAATGACCTTATGGTTCTATTTGGCATCTTCTCAAAGGAGGACGAATAATTGGAATTGTTACTTTCTCGCTGTCACGAGTTGCTGTGATGTTTTGGTGGCCATCATTTCCAGGTGTCTTGTCTTTACTATCAAGTTTGCATACCAGTTTCTTACCGAGTAGAGTCATTCTTTGATGAGAATAAATGTCCACAAGGTTAGTGCTGTTGCTGCATCTTCAACCTTTAAAGACACATGTTCAAGCCTTCTATGACCTTACAGTAGGGAATACTCCTACAGCAGGGGAATATAAATTTTTCTTGTAACTGTTGTTTTGAATGGAAAACTCGATAATGCAAAAGTGGCAGCTAATGTATTACAACTATTAGGCAACAAATATATGTATGAAAAAAACTTGTTTCTGGTCAGCTGACCAACCCTAGAGCATATGTCACTACATGCACACACACAAACACACTGTAAAAAAATATATTTAAAAAAATTCAAAATTTATTTGTGCATGGCCATTTAATAGAGCTGGTTTAGCCCAGTATTTGAAGTACTTTGTGTGTGTGTGTGTGTATGTATATATATATATATATATATATATATATATATATATATATATATATATATATATATATATATATCCTAATTTTAAAAATAGTGCAATTGAAAACACATCGGGGGAGGGGGGGGCTTAAAATTTTGTGGGAGCGAAATAAAATTTAGCAAAGATTACCTATTGTCCGTGACAAAAAAGGGAATATATATTCTCATAGTTTGGTTATGACTATGGTGTGAGACTGATCATTCTGGCTGTTTTCTTTTTTGCCTTCCATTTATTAATTGTAGGAATCGGGTCAGAGATCCCAAATAATTTGGATTAGAGAGTACCAACAAGCCAAGTCAATAGCAATATTTGTTTTATGGAATAAATTCATTGATATGGGAAAACTAATGGAGTATGACTTTGTAATTACGAAGTCTCTTGTAACTTTTTCTTTGAAGACAGAGAAAAATTATTTAAATAAGCTACAAAACTCCCTCGTTGGTAATGTGACACTGATTTTAAGGTCAAAGGTCTTGATTTTGTGGGTTTCGATAACAAATACATGTAAGCATCTTTTATGAATATATCAGAAGAATACCCGTAATGATACAACTTAAATAATAATAATCATAGATAAAGCTAATCTGCTGAAGCAAACAAAATACAGTTGATTTCTAAAAAATTTACCAGTGTTTTGTTTACACATGTATCATGTGCTATATGGATAGTATACACGCTGGTACTTAAATCAAATGTTATATTTTGCTGATTAACACAAAACAGGTTTGTTCTAACTACTTTATTGGCTCGATTACAATGCTCCCAATCAGGGAAAACGTGCATATCAGTTTCGTTCGCTGATGTTATCATAATACATAATGGTTACAAGTGAGTGTAGAGCCTGGAGCTGACCTTGTGTGACCTGTAACTGTCACATATTTTGTAGCAACAGGATGTTAAAACCGTAAAGTCACCATAAACCAGAAAGAGGCAGAAAATAAACACATGACTGTCACAAGAAACTATTATTTTATGCACATCCTTGTCCCACAATAGACCATGTCATACTTAATTTAATCGAGTTTCTCTATAATTATCCAAATAACCTCTCGAGTCACTTTATACTCCAGCCAGTCAAACGCTGGCTGGTACATGTTCATACCAAATTGGTGTCCATTGTTGTTCTGAAATATTTCAGAGATAAAACGTTATGAAATGCCCACTACTTGTATCGTCAGAGGTTGTAAAAGTCGCTCCAATCAAGGATGTGGAATTAAATTCCATCGTCTGCCATGGAGAAATGATTTTACATGTATTAGTATTGCGACTTGATAAATAGTTTTGTACTTGTCCATGAACGTTATAGAGATCGAATACCGGTGACGCAGATATTCAGCTTTTTCCAAATCCAGCAAGTAGAGCTAATTAAATGATTGAAATTTACATGTAAATTATTCACAGACTTTCAAAAACAAAATTATAAATTCAATTATTACAGTGACATTTCGGATGCATAGAAATAGTTTGAATAACCTGCTCTTTGATTGTCAGGATTAAATTTGTTTACTTGGACACCGTTTTCTTACATGTACATGTCCAGATGTAAACAGCTAAAAACTACTCTCTTGTATGGCTTTGAAATCCACCCTGGTTTCCAGAAAATAAGAAAGAATGGTTCCTATGTTAAATTTCATCAATATCTGCGGTAGCATCGCTGTTGAATAGGCATTTTCCAACTCGATAAACGATGTTGACGTAGTGTAAGAAATTGATACTGATTCTGAAGCATCTGCCGTATTTTGCCCACCACCTATTGAGTGTCTATTGTGGTTTGCTGACCACCCGCCACGTGATAAAAATTCCAAGCAAATTATGAAGTTCGCCGAAGTCTCCATGAAATGGTCTATGAAGCAACAATTTCCATTCAATCATATTATATGCCGTGTATTTTCCCCAAGATACTGTCAGCATTTGACTGAAAATGGCATCTAAGGCAAACAAATTAAAATAGATCTGAAACAAATGAAATTATCGTTGGACCGTATTTTTACAATCAACCATCAATAATATTGTTATCGAACCAGTGGAGCCTTCATCATCTAAAGATGAGGTTCCAGTTACTTGTAAGATAAATGTAATTTTGTGCAGCAATAGTTGAAAACATACAGCTGGTACGTTTTCAGAAAGTCTGGTGAAGAAAGTGAAAGTGAAGATGCCTTTAAGTCGTGCCATATATGTACAGAGGCTTAAAAAAAAACTTGCTGACCAAATATGCAGAAAACTAACTTTCAGAACAGTACGCTGGCAAGGCATGTTTGGTTGCCAGAACACAAACTGTTAATTGAAGGTCCTTAGCACCATGCAGATTTTAATGCAGTTTTAAAAAGAAGACAGCAGTGAAAATGCTACTTAAGTGTGTAGATTGGCTTAGTGTATAAGATATGCTTTTGTTTCAAATACAAATCTCTTCCTAATTTAATATACGACTTAATTGCTGAAGAAATTGATGTCATTGTCATTTTAATGAATTCTGCCATTCATATGACTCGGCTACTAACTGTTCAGAGTCACTGGAGAGCCTGTCAAACATCGTTGAAAATAGTCTTATACATGACCTGCAAAATTCATCACTTGTATTATGAAACCATCAACAAGAGTTTTAACAAATTTAGAATGTTCGGATGCTTCTGGCAAGGGAATTGCCTTATTGGCTTTAGTCACAGTATATAATATTTTCGTTTTGTATTGAAATAATATAATTGTCTTTAAAAACCAATGAAGACTAATCATTGACTTAAATAAGACTCGTAGGTCTGGATTTTGATGATGTTTTTTGCCTTGATGAGTCAAACAACTTGCATGAAGCCATTTGTAGAAAAAACACCGATGGACATCCTTGTGTTATTTTCTTTAAACTTTCTTTTCAGAAATTCTATCAGCATTTCCAGAAGAAAGTGAAAGGTGCCAAGGCAAAGAGCAATATGACATGTGCGGACTACAGTGAGCAGTTTGTGAAATCATGTAAAATGTATTGGCAAGTCTTTAAAGAGGTACAACAGTGGGCTTTATTTAGCGCATCAATTTGAATGATTTAAAAAAAAAAACATTTGTCATTTCATTCTTTGTTACTTTCTGTTTGTTTTTAAGAAGAGTTAACGCGTTAGGATACTAGATAAACACAGTAGGATGTTTGATATCTATTTGCTTTTTTTGTGTCCATAATTTATTTCATCTTTTATTAAATTCAGGTTTTCCTGTATACATCACTCATTCAGTAACTCGCACCTAGTTAACTCGCGAACCTACTTATAACGCGGTGTCCGGCATGGGTCCTGGTTTTTCCCCAAAGAAAATATATTTTAAAGATCTTTCAAAATATGCTGAACGAGAAAAAATTATGATAAGAATTGGTAAGTTAAACCTTTCTACATTTCTCGTTTTATCATAAAAAAAATGGTGTATAATGCCCATAAAGATTGGTTCCATATTGTGAAATTTGCAAATTCTAAATAAGATGTAGCTTATTTTGTTACGGTTTATTTTTTGATAAATTGTCATCATTACACTGTAAATAAACAGTGGTGAAATAGCAATCAATGAAAACGTCTGGTAAATGCTAACAGGTGGCAACAGAGAATGATATAAACAGCAGTTAAATAATTTGCTATGTGAATGTCGCATTCTAATCCTTTATTTCCGTTTCAGTGTAAATGTTATATTGATATTCTGAACAATGTGGCACATAACTTTGTAAATAGTGTATAAATAAATTGTGAAAGACTTGGACAAATAGGAAACAAAATTCATTACTGTGTAGACAAATTCATTTGGATTATTGCTGAAAATATCATGGATTGCTATTGGATACAAGAAGAGAAATTAAAGTAAGTGTAAGGGCATGTGCATGATGTTTACAAAATGTTCCAAACAGATAAAACACACTGGGGCACAAGCAGCTAGACACAACTTAGTGTTGCTAGGACACAGTAGCAGTGTTACTGATTAGTGTGATGGGGCTGAATATGTTAACTGCTTGTTATAATGTAAATTGTGTGCATTTGGTACTCTGTTCATACATGGTTGCCCTCCTTGTCCCTCCATATTTGTTCAGTTTCATGATCACTGTGTTCTGGAAATAGTGATTTTGTTAGCACATTCCAGAAAGGCAACATGGAAATTTAAAACTAAACAAGTTTGGATTTCATATTATAGTGGTATTTTTTAAAGTATAAACACAGTTAATGAAATACGTTGGAACAGGGTCTTCTCATTGTTTCCTTGTTATGCATGGTATGCAAAAGGAAAGCAAACAGAAGTACAGAATTAATTTCATCTGCATTTTATGTTAATTTGGTGTTATAAATAAATATACAGTTATATAATTGATGTACAGTATTTACATACAACAAATGGGTATAGTGTGACTTCATATAAGTTTTGAGTCATTGTATTGATGAATTACTTATAATTTGTAATGGTAAATTTTAAAAGGCATGAATTAATTTCGTTTAAATGATCTAGTGTTCTCCATATAGAGGTTTAAGTGAATAAATGCCAGAGCTTATGAAGGTTACCTTTACCCGTGGCTGTCTATTAAACAGGCTTTCTTTTCTTTTCTTCAGATCTGGGTTCAGGCACTATGCGTCTTCTTTGTGTTCTTTGTGAGCTTGTCCATTTTCCCAGCCATCCAGAGTGGAGTTGTGGGAATGCACATTGCCATGGCTCGTAAGATAAATATTTTCTGTTTTTATAGTTTATATCTTAATACTGTTTATATGGTCCAGATTAATATATGTTAGTTTCATATTGTTTTACGTTGAGATGGTTCATTAACTTTTGGTATTCCACTGTAGGTTCTGCTGAATATATCAGTTTAATTGAAAGCACTCAATAAATAATGCTTAAAAAGAAATAGTTCACTTTGCCTTAGGTTTATTAACGATTGATCTATTACCGGAAAGAGGTAGCTCTTACTGCTCACTAATGTTTCTTGGATAATTTCCACTATATTATTAATTAGTTGAAACATGACATGCTTGTTTAAATTTTGATAATATATATATATATATATTATGTTACAAAATGTTCATGTTTGTTTAAATTTTATATATATATATATATATATATATATATATATATATATATATATATATAATGTTACAAATTGTTCATGTTTGTTTAATTTTATATTATATATATAATGACCAGTATTTTCAGTGTACCTTTATTACATAATGTCCCACACCTTCCTATCAATAGTATTATTTTGTGGTAATTGCACTTTCAGTTGTTGCATGTACATTATTTGTCTTAGAGTTGATTTGTGGTGCCAGGTGTGAATGAGATCCTTGTCCTTGTCTTTAATGAATGATAATCTTGTTTCCAAATCTGATTATCGTTATTGAAGGATTGTATTTGTTGGGTGCCTTTTTTCCCTGATCAGTGATTGAAGGGGTGGTTTCTTAAAAAGGTCTTTATTTCACTGCTATATTTGGAAACAATGACATTTTCTAAAATTTGTGTTACTGTCTTCATTACCTTGACAACTCCATTTGTTCACCTGGTACTAATTCCATGCAAGTCTGATATATAGCCCTCAATCCAGCAGATATCTTCCATTGTCTATCAATATTTCCTATTTTGAAATTTTTTTTAAAAAGCTACTAAACTATGTCCAACAAATTTGCCAAAAAAGCTTTGTGGTTTAAGGGTCCATCAGATTTGTACAAAAGATACACTCACTTCTGTTTGCGTAGGTTCAAGTCGAAGATTCGGCTAAAGTAGTTATGTGAGAAAGCTTGCCAGTAGCTTCTTGTGGGTCGGTGGTTTTTTCCTCCACCAATAATACTGGCCGCCATGTATAACCCTATCGTGTGCTGAAAAATGGTGTTAAACCCTACAAAAACAAACAAAAACTAAAGATACAAGTCTGCTTTCAAATACTGTATGGCACCATTACAAAAAATAATACAAGTCTTCTTTCAAATACTGTATGGCACCATTAAAAAAAAATGTTACCAGTCTGCTTTCAAATACTGTATGGCACCATTACATAAATATTATACCAGTCTGCATTCAGATACTGTTTGGCACCATTACAGAATAAACAATCCCAATCTGCTTTCAAATACTGTATGGCACCATTACAAAAAAATGTTACCAGTCTGCTTTTAAATACTTACGGCACCATTACAAAAAAATGGAAAAACATTCAACAAAATTGTTCTCAAAAACAGTTAAATGAATTTGGCAAAATATTTTTGTAAGAAGAATAAACTTTCTCTTTTATTCGAAAGTGATAGATATTCTAGAATTAAAATGAACTAATCTGACATCTCTATTGACATGTATACCACATAGCATAAGTACAGAAGATGTAGATTAAACTGTCTCATTACGTCCTTTGAGTGGTCCTATCAAATCCACGTGAAACAGAGACATACTGCCAACATTCTGCTATATAAAGGTTGTCATTCTTTACTAATTTTTCACATGAATTTTTTTGTAACAAAAACGAGAAGTTTTACTTTGTGAAGACAGTTTAAAAACTTTCTTTCTGAACTATGTTGAGAGGTCTCTGGTCAGATTTAAGGTTAATGTTTGAATGCAGTTTTTACCACTTTACAGTACTCACACGGAGTTTTACCAAAATTCTGTTTTCATTTCACACTGTTTCTATCACAGTCCAGATTTAGTTGTTGTCTGGGATTGTCCATGTCATGGCTTATAGTAAACAGATTAACTTTCAAGCAGAAAGTGATAGCAGTATGATGATATAATAGTGAATATGTTGTTACTGTTGTTTTAGGGTTTAACACCATTTTTCAGCACACGATAGGTTTATACATGGCGGCCAATATTACTGGTGGAGGAAGAACCCGGTGACAACCCCCCCCCCCTCCCGGAAAGAACCACAATATTTTTCTCTAATAGTTTGTATTACATGGTGTGGAACTTACAATACAATACAATAGCTCAGCTATTGTACAAAGTGCAGAATGCTCTTGTCAGGTTGAACAAATGTTGTTTAGTATTCAAAGACTCGTACACTAAAATGCATTCACATGTATATATTGAGAGGTTAACTTGTTAGCATACAGAAGGAAAAACAAATTGCATGCAAGTATTGTCTGGTTTCATTCCATTATAAAAAGTAAAAATTGTGAGAAATATGATTTTTTTTCTTCTTCTTCAAACCCCCTACCCCAAGTCACTTTTAAATTGTTTGCTTAACATGTTCCTAAAAAGTGAAATAAATACAGCACTACCCTAAATAAAACCTCTACATGTCAAGCTTCTGTTAAGTTCTTGCAACCCAAATATACATGTCCATGCAACTCATTTTTGCCATATTCCTTACTGATTTTAATCAGCATGAGATGCTTACTGATTTTAATCAGACTCGACAACCACAAGATGCTTACTAATTTTAAATGGACTCTGCAAAGTATGGAATGCTTAATTATTTTAATCCAACACTGCAAAGCATGGAATGCTTACTGACTTTAATCCGACACTACAAAGTATGGAATGCTTACTGATTTTAAACAGACTTTATATAGCATGGGATGCTGAATTCCATAACCAATAAGCTTAAAAATATACTTTAGATTCCTGGTTTGGTCATCTGACAAGTTTATTTTACCAGATGAATGAATGAAAGTGACAAAAAAGTGTATTATTTTGGATCCAGTTTGCTCGTGTAATACATTCATTGCATTCACATGACAAATACTGCAAAACTGTTCTTAAATGGTGGAATATCGTTCATCAGTTTAGTTAATAATTTGTTACATTTTGAGCCAATTATCCTTTTTAAGAGGTTGGCAAGATTTCAGAAAAAATATTTTCTTATTTGATAACGGACCAAGATGGAAAATACTTAATGCCTTGTAAATTGGACTTCTACAGTATTGTCCTTCAGATGAAAACATACCTAATGCCTTGTGAATTGCCCAAAATTGGATTTCTACAGAATTGTCCTTCAGATCCTTTTGACCATTGGATAGATAATGAAAGCACATTAATAACAGGATAATAACACAGTTAATTATATAAATTCTTATTAAATACAAAAAGAATTGCTAAGCACAAATTTTCCTATTTATTCTGAATAAAGAGCTTGATCAAGTTTTCATTTCTAAACGTTGTCATTGGATGAATTAAAAAATGAAGATACTTGTAGGTTCTAAACTTCTTTCCATGTTGGCAGTAAAATTTATAACTAACATTGATCCATAATCTCTCATTTTTGCATAGAAAAAACATTTTATTATTTTATAAATTGCTTTTTTAACAAAAAAGAAAGCAAGCAGTGTAATATAGATTTTTAAACATCATATCTATATGATGCTGCAATAGCTGTGTATTAGGACAGACATAAAATTTGTCTCCAGTTGGCCAACTGTCCATTTTTCATTGCCAACTCGAGCACTTTTTATCCCCATGGTAAAAAATAAATAAAGAATCACATTAAATACATTTGATGTTTTAAAAAAACCACTAACCTGCCTACCCAAATTTGAAAACCTGTGCAATCGGTAACACATTATTTTTAGTTTGGCCTTATATGCACTTTATTAAAAGATTAATGGGGGAAATAAAAATCTTATATAGTGTTTTTTTTGTATACTGCTGTAGACTTTGTTGCATTTCTCTCAGCATGTATTATAAGTACAAAAATTTTGTTTGTCCACAAACAAACCAAAACAACTTTTCCTTCAGAAGTTAATGCTTTATTTTGAGACATTTTTTTCGTTCACATCGTTTGAGTCCTTGTGTTACATGATGTTATCCCAATCTAAGTAGCTTCATTAAACAGAAGCCCTTAATGTTTTCACAGCAATGATGAGCTTGAAGTCAGATGTAAGTACTTTAACTTCTACTCCACGTGCTGCTGGAGGTGGGAGTGTGGGAAGATTTAGTTTTACAAAACTTAACACTTGTTGCAGTTAGAAAATTAAAGAATAATTGTAGCTATGAATTTGGACCCTTACAACTTGTTTTTACATTTCAATGCTTGGTCCCCAATCCAGAAATTAATAAATTATTATATAGTTTTATTTACTACTAAAAAACAGTTTTCAACAACAATATCAGAATTTATGCATTTCTCTTTCTTTAATTTTCTCTTGTCAATTTTCACAAGCTAATGTCTTCGTAGATTTAGAGTGTTAGGTTTTTATGACAGCAAGAAAGATTTTCATTAAATAGTAAGGGTTTATTTTGAAACACTGAAGTATACTTGGGGAAAATCCACCAGACTGAGTGGACATCCACTTATTGTTGGTGCTTAATCTCTTGCCCCTGTATTCACACTGATCAAATTGAGTGGGCAATCCATAATTCACAATATGTGTACTGTGGATACGACAGTCAAGAAAGCACAGTTTTGTCAGTTATAATTGAGGATCTTTTCTGAACCAGTTTCAGTGACTTTGTGCTGTCTCGTGTCTCTGCTTTAGATAATTTGACATTGTACCACTGCTATCAACTTGGCTAACTCCAGTTGCATTTCACCTGCCTTTTCCTATTTTAAATATTTCCATACTTAATATCGTATCTTTTGTTTTGTCAGGCATTTTCATGTCACCAGTATTCATTCCAGAATTGTTGCACGTTATAGGTCATGTTTTGTATTGTTGAAGTTGAATATTTATTAATTTTACATGATAAACAATAAACATCATTTACGTTTTAACATGGCAGCTGTAATGATCTTTAGCTTATTGACTTTACATGTAGTCCAGTATTCAGGAATGCAACCTAGATGATTAATTACTGAGAATTTGTTTTTATTAGTGTCAGTTGGGGGATACATTTTTGTTGGTAACTAATTTAATGGACTGGGAAAGGATCCCGTTTCCACTGATGAATCATTGTTCATTGAGTCATTAAGATTAGAGCAGTGACAAAACAAATGAAATTTATTACCACATTGAAAATAGTAAATTCACAATATCCTATAATTTTTATATTTTCAGCTGAATATTTTGTGACGCTGTTCTGCTTCTTGAATTTCAACCTGTTTGCTTTTATTGGGAACTTGGTCTCGGAGTTTGTTAAATTTGTAAGTTTTACTTTTTTATTGTCTTTATATATATATATATATATATATATATATATATATATATATATATATATATATATATATATATATATATATATATATATATGTGTGTGCCTTGTTTTTGTTTTTTATGGTTTAACGCCATTTTTCAGCACAATATAGGCTATACACGGCGGCCAGTATCAATGGTGGAGGAAGAACCCGGACAACCCCCAGAAAGAACCACCGACCCACGAGAAGCTACTGGCAAGCTTTCTCACATAACTACATTTGCCGAATCTTAGACTCGAACACACGCAGACAGAGGTGAGATGGCAGTGGTCCGTAACGGACAGCGCTTTAGACCACTCGGCCACTCGGGGCCCCTGTGTGTGCCTTGCATGTTAACAATGTTGTGATGAATAATTGAATAATGATAAGATTAGTCAATAAGAACAAATGAGCAGGCTTGAAAATTCAGTTTTCAATAATAATAACAATAATGGTAATAACAATGATAATACTACTACTACTAATAATAACAACAATAATAATAATAATAGTATTAATAATAATAATAATAATAAAAATGACACCTTAAAAAAGGTAACACATTTGAATATAAGGCTACACAGTCATTTCTTAAGAAATTTATTTTGGTGCATTTGGTTTTGAATATTTTTCACTGCATGGTGTTTACAGTAGTAACTGCTTTGATTTCACCAAATTTTCAATAGAAAATGTTAGCAAAGAAACACAGTTACATGGGCAGTCATTTTCAGTAAAGATTCAGCATATCAGAGGTCTATTCATTTATTAGTCTTGTTAATCTCAATCGCTGAAAAACTTCAGAATGTTTCAATTCAGTTCATTCAAGCATAGGTTTGATGTTGAGTGAGGTTTGTAAGTTTGATGTTGTGTATAAATAAAAATAAACGTGGGATTAGCCTGCTTACTTTAATGACAGTTAATAGTTAAAATGGGTCAGCGAGAAAGGTAATTACGTGATCATGAGTGTTATTTCTCCATGGAATAAGTTAAAGCAAATATTTACTCTAGCCATTTGCTTCTTTTCCCTAAATTTTTTACATTTATTTAGTAAATTCCCTGATTATGTTGTTACATTGGTAAGGTGATGTACAGTGTGATCTCACTATAACATGCTCTTTTATAACACAAGTTCGGATACAGCACAATTGTGGTGTGGCTTTCGAAATTTCATATGAATGTAGTTTTATTGCACATGAAAAAAAAAATTCTTTTTAAAAGTATGAAAAATATCATTAAAACATTTACTATCATTTTGAGGAAGAGATAATGTATCGAATCTAAGACAGTATACATGCATTTTTCAAGTACATGAAACAAAAATTTATACTCAACAGTAAGAAAACTAATAAAAAAAATGTTTATTATATTTTTGGGAAAGAGAGTGTGTATAAATTCTAATAACGACGATCATGTTGTGGCTCCTGAAAATTCATGTACATGTATATTTCCCATGTAGAAAATATTTTGTGTTCTTAAAAGTATGGAAAATACGTGTAAAATGTTTATTCAGGGATTATACCGGACTTTGCCAATATCGCAAAATTTTATATTCTTTCTCACTTGTTAGCTATGAATTATCCCATCTGCCATTTTTTGAGTGTGCCAGCATCGTTGGCTGTTTAAACTTGTATATATAATCTTGGGTTTTAAGTGAAGAAAATTTGATACACCATAAATGAAGCCGCAGACTTATAAATAAAAGGCAGTGCAATCTATTGCTACATAAGCAAATCCTTTGTTTATATTGACAAAGCATCTGAATAGTGCATTGTTATACCATAAGCAAATCCTTTGTTTATATTGACAAAGCATCTGAATAGTGCATTGTTATACCATAAGCAAATCCTTTGTTTATATTGACAAAGCATCTGAATAGTGCATTGTTATACCATAAGCAAATCCTTTGTTTATATTGACAAAGCATCTGAATAGTGCATTGTTATACCATAAGCAAATCCTTTGTTTATATTGACAAAGCATCTGAATAGTGCATTGTTATACCATAAGCAAATCCTTTGTTTATATTGACAAAGCATCTGAATAGTGCATTGTTATACCATAAGCAAATCCTTTGTTTATATTGACAAAGCATCTGAATAGTGCATTGTTATACCATAAGCAAATCCTTTGTTTATATTGACAAAGCATCTGAATAGTGCATTGTTATACCATAAGCAAATCCTTTGTTTATATTGACAAAGCATCTGAATAGTGCATTGTTATACCATAAGCAAATCCTTTGTTTATATTGACAAAGCATCTGAATAGTGCATTGTTATACCATAAGCAAATCCTTTGTTTATATTGACAAAGCATCTGAATAGTGCATTGTTATACCATAAGCAAATCCTTTGTTTATATTGACAAAGCATCTGAATAGTGCATTGTTATACCATAAGCAAATCCTTTGTTTATATTGACAAAGCATCTGAATAGTGCATTGTTATACCATAAGCAAATCCTTTGTTTATATTGACAAAGCATCTGAATAGTGCATTGTTATACCATAAGCAAATCCTTTGTTTATATTGACAAAGCATCTGAATAGTGCATTGTTATACCATAAGCAAATCCTTTGTTTATATTGACAAAGCATCTGAATAGTGCATTGTTATACCATAAGCAAATCCTTTGTTTATATTGACAAAGCATCTGAATAGTGCATTGTTATACCATAAGCAAATCCTTTGTTTATATTGACAAAGCATCTGAATAGTGCATTGTTATACCATAAGCAAATCCTTTGTTTATATTGACAAAGCATCTGAATAGTGCATTGTTATACCATAAGCAAATCCTTTGTTTATATTGACAAAGCATCGGAATAGTGCATTGTTATACCATAAGCAAATCCTTTGTTCATATTGACAAAGCATCTGAATAGTGCATTGTTATACCATAAGCAAATCCTTTGTTTATATTGACAAAGCATCTGAATAGTGCATTGTTATACCATAAGCAAATCCTTTGTTTATATTGACAAAGCATCTGAATAGTGCATTGTTATACCATAAGCAAATCCTTTGTTTATATTGACAAAGCATCTGAATAGTGCATTGTTATACCATAAGCAAATCCTTTGTTTATATTGACAAAGCATCTGAATAGTGCATTGTTATACCATAAGCAAATCCTTTGTTTATATTGACAAAGCATCTGAATAGTGCATTGTTATACCATAAGCAAATCCTTTGTTTATATTGACAAAGCATCGGAATAGTGCATTGTTATACCATAAGCAAATCCTTTGTTTATATTGACAAAGCATCTGAATAGTGCATTGTTATACCATAAGCAAATCCTTTGTTTATATTGACAAAGCATCTGAATAGTGCATTGTTATACCATAAGCAAATCCTTTGTTTATATTGACAAAGCATCTGAATAGTGCATTGTTATACCATAAGCAAATCCTTTGTTTATATTGACAAAGCATCTGAATAGTGCATTGTTATACCATAAGCAAATCCTTTGTTTATATTGACAAAGCATCTGAATAGTGCATTGTTATACCATAAGCAAATCCTTTGTTTATATTGACAAAGCATCTGAATAGTGCATTGTTATACCATAAGCAAATCCTTTGTTCATATTGACAAAGCATCTGAATAGTGCATTGTTATACCATAAGCAAATCCTTTGTTCATATTGACAAAGCATCTGAATAGTGCATTGTTATACCATAAGCAAATCCTTTGTTCATATTGACAAAGCATCTGAATAGTGCATTGTTATACCATAAGCAAATCCTTTGTTTATATTGACAAAGCATCTGAATAGTGCATTGTTATACCATAAGCAAATCCTTTGTTTATATTGACAAAGCATCTGAATAGTGCATTGTTATACCATAAGCAAATCCTTTGTTTATATTGACAAAGCATCTGAATAGTGCATTGTTATACCATAAGCAAATCCTTTGTTTATATTGACAAAGCATCTGAATAGTGCATTGTTATACCATAAGCAAATCCTTTGTTTATATTGACAAAGCATCTGAATAGTGCATTGTTATACCATAAGCAAATCCTTTGTTTATATTGACAAAGCATCTGAATAGTGCATTGTTATACCATAAGCAAATCCTTTGTTCATATTGACAAAGCATCTGAATAGTGCATTGTTATACCATAAGCAAATCCTTTGTTCATATTGACAAAGCATCTGAATAGTGCATTGTTATACCATAAGCAAATCCTTTGTTCATATTGACAAAGCATCTGAATAGTGCATTGTTATACCATAAGCAAATCCTTTGTTTATATTGACAAAGCATCTGAATAGTGCATTGTTATACCATAAGCAAATCCTTTGTTTATATTGACAAAGCATCTGAATAGTGCATTGTTATACCATAAGCAAATCCTTTGTTTATATTGACAAAGCATCTGAATAGTGCATTGTTATACCATAAGCAAATCCTTTGTTTATATTGACAAAGCATCTGAATAGTGCATTGTTATACCATAAGCAAATCCTTTGTTTATATTGACAAAGCATCTGAATAGTGCATTGTTATACCATAAGCAAATCCTTTGTTCATATTGACAAAGCATCTGAATAGTGCATTGTTATACCATAAGCAAATCCTTTGTTCATATTGACAAAGCATCTGAATAGTGCATTGTTATACCATAAGCAAATCCTTTGTTCATATTGACAAAGCATCTGAATAGTGCATTGTTATACCATAAGCAAATCCTTTGTTTATATTGACAAAGCATCTGAATAGTGCATTGTTATACCATAAGCAAATCCTTTGTTTATATTGACAAAGCATCTGAATAGTGCATTGTTATACCATAAGCAAATCCTTTGTTTATATTGACAAAGCATCTGAATAGTGCATTGTTATACCATAAGCAAATCCTTTGTTTATATTGACAAAGCATCTGAATAGTGCATTGTTATACCATAAGCAAATCCTTTGTTTATATTGACAAAGCATCTGAATAGTGCATTGTTATACCATAAGCAAATCCTTTGTTTATATTGACAAAGCATCTGAATAGTGCATTGTTATACCATAAGCAAATCCTTTGTTTATATTGACAAAGCATCTGAATAGTGCATTGTTATACCATAAGCAAATCCTTTGTTCATATTGACAAAGCATCTGAATAGTGCATTGTTATACCATAAGCAAATCCTTTGTTCATATTGACAAAGCATCTGAATAGTGCATTGTTATACCATAAGCAAATCCTTTGTTCATATTGACAAAGCATCTGAATAGTGCATTGTTATACCATAAGCAAATCCTTTGTTTATATTGACAAAGCATCTGAATAGTGCATTGTTATACCATAAGCAAATCCTTTGTTTATATTGACAAAGCATCTGAATAGTGCATTGTTATACCATAAGCAAATCCTTTGTTTATATTGACAAAGCATCTGAATAGTGCATTGTTATACCATAAGCAAATCCTTTGTTTATATTGACAAAGCATCTGAATAGTGCATTGTTATACCATAAGCAAATCCTTTGTTTATATTGACAAAGCATCTGAATAGTGCATTGTTATACCATAAGCAAATCCTTTGTTTATATTGACAAAGCATCTGAATAGTGCATTGTTATACCATAAGCAAATCCTTTGTTTATATTGACAAAGCATCTGAATAGTGCATTGTTATACCATAAGCAAATCCTTTGTTTATATTGACAAAGCATCTGAATAGTGCATTGTTATACCATAAGCAAATCCTTTGTTTATATTGACAAAGCATCGGAATAGTGCATTGTTATACCATAAGCAAATCCTTTGTTTATATTGACAAAGCATCGGAATAGTGCATTGTTATACCATAAGCAAATCCTTTGTTTATATTGACAAAGCATCGGAATAGTGCATTGTTATACCATAAGCAAATCCTTTGTTTATATTGACAAAGCATCTGAATAGTGCATTGTTATACCATAAGCAAATCCTTTGTTTATATTGACAAAGCATCTGAATAGTGCATTGTTATACCATAAGCAAATCCTTTGTTTATATTGACAAAGCATCTGAATAGTGCATTGTTATACCATAAGCAAATCCTTTGTTTATATTGACAAAGCATCTGAATAGTGCATTGTTATACCATAAGCAAATCCTTTGTTTATATTGACAAAGCATCTGAATAGTGCATTGTTATACCATAAGCAAATCCTTTGTTTATATTGACAAAGCATCGGAATAGTGCATTGTTATACCATAAGCAAATCCTTTGTTTATATTGACAAAGCATCGGAATAGTGCATTGTTATACCATAAGCAAATCCTTTGTTTATATTGACAAAGCATCGGAATAGTGCATTGTTATACCATAAGCAAATCCTTTGTTTATATTGACAAAGCATCTGAATAGTGCATTGTTATACCATAAGCAAATCCTTTGTTTATATTGACAAAGCATCTGAATAGTGCATTGTTATACCATAAGCAAATCCTTTGTTTATATTGACAAAGCATCTGAATAGTGCATTGTTATACCATAAGCAAATCCTTTGTTTATATTGACAAAGCATCTGAATAGTGCATTGTTATACCATAAGCAAATCCTTTGTTTATATTGACAAAGCATCTGAATAGTGCATTGTTATACCATAAGCAAATCCTTTGTTTATATTGACAAAGCATCTGAATAGTGCATTGTTATACCATAAGCAAATCCTTTGTTTATATTGACAAAGCATCTGAATAGTGCATTGTTATACCATAAGCAAATCCTTTGTTCATATTGACAAAGCATCTGAATAGTGCATTGTTATACCATAAGCAAATCCTTTGTTCATATTGACAAAGCATCTGAATAGTGCATTGTTATACCATAAGCAAATCCTTTGTTCATATTGACAAAGCATCTGAATAGTGCATTGTTATACCATAAGCAAATCCTTTGTTCATATTGACAAAGCATCTGAATAGTGCATTGTTATACCATAAGCAAATCCTTTGTTTATATTGACAAAGCATCTGAATAGTGCATTGTTATACCATAAGCAAATCCTTTGTTTATATTGACAAAGCATCTGAATAGTGCATTGTTATACCATAAGCAAATCCTTTGTTTATATTGACAAAGCATCGGAATAGTGCATTGTTATACCATAAGCAAATCCTTTGTTTATATTGACAAAGCATCGGAATAGTGCATTGTTATACCATAAGCAAATCCTTTGTTTATATTGACAAAGCATCGGAATAGTGCATTGTTATACCATAAGCAAATCCTTTGTTTATATTGACAAAGCATCTGAATAGTGCATTGTTATACCATAAGCAAATCCTTTGTTTATATTGACAAAGCATCTGAATAGTGCATTGTTATACCATAAGCAAATCCTTTGTTTATATTGACAAAGCATCTGAATAGTGCATTGTTATACCATAAGCAAATCCTTTGTTTATATTGACAAAGCATCTGAATAGTGCATTGTTATACCATAAGCAAATCCTTTGTTTATATTGACAAAGCATCTGAATAGTGCATTGTTATACCATAAGCAAATCCTTTGTTTATATTGACAAAGCATCTGAATAGTGCATTGTTATACCATAAGCAAATCCTTTGTTTATATTGACAAAGCATCTGAATAGTGCATTGTTATACCATAAGCAAATCCTTTGTTTATATTGACAAAGCATCTGAATAGTGCATTGTTATACCATAAGCAAATCCTTTGTTTATATTGACAAAGCATCTGAATAGTGCATTGTTATACCATAAGCAAATCCTTTGTTTATATTGACAAAGCATCGGAATAGTGCATTGTTATACCATAAGCAAATCCTTTGTTTATATTGACAAAGCATCGGAATAGTGCATTGTTATACCATAAGCAAATCCTTTGTTTATATTGACAAAGCATCGGAATAGTGCATTGTTATACCATAAGCAAATCCTTTGTTTATATTGACAAAGCATCTGAATAGTGCATTGTTATACCATAAGCAAATCCTTTGTTTATATTGACAAAGCATCGGAATAGTGCATTGTTATACCATAAGCAAATCCTTTGTTTATATTGACAAAGCATCGGAATAGTGCATTGTTATACCATAAGCAAATCCTTTGTTTATATTGACAAAGCATCGGAATAGTGCATTGTTATACCATAAGCAAATCCTTTGTTTATATTGACAAAGCATCTGAATAGTGCATTGTTATACCATAAGCAAATCCTTTGTTTATATTGACAAAGCATCTGAATAGTGCATTGTTATACCATAAGCAAATCCTTTGTTCATATTGACAAAGCATCTGAATAGTGCATTGTTATACCATAAGCAAATCCTTTGTTTATATTGACAAAGCATCTGAATAGTGCATTGTTATACCATAAGCAAATCCTTTGTTTATATTGACAAAGCATCTGAATAGTGCATTGTTATACCATAAGCAAATCCTTTGTTTATATTGACAAAGCATCTGAATAGTGCATTGTTATACCATAAGCAAATCCTTTGTTTATATTGACAAAGCATCTGAATAGTGCATTGTTATACCATAAGCAAATCCTTTGTTTATATTGACAAAGCATCTGAATAGTGCATTGTTATACCATAAGCAAATCCTTTGTTTATATTGACAAAGCATCTGAATAGTGCATTGTTATACCATAAGCAAATCCTTTGTTTATATTGACAAAGCATCTGAATAGTGCATTGTTATACCATAAGCAAATCCTTTGTTCATATTGACAAAGCATCTGAATAGTGCATTGTTATACCATAAGCAAATCCTTTGTTTATATTGACAAAGCATCTGAATAGTGCATTGTTATACCATAAGCAAATCCTTTGTTTATATTGACAAAGCATCTGAATAGTGCATTGTTATACCATAAGCAAATCCTTTGTTTATATTGACAAAGCATCTGAATAGTGCATTGTTATACCATAAGCAAATCCTTTGTTTATATTGACAAAGCATCTGAATAGTGCATTGTTATACCATAAGCAAATCCTTTGTTTATATTGACAAAGCATCTGAATAGTGCATTGTTATACCATAAGCAAATCCTTTGTTTATATTGACAAAGCATCTGAATAGTGCATTGTTATACCATAAGCAAATCCTTTGTTTATATTGACAAAGCATCTGAATAGTGCATTGTTATACCATAAGCAAATCCTTTGTTTATATTGACAAAGCATCTGAATAGTGCATTGTTATACCATAAGCAAATCCTTTGTTTATATTGACAAAGCATCTGAATAGTGCATTGTTATACCATAAGCAAATCCTTTGTTTATATTGACAAAGCATCTGAATAGTGCATTGTTATACCATAAGCAAATCCTTTGTTTATATTGACAAAGCATCTGAATAGTGCATTGTTATACCATAAGCAAATCCTTTGTTTATATTGACAAAGCATCTGAATAGTGCATTGTTATACCATAAGCAAATCCTTTGTTTATATTGACAAAGCATCTGAATAGTGCATTGTTATACCATAAGCAAATCCTTTGTTTATATTGACAAAGCATCTGAATAGTGCATTGTTATACCATAAGCAAATCCTTTGTTTATATTGACAAAGCATCTGAATAGTGCATTGTTATACCATAAGCAAATCCTTTGTTTATATTGACAAAGCATCTGAATAGTGCATTGTTATACCATAAGCAAATCCTTTGTTTATATTGACAAAGCATCTGAATAGTGCATTGTTATACCATAAGCAAATCCTTTGTTTATATTGACAAAGCATCTGAATAGTGCATTGTTATACCATAAGCAAATCCTTTGTTTATATTGACAAAGCATCTGAATAGTGCATTGTTATACCATAAGCAAATCCTTTGTTTATATTGACAAAGCATCTGAATAGTGCATTGTTATACCATAAGCAAATCCTTTGTTTATATTGACAAAGCATCTGAATAGTGCATTGTTATACCATAAGCAAATCCTTTGTTTATATTGACAAAGCATCTGAATAGTGCATTGTTATACCATAAGCAAATCCTTTGTTTATATTGACAAAGCATCTGAATAGTGCATTGTTATACCATAATCCACTTAAGCTGACATCTGACTGCTGTATGCTGTGATCCACTGAAATAGTCATCCTGCTGGACAAACTAAAACTGACCAATCTTTGAAGACAGTAACAGGGACCAAACAATAATTTTTTTTTAATGTACCCAAGAAAAGATAGTTTTGTTGCAACTTCAAAGAAAACTGATTACCTTTGAAGCACTGAGCAACAAACAAAATTTAGTCTCAATATTCTACAGTTTTTTTGATGTTGCTGCCAGATTAATAAATGGGCATTTGACTGTTTGGTCTTTCAAATTTGTTCTATTGCTGTTATTTCAATAACACGTACACCCTTCATCAAAGCAAGCCGACTACAATCTTCAATAAAAATTAAAGCAGCTTTCTTCAAAGGAAGTAAGCTTAAATGCAGTGGAATCTTATAGATTGTTGAATTTTCCAGTGATTTGAAAAAATTTACTGTGCCATAACATATTTTTGGCAAGAAAAACGTTTTTTTAAAAAAATGCTACAAATGGCAGCATCATCCCCTGTGTAGCTTTGGCAAGATAATATTCGAATTTATGGATTTTTCATATACATGTACAGTACTTAACACGTTAATGGTTGTTTTTGGGTTTAACGCCATTTTTCAGCATACTATAGGCTATACATGGCGGCCAGTATTAATGGTGGAACAAGAACCTGGGAAAATCCCTGGAAAGAACCACTGACCAACGAGAAGCTACTGGCAAGCTTTCTCACATACCTACATAGGCCGAATCTGAGACTCAAACCCATGCAGACAGAGAGTGCTTTAGACCACTATGCCAATCGGGGTCTCAACACGTTATGGACTGTATTACACAAGTTGTCAGTATGCAAGTGTATTTTAGACTAGTTTTGTCTTCATGTAATAAGAAGTAAATTGGGGGGTGGGGGGCACGTTTTTATGCAGAAACCACCCCAGCCATCTCTTCTGGTAGCTGCTTCACTTTCTTTAGCTGACTTTATTGGCTATAACATGGTTCAGGGTTCAGTTTCGAGAAGGTCGGGTTCTCTGGACCCCAATCAGTGTGTTATAGTAGGGTCACACTGTATATATATATATAATGTGTGCTCTCTTATTTGAAACATCCCCTCTATTCTCCATTTCCCAGTATTTATATTTACATTTAACATTGGATTTAAGCAATACCTTTTTTTTCAAGTATAACATTTAGGCCATATGCTATTAAAGGAGATTAATAGAAACTAAATTATATCAAAGTTTAACCGAGTAACCAGATTAAATTATTGTAATTGCAAGCCAGTGTAAATGCTTAATCAGTTACCAATAATCAAAATTTTTTTTACTTTCTAAAATGGCACTTGAAAGATTTCTAAACATGTCTTCAGATCATAATGTTCATCTTAATTTCTTTCGAATAAAACTTTACCATAACTATCCATACATAACAAACTGAAATGCATGTAAATTACAGACATTACCCCTTTGTAGTTGAAATGTAAACTTTTGAACCTGATTAACATGAACATGTAAGAGCATCTGTTTTTATAAGGAGTTTTTTGTGTGTAAGGTAACCCCTCACTTTATATAGCTTCTTTACAACAGACCTTTGATTGGAAATTTATGATTTGATTATTTGTCTATTTTTCTACATACTTGTAACAATTTTAGGCATTGGTTAAATAGTATATGCTTTGCTGCATTTTTTCATTATTTTCACAAATATGAGTTAAGTCCACAACTTAGTATTGTCCCATACATTTCCGACCTACATAATTGCATTTTAAAGGTAAATCTTCAATAACATATAACCTACGGTTTGATTTCTATGAATTTTATTTCTGGGTATTTTTGTGCAGTGGTTTATGAAAACAAACTAATAAACTTGTACTTTGCAGATACAGCAATGTCAGCTATTATTTCTGCCTTACTAGTTCACTTACGTTTCAAATTAATTTTGCTGATGAAATAGTATACAAGAGACAGTAGCAATATCTAGATCATGAATTAAGTTCTTAAAATACAAATTGCTATTTACGTACTATTGTTACAATTTCAAACTCTAGTTTGTATGTTTTTATCATTAAAGGATAACATGAAAATCGGGCAGTGATAGTTTCTAAATTATTCGGGAATGGGTTCATGATCAATCAGATATCAAAACACATGCCTGTGAATGTGCACGAGTTTGTTTGTCAGAGCAATGGATATCACCACTAGCTACTGATGGCTTGATGAATACATTAATTGATATCACTACTAGCTACTGATGGCTTGATGAATACATTAATTGATATCACCACTAGCTACTGATGGCTTGATGAATACATTAATTGATATCACCACTAGCTACTGATGGCTTGATAAATACATTAATTGATATCAATACTAGCTACTGATGGCTTGATAAATACATTAATTGATATCACCACTAGCTACTGCTGGCTTGATGGATACATTAATTGATATCACCACTAGCTACTGATGGCTTGATGAATACATTAATTGATATCACCACTAGCTACTGATGGCATGATGAATACATTAATTGATATCACCACTAGCTACTGATGGCTTGATGAATATATTAATTGATATCACCACTAGCTACTGATGGCTAGATGAATACATTAATTTATATCACCACTAGGTACTAATGGCTTGATGAATACATTATTTGATATCACCACTAGCTACTGATGGCTTGATGAATACATTAATTGATATCACCACTAGCTACTGGAGGCTTGATGAATACATTAATTGATATCACCACTAGCTACTGATGGCTTGATGAATACATTAATTGATATCACCACTAGCTACTGATGGCTTGATGAATACATTTTGCTATAACACAACACTAGATACTGACCTTGCCAAGGCGAGGAGGCATCTAAAAATCTACAGTCAGTCAATGTTCCTCTTAAAAATCTGCCGTTTTCACTTTCCTAAAAAAAGATTGTGAAGTTTCCTCATTTTAGGCAACTTAGTCCCCCACTTCCCCAGTTAGTGTGACGCCAGATCGTAACATTGCAAAGTTGTTATATGTCAGATAGTTTGAGATATTGTATTTTTGCAATATTGCAGCATGCAGTTTATGTATCATGTAGGTAATGGCATTGAGGCTTTTAATGTTGGCCAAATGTAGCTGTTTTGTCATCAGATATGAATATAATATAACTGGAGAAACCTTGGAACAATTGCTTTCATAACATGCAATCAGCAGCTTTGGATGAAATGTCAAGGAGCAGTCTCCTATTACTAGGTATATTGGTCAGCTGCTCTTTTAGTTTGCTATAATATAGATGTCAGCTGAGTGATCTCAGATCCACTTTGACCTCATGTTTTGTTTATATGTTTCTAGTCTAAAATTGTTAAACATTTTATTTTATTTAAAAGACCACCATTACTAGTGCCCTATGCAAGTACAAAAACAAATTTTTCGCATTAAAAGGAAGCATGCATGAACAGCCATCTCATGACATAATGTACATCATTTCAACATGGCATTTTCTTCAATGCTCACATGCCAACCATTATGCTTGTGGTGCATATCATTACACTTTTTCTCCCAGTAAACTATGTTTTATTCTAAACTGGATTATGCTTTTTTGTTACACAAAAATATATAATGAAAATAAAGCAATAGGTGTTTTTGTCATTTTTATTATCTCTTCAGTTCCTCTCATTAATTTGAGAATATTCTTAACCCTTTGAACCCGACAGGCCGGTTTACCGACTGGTTGTAACGGTGTATATACCCGAAAGGCCGGTATACCGGCCTAGCTATCTACCGTCATAACCCGAAAGGCCGGTATACCGGCCTGTGTTATGTTATTCGCTAGATGGTTAGTGAAATATAGAAAAAATGTGAAAAATATGAAATATGAAGAAATTCCGAGACAGTTTGTTACATAGTCATAGTAATAAAAAGCATTTTATAAGCATGTTTGAAAAGAGACAATTTGATATCTGCTGTTATATCATAGTGGATTATCATTCTAAGGCATAATATTACTTTTATTTTGCAAAATTTTACTTTTTATAAAATTGTCAAAAAATTGCCGGGGAGGCTCTGGTTATTGTGCCAAAATATGGGGGAGATTAGGGTTCAAAGGGTTAAAAAGGTGACTTCTGCTGAAGAAGAGTGTAAAAGTACTTTACTTATTAGCTATTTATGCCAGTCTATGCAAACTATGGTTGCCACAGAAGGGAGGAGGATGGTGGTGCTCATTTGATGGAGGATTATCTTGAATAGAAACAGCAACAAGCATTCTTTGAGGTGCTTGAAAACTGTTAACGTACCCAAACAATTATTTATCTGTCAGTTGTAATAGGATTAACAACTGTCATGTGACATAAATTATTGATATAACTTTGTCAAACTAATGGTAAGCAATGATCCGACTAAGCACGCCTGTGCTATATCAGATTTCTTTTTCTGTTTTGTTTAGAATACATATGATATGTTTACTCTGTAACTATTATGTTCAGACTTGTGCATCATTTATACTCAAAGAGGAGAATAGAGTTTATTTCTTTCTTTAAGTCATTTAAGTGTTAGAGTTATTATTTCTGATTTTTTTTCTTCTCTTACAGCCAGGTCCCAAATATGTGTGGATTCCAGTTCTTCTGCGAGTTCTTTTTATTCCTTTCTTCATTCTGTGTAATTACAACCCAACAAAGCGGTCTTTACCTGTCATCATTAGTAATGACTATGCTTACATTATAGGCGGTTCTCTAATGTCATTCACTAGTGGCTACTACAGCAGTTTAACCATGATGTATGGACCGAAGTAAGTACTGAACCAATAATTCTCTTTTACTTCTTTGTATTATTAGCTTTTAGCTCAGCTGGACTAGTGAACTTATGGTGTGGTCCTGCATCTAGCATGCATCATCTCTCAACTTTCATCCATCAACCTTGTTTGTTGGCTGTACAGCCTTCAGTTCTAATCAGTGGCTGTAAGCTTATATCGTGAAGATCTGGTAAGCTTGATATCAATATATATTTTTTAAAATCTATCTGATTAGCTGGGCTTGTGAATATAATAAAGGACAGACTTCTGATCAGATTTGAATCGACTTTGTTTATAAGCTAGCATCTTGGATAAATTTGGTTCTTCACGATTTTGACATGTTTAAATGAGTTGATCATGCATAATTCTGGCTGATGTTGTGAACACTCTTGAGACCATATTTGTTATCAAGCTTGGTATGTAAGCTTGTATCATCAGCATCTCAGATGATTTTTGTTATTAACAAGATTAACACATTTTATTGAGGGGATTGTGCATCTGATAGAGCTTGTTAACACCGTACAGATGTTTTTTTATTAACAAGATTAACACATTTTATTGAGGGGATTGTGCATCTGATAGAGCTTGTTAACACCGTACAGATGTTTTTTTATTATTAGGAAGTTTATATCCAGATCTAAAATGAGTTTGAGTATTATTCATTGCACTTAATTCTCCCAAAGATGAACCTCCAAAGAGTTCTGTATAGAATCCAGAACATGACACAGACTAACTCTTCTCCCCAAAGTCCCTGGCACATACTCCATAGTCCTCATCTTTTTCTCTGACACAATTGCATGTTCGCAAAGTCGCTTTGAGAATTATGCCTTCAGCTCATGTTAAATTGTGCTTCAGGCACACTAATATGGGATCGTGAATCATTCAGAATCTTTGTCCATATTTCTTTATTGTAAAATATTGAGTTCTGTTGCGAGTTTTCCACTTGTTTATGATCTCAACAGTGCCTGGTTTCACACGTGGTGTGTGGGTGAGCTGTATTTTCATTTATACTTATTGTATTCTTCCAGCCTGAGGTATCATCTCCCTTCACATTTACTTGCAGTGTTTTATTCCTTCCAACCTGAGTAGGTATCCTTGCCTTTACATATATCTTGGGGCCCGAGTGGCTGAGTGGTCTAAAATGCTCTCTGTTATGGATCACTAGCATCTTACCTCAATCTGAATGGGTTTGAGTCTCAGATTTGGCCAATGTGGGTATGTGAGAATGCTTGCCCATAGCTTCTCATGGGTCGGTAAATCTTTCCAGGTTTTTTCTGGGTTCTTCCTCAAAAAATTAATTCTGGCCGCAATGTATAGCCTGTCATGTGCTGAAAAATGGTGTTAAACCCAACAACAATAACAACATATACTTACTGTGTTTTATTACTTCCAGTTTGAGGTAAGTATCATCTCCCTTTATATATACTGACCTTTTAGACCCCAAGATGTCCAGGCCCCACAACACAGCAGTACCAGCTACCACAGTAGTTACTCCACTGTCTCACTCAAAGAGAGACATGCTTAAAAAGTCCTTTGTCTCCACAGTGGGAACAAGATGATGAGATATCAGTCCTGGTGGACTCTGGAAGTTAGACATGGAGCAAGGTGTACACGTGTTTGTTAACATAGTTATAACAATTTTTCAGCCATATTGCTGCGATGTCTGCATTGTGACAGTTTATAGTGATGTCTAGCACTGCGGAATCATGCCCCAGACATGTAGCATGACGTCCCACCCGTGTCACATTATCCTGACACCAGACTGACCAGTCCTAACACTAGCCTCATTGTGATGATTGCCTGAGGCTGCTGCTATTACCAATTTTATAAGTCTGGGTATGACTTTTCCACGGTTCGAACCCATTACCTCCCACATCCAAAGCAGATGCTCTGACCACTAGGCCAACATAGCAGTCTGGAACAAGATGTGGTGGCATCGAATTTCTGTTACTTTCCCCAGCACCCATTCCAACTTACTGACTGAGGTGGAGAAGATCATGTAATTTGACAAGATGGTAAACAAGGTGTACTTTCCCCAGGATTTGTTTTGAGAGACATCCCGGGACTCCCCTAACTAGAGTTTGTATTGTCCCCATCCAGCCTCAGCCTCGATCATGTAGCTTTACCAATTGTTTAGCAAGGGCGAAGAAGTGACTAGACATTGAAAGGTTTAGTTTTTTGTATTTCCCAGCTAGTTACAGCTTTCACATCCCTGTTTGATCCCATAAACCTCCTACTTTGGACACCATGATGTCACAAGTAGGCATTTCTTTTGGAGACCTGGCCTAATCTCCAATTCAAGACACTATAGAGTTTAGATCTCAAGGGCATTTCACTGGTTACCATAGCTTTTTTCACTGATCTTTTTTTCCAGCAATTTCCTACAACATGCAGGACTAAAGGCATGTAACACCAGTCCATGAAGCTATCCTATTTCAAATCTCCCTCACCCTCATGACCATCAGTTTTATTGACTAGAACGGCCATGGAAGGAAGCTTTAGGGTCCTCCCCCCCTTTCTAGAAGGGCAAGCGAGCTCTTCTGGTGACTCAGTTCGGGGAACATCCTCCCCTTATAAGGACCCCTATGCACTTTCACTGTCTAAATCGGGTGAACAGCAGAGAGTATTGCCCCTTAGGGCACAGATCCCTAGTCAAAGTTTGCTGATTAGAATAAACGTTTATGCCTAGGTTGGGCATTCTGTATGAGGGCTTCTAAAAGGAGAGAAGCATGTATCGTCATGGATACATTTTGGTATCCACTGTGTCTATGTGGATTGTCAGTACAGAGTTTATCAGTCTTTGACCAACATGGATCTTTCATTCATGAAGATTAAAGCCATGTATTGCAAGCTATTTTTACTCAAGACCTATCTAAATCATTCACTCTTGGAGGATGTTATCAACCTCATGTTCTGACAATTGCATGACTTCTCCTTCTACCTTCATTCCCTAATGCATCAGAGCAAAGCCATTTATGGCCCATAGTTTTACACAGAAAGTAGTATAAGTAGATTATAACTTGGCGTAGGGGTGGGTATATTCTTGTTTACGCCAGATCTTTAAGCCATAAGCTGTTCTCTACTGCCTGAGAACTTATTACTGATATTAAATTTTAGTTGGATGTATGCATGTAAAACTAATTTTAAAGACGTAATACTACCAGTCCCTCCTACTCTGCTGTAAAGTCCCAAGATTTGTCTGGTCCTGAATGAGGACTGCAGCACTTGGAAACTGTGTTTGTATTATGTTGTGGATTCTTTCCAAACTCTTTGAGGTTCTTTTGATGGAAGAATTCTTTGTCATAAGGATGAGGAAAATTCCATCTCAAAATAGCAAGTTATGCATTGCCGACAAGTAAGTATTGCATCTTTAAAATTAAATTTACTTGATTTCTCCCACCCCCATCTCCAAAAGAAACAGCAACTACATTTCATAAGTAAACTTATCATGCATGGAAGTGTCCATTGATAACCATTATTTAGAGTTACGTGTTCGAGTCAAAGTTCTTTTGCAGAAAATAAAATACAAAGTTGATTTGTAAAAAATTTGATATCTGGCCATATCATTTGTAGTAAAAGGTGGGTCAGTCAGGGCTGTTCCATTAAAACATAATGTTCTCCTTGGGGATGACAGTTTTTAAAATAAATTGTGGGATGTTAAGTTTGAAACTTTTTTTTATTCTGATTGTGGAGGGATATTTAAAAAAATTACTTCAAGTGTAGTTGTGTTAACCAAATCAGAAATCACATTGGGGTGTCAGAAAAAGTGAATATATAATATTTTAATCACATCTAACCCCCATCTTTGTTGTCTAAATTACAGCGAATCAACATACAGGGGAGAGAACTTTAATGGGTTATTTGATTTTATTCGTCTCGAGTTATCCCATGGTATTTACTTATCCTGTTATTCAAGTCACTCGGTCATTATTGTATGTATTTGGTCAGCATGGCCAAAGATAGTGTTAGACAATTGGGAATTGACGATCTCTCAAATTTTCTATTGAAATGTTTAATCCAAGATGAATATGTCCAGAAATTTAGAGGTTTGCTATCTTGGAATCTAGTCTTTCAGTTCCATTTCACATTTGGTCTGAGGTAGCTCTATCTGCAACACATCGGTGTACATTTAAGACATTTACCGGTATTTATCGCATCACTTGGTGATATGTAAATATAATTATCCATTCTCATGTTTGATGACTTGTAAATCCACATGGAATAACACAAAATGTGAATTAAACATAAAGAATTAAAAATTTAAAATAAATGGGTGAAAGAAGTTCCTGTTGTCTGTAGCTAACAGACAAAAGAACAAAAGATGATTGATTACAAACGATGCATGCAAATAAAAATATGCAGTAGATTAAATATCTAAGAATTCAGTATAGATTACCTCAAATTAAAATCGCTTCTACCACCCTCTAACCATTAGCTAGAAGTTAGGTAATATAATATGCTTCTGTAGGGGGTGTTTTTTTTTATTAAAATGTAGCAGAGGGTGGATCATAATTTTTGTAATTGCATCTATTGTGGGTTGGTTGATTTCAAAAGTTTCTTCCTCCTCAAGGGTATATGTTTTACTAGAACAGCTCTCAGAAGTACAGGGCTTCTTCCATGAAACAATGTAACAAAAATGTTAAAAGTGTCGCCGAAGTAGATGGGTGTAATTTAACAATTTGTCAAACTATATTTTTAAGACAAGCACTATTTGTTTACAGGAATACTGAATGGACAATGTACATATTTTTTTTAATCTTTAATATTTTTTCCATGATATAATTTGAGAGGGAACGAAAATTAAACACGATGAAACCATATATAAAAAATTAACCATGCACACCGGAATTTTTCATGGTTTCATTATTTCTTTGTGCATTTTGTTGCAGTTTCAAGTAATGTCTCGCACACTCCATATCTTTGGAAATAAATTCATAGCTTCCATGATATTTAAATTTGTTTATAGAGAAAAATATATGAATATCACTAGATTCGACCATTAAGTAAAAATTTGTTTAAATGGAAATACATAGAACACCCCAAAAAATTGACAGTCAGGAGTGGGGGTGGGTGGGTTAATTAACATATCTGGAAATTTGTTTAAACATGGTCATGCCTGGTGAATGAGTTGCAAAGACTAAATTATTTATATATCAGCTGGCAAGGAGCTAAGACTTGAAAATGGTGCACTGAAGCATTTAAGGAAAAAAAAAAAAAGTCCAATGCTCAAAATTCCAACAGACAAAGTATATGGTTTACCTTTGGTAAGCAGGACCTAAGCATAAACCAGCTGCAGATTCTTTCCCACATTACACAGGAAGTAGATAGAACAGAGTACTTTTATATTGATATAGTAGCTATACTCATGTTGAGGGAACAGCTTCAAGTTAACAACAGTTAATAATCTTTTCAGTTTTCTTACATATTTTGATGATATTGGAAGTGTGCATGTTTTAAGTTACTTATAAAATTATGTACTTTGCGCATGCTCTGCTGATGCTTAAAAAATGTTATTTTTTTCTAGGCTGGTTCCATTCATAAATTTAAATAAATTAAGGCATGCAAACACATCCATGCTGTTGACTATAATTAATGACTCGAGACAAATATAAAATAGTATTATAACAATTGACATGTTTAAGTTAAATTATCTTATAATACCAGCTTGTAAAAGACCTCTTAATTATGACAGTCTTGCAAATGATGAGGTGTTTTTCTAAGTAACTAAAATGCAGGCTTGGTATTTACTAATAATACAATCTAGCCTAAAGAAAAAGCCATTAAAAGGGGGTTTAACCAAACCATACTATTGCTGTATGTCACTGATGCACACCCAGAAAATGTATTTAAGTATCCAAGTTTCATAACACATTTTAATCCACAAGAAATGTTTTTTGCTTTAATAACATCATATTTATTGTGAAAACCCTGTCCAAGTATATATTCACATCTTTGCAGATAATTATTGCAAAATCCATGACCATCTTTTGAGTTTTTGAAGCAAGTTTGACTAATAGAATTTGACAGTTGCTAGTAATACCAAGTGAAAGTGCATGAAGCATCAGTCATTTATATTATCACATTAATATTTTTATTGCAATTCATATATTTATTGGCTGTAAAATTACAATATTTTGTGTCTTTATTTTTGATAGTATGCAAGATACTCAATAGTCTATTCTCCAAAACACTTGCAGAACTAATTCCCACAATTAAAAAACCCATGGCTTTGCAACAAAAGAAGTTATTGAATTAGAATTTCAGTTTGTGAAACTCATGTTACATGCCAATTTACTCTGATTTATTCAGAATTTTTTGTTTGAAACACGCAAAATCCATTTTTGGGGGGGCACAAAATCCTGATTTTTAACAATGACAATTTTAATTTTATTTTTTTTAAAACTTTTGTAAATAGCAGTCTCTTCTCATTCATTGCTAATGTAGAACACGATGCATGTTTCACCATCAAATACATTACCTAATTACACTAACATTTGGAAATTACCTCCAAATTCAGCTCTTTTTAAAAAAAAGTCTTTCTGTCTACATAGTGTGTAGTGACACAACTCTTATAGATTATTTCCCTTGCTTGATGGCCATCAATATCGAGGAAGTGTACCAGTTTCACTGGAAACTGAACCGTATAAATTCTGATCTATAATCAGTTTTGACCATCTAGCAATGATTTATTGTTTCCTCCACCTCGGTTGCAGATAGCACAGACACCTATATGCCTAGGATCATGTCAGAGCCAGTCAAAGCCAAGCAATTCCATTCAAACTGTGTTGGAATAAAATATGATATGCATAATACAGCAAGCTCTGTTACCCAAACTTGTGAAGTGCGAGTTTGGCAAAATTTTAACCAAATTGTTGCCCACAGTGCATAAGTCATCACATGGACTTTGGAGTGCTGAAGCCATAGGTGCATGTTTACCTTTGGCTCTGCTGGCTATCTCAGATCAGGCCAATTGCCATATGCTGTCCTGGCTGCTGACTAACAGATGAGAGCTTTTCAGACATGATTTTGACAGGCATGAATAAGTCATCTCAGACTAGCAAAGAGCATGTCAATTGAATATTCCTATAGTGATGGCAGCCTACACCTAACAGACCAACTGGACCAACCATATACATGGTATCAGTACATGCAGAAGCAGCATTACAATTAAAGCCATCGGGGCCCCGAGTGGTTTGAAGCGCTCTCTGTTACGGCTCACTGCCATCTCACCTCTGCGTGTGTTCCAGTTTCAGATTTAGCCAATGAGCTTGCTAGGCTTCTCTTGGGTTGGTGCTTCTTTCTGCACCATTAATAATGTATAGCCTGTCGTGTGCTGAAAGATGGTGTGAAACCCCACAACAACAATTAAAGCCATCAAGCAGATTCTTAAGAATAAAAGCTGAAAAAGACAATTATGTTTATTAGACATCACATGCCAATTTGAATATGTGTCATAGCAGAAGATATGGTTGCCATTGTCATGTGAAATGGAAAAATGATATCCGTAGAGACAGTAACAGGCGAGATATTATATGAACCGAAATATAAATCGAGATGATCTCCAATCAAAATTATTGACCATAATGCACAAACGTGGACAGCCGCAGTAACAATTTCTGCGGGATAGAACCGTAAAATATCTAGCCCCAGAGAACTCTGGGGGAAATTTATTTGATTTTATTTACGAGTCGAGTAAAAACGATCCTGTTTCAGTGTGGTTATTTCAGAGTTTTGAAGAGGGTAAATTCGATCAATTTGTAAAACCCAATGGTGAATTATATTGTACTGAAGCCCTCCATGACGAGATGAAAAAACTAGCTAGTGGTTTTTCAACGGAACACGACGAACAATTACTGACAAACTGTTTTACAACACCGTCAGTTGCCGCTCATTTCACCAGAAAGAGAAATCTATGGAAACCAACAGGAGCAGAATTTCTCTCAGATATCCAAGATAGTTGTGTTTATTATGGCCATGGTTGATTATGGAATACAAAATATGATCCCAAACGTTTTCTCGAGTATGGAGAGTGTTCTGAGTACTTCAAAAGATTTGGACATCCCACACACGAGATGACCCGTGTTGCGATTAATTGACTACTGCCCAATTTTGATTTAACCGGATTCGCTCGTGTGGTATCATTTGAATTGGCTAAAAGACTTCATCCGTGTTATGTTTGGTTTGGTAGACACATCTCTGAAAAACACTGGATGCCAATAGTGTTATTACGGTATATGATTGATTCTAAAATGCTGATATCGCTGATTGTCAGCGAAGCAATTATATCATATCGAAAACAAACTAAAGTCTGGTTACCACAAACCGATAGTCTAGATAGTATAATCAGCGAAAACAAAAAACAATTTCCTAATTTAGACGAAGAATATATCGTAAGGGGGTCCAAGGAAATCATTGAAGCTAGAAATAAACACGCAAAAGACCTCGGTAGAAGAATAATTGGTAAATTCACACAAGGTGGAAAATACGACCATAAAAGACATTCTTCGAGGTTGATTATAGATGATGCTGAATACGATTTTATAATCGCAGATGTAACATCTAGGGGTATATATGTAAATCGTAAAGACGCTTTCTGGAACCAAATTAGGTACAATTGTTACTTATAACGACGGAGAAAATCTTCAGTATACTTACTTAAGGTCGTCTAAGCTGGCTTATGCTTCTATTAATTTACTTTCGATGATAAATAGAGTTCATGAATCCGCAGTTAGAGTCGCCACTGCGGATAGCAACAAGCCATTAAGTTTTAAATGCTATAGAATTCAAGTTTATGCAGCTGTACTAGTGGTAAATAAAGTGTATGCATACTTTACAAACTTTTCTGTTGAACATAATGTGTTTAGGTCATGTCATTTCCTCTCACCCTTTCCAGCAAAAGCAGCCTGTTTTGCTCAAGATTAAAGTGGCAAACATTAGGATATGGACTATCACCTAATGGAAAGAATGGAAGTTAATCTGTACAAGTTACTTCCCTTCATCCATTTATCATACAGTAGGAAAGGGGATGAATTTTTTTTAAAAAAAATTGTCTTTCAGAGAGTACTGGCTTTAGAGGTAGTGAAGGTGTAACAGAATTGTTACCGAGAGGATGGTGGATTAAATGAACAACACAAACACAATATGTGAAAGAAAATATAAATTTATGAAATAAATTATGAATGAAAAATAATGATGTATCAACACAATAACTCATGCGCTCAACCCACAATTACACTCACAACCATTCACAATACATGAATAAATGAAATATCAATACAAAATAAAACACATATAAAGGGATCTCTTGGACTATACACAGATGCAAGGAACCTTTACGAAAGTTATATTACCGCAAGTATAAATTACGATAACAAACACAAAACATCAAACTATACTGTCGCACGTATGGATTGCGACAACTAGCACGAACATATACATGTATTCAATAAAGTTGCTAGCTTTTATTGAGATTCATGCAATCCCTTGAAATACTATTGTGATCTGAAATAACCATGTAAATACAACAATGTATTCAATTGTACTACAATTGCAACACATACATGTGTCTCGACCCTGTATAACCGTACGATTCACCACCTGTTGAATTGCCGCCCAGTTTCCCCGAAGACCTAGGGTTGACCAATACTTTTATCGGCCCTTTGTTCACGGATCCACCACAGTTATACGTACAGACAGCATACAATATCTACTAGAACCAACGTTCCTCAATACCCTAGATGTCGCCCCGGATGTTTACAACTCTAGACAGCTCCGACACTCGGACTTCTAGATTTCCGGATATTTACACGTCACGACAGATGTAGACGAACAGACAATCTGACAGACAGACAGTCAGATGCTTCAATTCGATTGCACAATAAATCAGCAACAATTTCAGCTACGATATCAGAGATGTTATCAGAGATGTTCCGCAATAAATCATCTACAATTTCAGCTACGATCTCAGACGTTATCAGCCAACGTTATCAGAGATGCTATCAGAGATTATCAGATGTTATCAGATGCGTTATCAGATGAGTTATCAGAGATTATCAGATGTTATCAGATGCGCTATTAGAGATGCTATCAGATGCGTTATCAGAGACGCCATCAGATGCCATCAGATGCGCCATTAGATGCGTCATCAGATGCGCCATCAGCCCTTTGGCTGGAGATTGAAAGACGAGCTATCTATCCTGTGATTAGATACTTTAGGTCCCGTAATATTGATCATAAATATTCTGCCTTATATACCCTCAAATAGGTGAGCAGAAATCACGGCAAGATTACCGTGCACCCTGTGAATCTAAATGTTCCGGATTTCATGTAATTCAAAATCAGGCACATGCAAATCGTTACACGCCACTTACCTTGGAGAAAACCACTTATTCACCCCAGGTAATGCATGTACGACGAAACAAAGAAAATGGTGAGATTAGTTTGTAAATCAATTAGAAAATAAATTAAATTTTCGCCTAATTCTGTGACAGAAGGGAATTTCCTATATTAATGTGATGAGTAAGGTAAAAGAAGTATACTGTACTACAGCATTTATTTTCTACATATTTCCTATATTAATGTGATGAGTAAGGTAAAAGAAGTATACTGTACTACAGCATTTATTTTCTACACATTACAGGTTGGTTGACCCTCAAAAAGCTGGACGAGCTGGAATGTTGATGGCCTTCTGTCTGGTGTTAGGGATCACCTTGGGGGTCAATTTTGCCTTGCTTATCACGAAGATGATCACACAAGTGTAGATCTGGACTTGCATGATGGGAACTGATCAAGATTGTTAGTGGGTACAATGTTTTTGTGGCATTTGTGTGCCAGATATTTTGTCCAGTACGAAGAACACAGTGATTTATATCGTACTTGAAGTCAGTATATGAAATCATCAATCTAACTGGGTTTCAGTTTTGTAATAATCATGCATCTCTGCTATCAGATATGGCCACCTTTATTAAAATAAGAAACTTCTCAACTTTTACCTCGCATAAGAAATGATTTTTGACAGAGATGATGTTAAGCTGTGGGGGTTCTTGAAAAAGAATATTTGAAATCTAATTTTTAAAACCCAGTGGAGGAACATATGATGTAAATTCCCTTTTATTCCAGATATTTGTTGTTCACATTGCAAAAAAAATGTGTTTCAAGTGTATAATGTACTTTCCAAATCATTTAACAACCACTTCTGCTCAATATTTCTACATTGATTTGTATCTTAATCTTTAAGTAGAAAATTTTGTATTGTACTATCTTGAAAGTGTGTGTTTGGATGGAGAGAGATATATGCAATGAATTTTGGTCATATGACTATACATTGTAAGTAAATTGTAGCTGAAACGATTACTGATATTATTATTTAATTTAACTGATATGATTATCTATATAATAGTATTGTAAGTGAATAATCAGCTACCTCTTAAGAAATTGTTTTTTTTTAATTTATAAAACTTGTGTGTGCAAGGTTGATCCCTGTGGGATCACACTCCTAGCTTTCGACTTCCAACCAAAAGTTACCCGGTAAATGTAGTGGAAGTTGCAAGGATGTGACCAGGGCTGTAGATGTGCTGTCTGGGCAGCTAAGCTACCAGTGTCTCAACAAGGTTCAGCTCATTCTGCATATAGAAACTGAAGAAAGCAGTCTAAGTGTCAAACCAGTCTAAGGGTCAAAGCAGTCTAAGAGTCAAACCAGTCTAAGTGAACCGGTCTACGTGTCAAACATGTCAACTGACTCCACTATGTCTTGACACAATTCATTTAAAGACCTGGCTCCAGAAAAATCACTCAGTCTCTTTCCCATTATAACCAGATGTTTACAATCAGGTGCAGCAATCACATATCAATAACCATCCAGTAAAAAAAATACAAAATGGTTTTCAACTGATTATTAGTTCACATGCAACAATGTGGGAATGGCCTGACACACTAGCATCATAAGTTAATGATGAGAGTTATTGATATAATATAATATATGAACAAGACCAGAGATTACAAGATCTCCCGGAAAAATGTTGCTTATAGTTTTTAATGAATACAACAGGTAAAACATCCTGACCACAGAATACAAATATGACATACATTAAACATTGAAAGTGTGTCTAACTCCTTCAGTTCTTGTTGAATCTAAATTGTAACATTCTTACTACTTGTACAGTATTTTGTGGTCAACAGTACCCTCTTTCCCAGAGCTTTGCCAACATTAAAATGCATTCTTGTTTTAAATTGATTTTGTGATTATTGATGATTGTCATTTGTGTATTATAATAAAATCACCTTTTTTCCTGTTATTCTATCACATTGCATTAATTTCATCTATTTTTTCTTCACTTTTTTAATTATTTTTTATCAACAAAGAAACAGTTAATCATTGTATTTAAAGAGTTTTGCAGTGGGTCAGTATAAATATCAATGAACCCGATGATTCTGCATGATAAATTGTAGTGGGTCAATATCAGTATCAATGAACCCAATGATTCTGCATGATAAATTGTAGTTTGTCAATATCAGGATCAATGAACCTGATGATTCTGTATGATAAATTATAGTGGGTCAGTGTCAATGAACCCGATGATTCTGTGTGATAAATTGTAGTAGGTCAATATCAGTATCAATGAAATTTTTGATTCTGCATAAGTTGTAGTGGGTCAATATCAGCATCAGTGAACCCAATGATTCTGCATGATAAGTTGTAGTGGGTCAATATCAGTATCAGTGAACCCAATGATTCTGCATGATAAGTTGTAGTGGGTCAATATCAGTATCAATGACCCCAATGATTCTGCATGATAAGTTGTAGTGGGTCAGTATCAGTGAGGATGCATTTACCCACAACAATATGAGTGGGAATGCTTGAGGTGACCAACTTTGATCCAAATCATCCTGGTCTAAAGGTCTTTCAGTATTGGACAAATTGTGCTGATGTGCCATGAAAAACAAATGAAAATACAAACTAATTATTGAGAAAACATGAAACAATTGACTTATACGATGTGCAGTCACCAGCACTGGAAGAATTTGACACAGAAATCATTGTAATGACCCAGATTTCTTGGCAGACTGCTATTACATTTGGATATTGGACACGTCAGGTGTATGAGTGATCTCTGGCTCATATTGGGCTTCTTATTACGCACATTACTTGTTTTTATCCATTATACCCTTTTCCTCTCTGACTGTCTCTCTCCCCCTCCCCCCATTGCACCTGTGTTGTTCCAACATGCTTGTGTTCAATCTACCTGAAATATTTTTTTTCCAACTAGAACCTGTAGCGGGGGGTGGGTGGGGGCATGTCAATACCCTCAGGGTTCTGACACTACTGGGATATCTAGAAAAAGTCAGGCGAAATGATAAATATTCCCAACTCTGAAAATTCCTTGAATTTTGGAAATATGATTTCGTCTGGAAAAACCCATCAATTTTCTGCCACCACTTGACACCAGAAACAATAAACAATCGTGCAATTGAGTTGTAATTAAACTGATCACAAGTTTAATTAATCAAGGCGGCCCCCAAGTGGTCCAATGTGCTCTCTGTCACAGACCACTGCCCAATGTGGGTATGTAACTTTTTCTGTCAGAATAAACAAAAATTCAAACGTTTAAACGTTAGATCGAGTGATACATGCATGAAATCTATATGAAAATTATTTTATTTTCTCAGAAATTGTGAGTATTAAAATTATGTCTTTGATGTGGTGAAAGACATGATAAAACTATGTTGTTGATGAAATGTGACTTGGTACTTGGGATTTGCATTACTAGTCTCATGATAACACAAATCTAACAACCCACATTTTAAAATGCTGTAGATAAAAAAAAAAAATTGAAAATATTAAATAAATGTTGTATACTGGTTGTAATATAAATGCAAAAACGAAAGAACACAAAATTCTCCATCTTTACATTTTCTGAGAACAACTTCTGGAGTTTTGTTGTATCACATGACTACCGTGTTGACACGTGCTCTCTGCTTGATAAATCAGACTGACCATATCAATGGCTTTCACAGAAAGTATCTGACTTTCATTAAAATAATTGAATTTCTGTACAACAACATTATAAATGAGTTTGTTGTTGATATCATGTGACTATTGAGCTTCCAATATCATCATTTGAGATTTGAATGACGAGTAATTCAAATGGCAAGTACTGGGTCAGGTTGCATGTACGCCATAGTTTTGTCTTGTCTTTAAGTGGATTAATGACATAATGATTATAACAATTGCCATTTCTGAGAAAAAAATAATTTTCCTATCAGTTTCATACAGAAATGAGTAGATATAACATGTTTAAATTTTCTAGGCTCGCTGGTAAGCGACTTTCATATGTTGCTACCGCATGGTGGTGGCAAATTCCAAATATTTATATGCAGTTGCAATGACCTCACATCCCAACCTAAAGGTCCAAATATGAAAAATGGGGTGGGTATGTTCAGAGGAAACTTGGATTAGAAAATGGACTGATATTCATTTTTAGCCAAATTTGTTGTCCAGATCATTGAATCAGAGCTGAAATGAGAAATTGTTGTCCCTTATATTATTTATTAAGAAAACGATGTGAGCCCCTGTATTAATACAGGTTTGGGGACTGGTTTAACGAATTAGGAGTAGACAAGTTGATTTTACAGAAAATTCAGTCCTTGTTTATACAACAGTATATAATTTTGAAGGTCTTTATCAAAATTTAAATCAACCCTTTTGAAAATGTATTTTTTTATGATGGAGTTTTACCAGATCATCTTAAGAAGATAAGTTTGTTTGAAAAATCTTGTTGGGATTTTATTGTCACAGATAAATTCAGGGTAAAACTCTTTTCGTTGCAAGACAAGAATCTAATTATTTGCATTTATTGGTTTTGTTTAATACATCTACTGTATAGGACATGTTAGTTTCTATGAGATGCGTGTGTGTGTATATATACATATATATATATATATATATATATAAATATTGCTATATAATTCTTTAGAATTGTTTGAAAGGAAACAAATTGTAATTTATGTTCATTATGTTGTTCCCACTTAGCAAAATAATGCATCAAAATAGTTTGAATTTTTATTTTGTATATTGAAATGACTTTACACGCAAATTTATAGGAAAATAATCAAACATGTTTTATGTATTACATTTTGGTTTTTTTTTCTTCACATGATCATCTTTTCTGACTTCAACGTTTTTTTGGAGAGTAACGAAATAGAAACCTTTTTAGATTTAGAAAATGCATGTTTTATAATCTAAAATTTTCTTTAATTCCATTCAGTAATGAACCTTGAAAAAAGTAATTTCATCTTGGAAATAACCTGGAAAAGCGTGGGAACCATGTGTCCTGTATACGCATTTCAGGTTCTGGCATGCCTTGGTGGCATATGTTTTTCAGACACAAAATTTATTAAAATGTCATTTATGTATGTTACTGTTATAAAAGCAATTGTCTACAAAGTAAATAAAATCTATTTTTTTTCTAGATTCTATTTTTGTTGACTAGTTTTGCAGTGTTTGTTTTTTTAAATTTATATTTAAAAGTTACTTATGACATACAAAAAAATGTATGAACTTGAGAAGGTATGTTAACTACATGTATGTTTTAGTTTTTCATGACTTTTCTTAGCTGTAAAGTCAGGCATTTCTTTTAGACTATGTATATTTGTAATTGCTATGTACTGTCCCAGAGTGAATCCCTATGCTCAGAATGGAGCTACCCTTATTACATTGAATGGTGTGTTACTTTTCTTAGCTGTAATGTCAGACGTTTCTTTTAGACTATATGTATATTTGTAATTGCTATGTACTGTCCCAGAGTGAATCCCTATGCTCAGAATGGAGCTACCCTTATTACACTGAATGGTGTGTTATTTTTCTTAGCTGTAATGTCAGAAGTTTCTTTTATGTATATTTGTAATTGCTATGTACTGTCCCAGAGTGAATCCCTATGCTCAGAATGGAGCTACCCTTATTACATTGAATGGTGTGTTACTTTTCTTAGCTGTAATGTCAGAAGTTTCTTTTAGACTATGATATGTATATTTGTAATTGCTATGTACTGTCCCAGAGTGAATCCCTATGCTCAGAATGGAGCTACCCTTATTACATTGAATGGTGTGTTATTTTCTTAGCTGAAAACCGAGAAGTTTCTTTTAGACTGATATGTATATTTGTAATTGCTATGTAGTCCCAGAGTGAATCCATATGCTTAGAATGGAGCTACCCTTATTACATTGAATTGTGTTATTTCATTCCAGTGTAAAGGTTAGTTTTGTTTTCTACAATTTTGCTGTAAATATTTGATTGAATGTTAGAAATCCTGTTTTGGTGTATTAACAAAAAGTTGTGTAGCTGTCCAAATATACCCAACATTGATGTTTTTTGAGTGTGCTTTTTATAGGATGTTGATATGTGTCATGTTTTTTTAAAAATCCTAAAATTGATCTAAACATTTTTTTAATTGCTTTTTATAATTTGCTTTATTAGAAAAGGCTTCACAAGTAGAGAGTATTAGTAGTAGCTGAATAAGGCAAGATCTATTCTTAAATCAGCAAGTTTAAGGGAAATTAACCCATCATTAGAAACATTTGGGGAGTATTTCTAAATATAAGGAATTTAAATAAGTAATTAAAGGTTGGGCATGCACATATTACAACGTATATAAGGTATGGTGTCCTCGGATTGGGGGGTACCATGTCCTCTGTTGTGAAAGCCCTCAAAAGCGAGGGACAAGTGGAGGATTCTAGGGCAATGGCTCAAAGTGACTGGTGTAATTTTATAAATACAATAAACAATGTAAAGCGTGTGAACATTTATGAACTTGTCTTTGATTTGTTTTATGCATTTAGCTGCGAAAGAAACACATAAATTGAAGGAGTTCAGTAGGTCTAGTTACTTTTTGTTGGACAGTTAAGATGTTGTGGAATACCATATTTCATGTTATTATTCGTACACGAAAAAATAATTATTTTTTTCAATGTATGAAAAATTATATGTCAAATAAATAATTATCATTTTGTAGTAATGACCGTGTACGAAAAATAAAGGGATCAAGACACTCGACAAAATAATGTACAAAACTAATTTACAAAATCGGTCCCATTCTGCTCAACGTTTTAAAAATATGTTGTTATTATTATGAGAGAGAGAGAGAGAGAGAGAGAGAACAAAACGTGTATTTAAAAAAAAAACATGTTTCTATTATAAACACAGCATGCTATTTTCATGGATATACTTTTTGATCGAACGTTTGTCGAATGCACAAAACAAATACAAACACATGACGTGGTCTTCGCGTCTTCCTTAATTGAGATATTATTTTTACTACCGGTAGATAATAAACCCAATTGCTTCTGAACTCATTTTCAAATACGCGCGTTTATTTATTACACCGACTGACGTAATCAGTAGTTCGCATTAACGATGATGTCCAGCGGTTAATGAATAGAAGTATATATTGTAATGACAACTGAACAAATATATAAATCATTATATTTTCTCGCCGATACAAAAGACAAAGAAGTGCAATAAAACGAATGTGAATATATTCTCAGTTAACAAAACAGCGGCCCTTTTATTAGTAGGTTGAGCAACAGGCTTTCTACAAATACCGGTAATTGGTGAACATTTTATTTCGGGATTCTTTTCTTTATCATTATTAGATGCCTCAGATACACATTTACGCGAAGATGTCATAAGTCGGGGTTTGTTGTGGAAACAAATATGTATGTTTATATTTTACGTACCAAATATACTCGACAGAAAATAAATTGGTAGTTTTGTGTATCTAAGTGATATACCGGTATCAGCATTTTTCTTACCCCGTTTGAAACGTGATGCAAACAAAAACATAAAAATACAATAAAATCAGTAACCTACATGCATGATTATAAATGACAATTGTTATATTGCGTGAATCTTCAACGCACTTTAATACTTTGCTTGTGACTTTTGTAGTGATATGCTTCCTAAATCCCCAATATGACCACTGAATGTTGATTTTTTGTTGACAGGCGTAATAAGATCACCATTCCCACAAATGAAACTTACCCGGTACATAAGTCACATACCTGTACCGTATATATAAGCATTACGGTAAATACCTTCATTACACTAAAAGAAGGAATGAAAAAAACATAGCATATTAGCCCCCTTCCCCCCATTAGAAAGACCTATGTTACTTAGTAAGCAGTGCTGTATGAATAGTCGAGTTGAGGAAATAAGGTGGAATATAAGATTTGGGAAATAGTAATCACAATTATGATAGCTTGAGACCACGTTTGAACTGTAAACATAAATAAATACCCATTTTTGGCATTGCTAGTTATATAAAAAAATGACATTGTTTATGTGTCAGTCAATTGCAAGGACTTTCACTCTGAGTATAGAGCAGGCGGTTTCTTTGAAGTATGTCAGAGAGGCTCGAGTCTAACCTTTAGAACAGAATATGAAACTGGGGCACTTTGGGGTCGTGGGAACAATGCAATCCACAGGGAGAAACGGCATGTCTTTTGAGAACTGCACGCATTTTCGACCCGAAAAATCAGCGAATACCGGTATATAGAGAAAATGATGCTGAAATATGCCACACATTAAATACTTACTGATGGTAGGTCACATCTGCGTGTTTTTGGATTTAATCTCACAACTTGGGTTTTTAAAAGATTTATTATTTTGCATGACATACCTCATCGTATTACGGACGGCATTAATTAAATATATTCAATGACCATTTGAATTCATTGGAGATCTATCTGTATACATTGGAAGCATTATCACATAATCTGTTTGAAAACGTTTTTTGTTAGAACATATTCGGAGTTCTTGGAATTATTGGACTTCAAAGATCATTTAGGAAACAGGAATTTATTCGCCATGCTGTAAGTTAATTAAATTCTTTGACTCCTGCATTTTACGATTTAAAATATTTTCAGTTATGCAAAACTTGTTGATTTGCTACTTTTTGTTGCGTAGAATAAGACACTGGAGTGGTAAAATGACAAAGTAAAAGATCATTGAGCAAAATATATATATGTGTGTGTGTGTGTGTCACTTACCCCCACCCAGATTCATGTTTGGTGACGCACTCTTTTTAAATATCGCAACCAGTTGAAAATGAATAGATGACTTGTGCCTCAGTTAAGAACGTGCCCAAAGCCATTATTCATAACTTACTTTGCAAAACAATACCCTGGTCATTTGATGTAACTAAATCGAACTTTTGTATATTTTTTAAAATCCGTTTGAAAAGTAAATCTTCCCTTCACAGTATCGTAGATCGTATTATGTACGAAAAATAATAGGAAGACGAAAAATAAAATAAAAATTTGTGTACGAAAAATTATGATAGATTTAATTAATTATTATTTCTAAGACTTGATGGTGTACGAAAAATTAAAGGGTACGAATAATAACATGAAATACAGTAAGCTTAATTTGAAAAGGTGGCCTGATCTAATTTACCTGGTTTGGTCAGTATGTTTTCCAAATTGTTTAAACACTTCATAACCACAAGACAAGAGCTATTAAAGCTGGTCAAAATGCCATTAACTGAATGATTGCTCCTAGGTGATAAATAAAAGACATTAGATCAATCGCTTATCATAGTATGTAGTTTGTGTCAAGGTGTGTTGGCACTTGGTGTCTTTTGAACGAAATACACAAAATATGAGTCTGAATTTAAAGAATTACCATCAGACTTTATTAGAAATTTATATTAAATAGGTGTTACATATTTTCATTGTAGGTGAGCCTGGGATTTTTAAAATTTTTATTTCTGACTCTCAGCTGAAAAAAAGAAGAAATTGCTCTAAATCATTGCAAAATAACTATTATATGCAATAGATTCGAGGTGGGGGTGGGTGGGATATTACATATCTTCATATAAAGAATAAATAAAGTGTCTTGGATGAAGGGAAAATCATAGCCCCCACCCACCCATAAAAGGGTCTGTACTTTGTTGCATATCAATTTGCTATGTGTATGTTAATTGTTGTACAAGTTACCTTAAAACTGTAAATGCAACATAATAGAAACTTAATGGATTTTGGATCCAGTGAAAACACCAAACGCCATGTTTACGAATGAAAACAGTTTCTAAATGAAGTACACAAGTCTCAAACTATCACCATGATGATGAATGTAACTCAAAAATAAATATAAATATACAGCAAGCAAACAAACATGTTTACTTTTTATAACAATCTGCCTTGCACTCTATGATTAGATTCTAGATTAGAAACTAGATTCTCACAAATGTGTTAAACTATATATCATCATACTGCTGCTCTGTTGTTGGGGGAAAAAATGAGTACAGTTAATATAGTACCATATGTCCTGACAATCCAAATTCACAATTGGATGTCTTATTGCAAGTTCAAAATTTCTATCGTAGGAATGAATTCTTGATCCTACATCACCTTTTCCATGATGCAACTGTGTTGTCTGTTATGAGGCTATACTGCCGCCAGCTATGCTATCCCAGACCTTCCAACTCTTTCGATTTTGCTGTAAATCTTGAAATAATTACCCTTAAAATATGGACTTACAGCATACTAGCAAAATTTACAGAAAAATTATCGTTGTTGAAAAATACGGATAATTGGTTCATGCATGTTTCATTTGGATCCCGGTTTCATCTTAGAATTAATGAAATTAGTCAGGCAATCAGACTAATTTTACAGCAGCACCCCAGATGCATAAAACCACCTTTTTAATCATGTGAAAAATCTGCAAGATTGAACTGTTGATTATTGAATTTTTAAAAATGGCATCCAGAAAGCAATGCATGTTTAAGATGAGGAAAATAAGCTTTTCGAAAAGTGTTAATAGTCAACATTGAAGAATAAAAGGAGTATTCAAATTCTTGTGAATAAAAGCTAGAAAGGACACAATTATGTTTATTGGAGATCTCATGCCAATTTGAGTATGTCGTATGGTGAGATATACGTTTGCCGTCATCATGTGAACTGGAAAAGAATTTCCAAGAATAATGTAAAGTTGGGAGATACCAACAAGCCATTGAGCTGCATAGGGTTTGGAACTAGAGTTTGTGCAACTGTACTAGTGGTAAATAAAGTCTACACTTACTTTACAAACATTTCAGTTGAACACAATTTTTATCGTCGATGCATCGAGCGTTATGTTTTTCAGCTTTGCAGTAGCAATTATTGATATTTTGTTACACTTTACTGAAAACTGGTAAATCTCATGGAATAAAATCTGAGACGAACTCCTAAGGATTGGCAGGTCTGCTATCCTGCTACCAGTTATACTGTGAACATCATGAAGTATGGGTGTCTCGCTGCAAACAACTGACCAGTTACTCAGTTATGATTAGCTGAAGTATCAAAAATAAAACTACTCTTGGTAACACTGTACATACACATCGAAGAAATCAATTACATTGATTAATTCTACTGTATTACCAAGTTATTGCCTTATTTGTAGACAGTAACAAAGTGGGTTGAGTCCGAATACTCTTACTGTAAAAGACAGCGATGACTTGAGAGAGAATGTTGATATGAAAAGGAAGCCTGCAATTTACTTATTATACTATTGATATAATGGGCAGGGAGACTTTGGGATGCCAAGACCCAGGTAAAATATTTATGAGAGGGCTGGTAAAACAGATATGTAAACATAGAGAAATTATTTAGTGGGCTAGAGAAATTACATAAAATTAAAACATAAAAGACTGCTGCCCCAAAAATGTTTTGGATGATTCAGTGTTAGGAAGGAATACAGGTACTGGACACATTGGTAAATCCAATTGTTTTTAAAAACACTTTTCTTAACAGCACATTGGCAAATCCCATTGTTTTTTAAAACACTTAATGTGAAATGTTTCAATAAATTTGGCCTGAATATCTTCCCATTGCAATGCTGGCATATGTGACATGTCAAACGTGATTAAAGATTCATAAATATAATTATTTTTCTAATTAAAAATCAATTATAACAATACAACTATTTTTTTAAAATGCTAATACTTGTTGAAATTATTTTACAGTATAAAATGAAAACATGCTTTTAATTGTAATTTCTGCTCATGCTGTAGAAACGGAAACTACGGAAGTAACCGTATAATGAAAAAGTACTGTAGTATATATTACTGGAAAAAATTGTTGTAAACTGGTATATCTGTAAGTGTCCACCTCTAGTCACCTATGCGCAAATTAAACATACAATAGTGTCCTTGTCAAATTGAAATACCTGATTACCGGTATCCAAAATCAGAGTATTTTATAGGATAGATTCAGATTTTTATAATTTTGGTTCAGTACCATAACATTATGTCAAACAAGATATTCAGTTTTCATATATATGTTTGTAAATTTTATTTGTGTGTCTGCACCTTGTTTTGTCATGTTAGTTTACTTTATAATTTTTTCTTGACCAAAAGGATTATTTCTCAAAGAATCTGTTACATCTGAGGTTTTATAATTGTATATGCATGTCTGTGTGTGTGTGTATATATATATATATATATATATATATATATATATATATATATATATACCAACCAATTTTAAGTATTTCATTGGACATTCTAATTTCCCTCAGGAAATTTCCTGTATAAAGGAACTGTATGTAATGTGTCTGAACTACTGAGTCCAACTGCAAACTGAACAAATCCAGAATCTGCCGTTGTATAATGTGCCTGCAGATCAGGGTCTGTGCTGTTTGTTAGGAGTAATCAGTAAAACAAATTACATAGACCATGGTCTGAAAGTACATTATATTGTAGCAGATCAGGATCTTTTGTTTGCAGTTTGACCTCACTTATAAGTGGGACCATGAGTGTTCTAAAGTGCTCTCCATTGCAAATCACTGCCATCTCACCTCTGTCTGCGTGGGTTCCAGTCTCAGACTCGGCCAATGTGGGTATATGAGAAAGCTTGCCAGTAGCTTCTCGTGGGTCTGTGGTTTTTTTCAAGGGTTTTTTCCTGAGTTCTTCCTCCACCATTAATACTGGCCGCCAAGGATAGCCTATCTTGTGCTGAAAAATGGCATTAAACTCAATAACAACAACAACCACTTATCTGTGTGTATATACAGTAAATGGTATCTGCGTTGACCATTTAGTCTTTGCTAACCTGAATCTTGTTTAGAGAGGAAGGCTGTGTTTAAATAAAGTAATGTCATTTGAATAAATGCACAAGCATTTTTTTTTCTCTTGTACTCTCCATGTTCTGTTGACAGTGTAACTCAAACATGTCAATGTCAGATTTGATAGAAAGGCACAGGGTCAAAGGAATTAGTTTACTAGATGGTGGCTAAAACAATCATGTTTTTATGGCAGAAACATAAGTTGATTTTTGTGCCAGTGTCATTAAGTGTTGTTTGATATCTTTGATTGTGTTGTAGAACTTAATCTTCCTGAGTTACAAATCTGTTCATTAAGGTCAAGGTTTACATTTAAAATTTTGCTTGCAAAGGCAGGTGAATTATCAGTTCATGGGTGACAAAGAATAGGCATGTACGGTTTATTTCCTGTTCATCACAGGCTTCTCATATTTATTTTAGTTCACCTGGTCATTAAAGGGTTCATCCATGTATGTATCTATCAACCAAACAACCAAACTTGGCAGAGAGGAACCTGATATAAACAACTTCAAACTCTTATAAATGTTGCTCATCTGCCTTTAAATATGACCACAATTACTAAAAATAGAGAAAAAAACATGAGCTGTGAAATGATCATGCCATAACTGAAGATGATGTTTTCATTGTATTTGGGTTTTAATGTTCTAGTCACTGTGTAGATACACATCTTTGCCAAAAAAAAGTTCTGATATGTTTACCCTATTTACACCATGGCAGATGAATCAGATATTTCAGTGCTTTGTCCTAGTGACATTAGTTGGATTGCATGTGTTGCCTCCCTTTGTAATGCAAACTAAACAATAGCATGTAACAGCCGTGCATTATTCATCAGCCAAAATTGGTCGAGGGAATTGACTTCAAAAGGATGGTTTGTAGGTTTAATATCGAAATTGTGACTACATGCCAAGGAGAAGCCATTACAGGTGTATTTGAGTAAAAGAATGTATTTGTGCAAACAGGCAATGGAAAATTATTTATTTATTTATGAGTCCATTGCAGCTGTGCACTCCCATTGTCTTGATCATGTAGGAACAGTGTAAAATTTAAACAACTTGATTTTTATTAGATGTGATGGAAATTCACAAATCTGAAATGCGGAAATATCAGATTGATTCACAGAGTCATAGATAGGGTTTATACAGCAGTACCTTGATTTTTATTGGTCATGGTGGAAATTCACAAATCGGATACACGGAAATATCAGATTGAATTCACCGAGTTGTAGATAGGGTTAATACAGCAGTACCTTGGCTAGTGAAGATGGTGGATACAAGGCTTTTAAACTATTAAACAACATTAGTCTATGTATCTTTTTGACAAGGTAATCTTCTGCACTTACCACTTTTTATGCTCTCATATTTTAATCCTTCTGTATTATGCAGAAACCAGCATTGTGTATTCCATTTCTAAATAGCTTCCTATGGAATGATATGAGTCTGCACTGCTAATTATTATTTTTCCTTGCTGTTTCATGTAGACTTAATTAATCTCTATTGTAAGTGTGTACATGTATCTTGTAGCAACAGGAATATTCCGTGATCAGAATCCTGAGAGAAGTATATTACAGTTAGATTCATTACATTCAGCATGAATTATTAAGCAGATGCGACTGTCATCTTTTACCCTCTTTCTGTGTCTAGATTTTTATCCGGTAATATTTGGTCTTTCAACATATTTTTGCCTTGACATTTTTATCATTAGTCAATATTTGATTTCCCCTTTTTTAAGCTAATCAATATAAGTAGAGGAAAATGTTTTACTGTGCCTGTGTACATTTACTATTACCTGTGTATGTTATATTATTACCTGTGTATTTGCCTCCATTGATATAAGGATATACATGTGTGCAGATTCCATGAATTGGAACCATTCTCTTTCTTAGGTCTTTGACACAAGTTTTGGGTCAGTTTGATAGCACTCATGTCCACGGTATGGGGCTGAGAGGGTAAACATTTTGCTTACATCTACATTTAGTTGAATAAAGACTTACATCTAGCTCAGGTATTTTTTCATAAGGCATAAATATTGTTATACCTAAAAGGGGATGCATATTGTGTGCGTACCATTGTTACACATATTGCTACTCAAGTTTTCTTCACAAGCTCCATTTGGCTTATGGTCAGCATGCTTTTTGTACCCTGTACATATACTGTTATAACTACATTTATCACCACTCCAGTGGCCTAGTAGTTAGAGTGTCCGCCACGGAGGTGGAGGTTGTGGGTTCAATCCCTGGCCAAATCATACCAAAGACTTACAAAAATGGTACTAACAGCTGCATTGCTTGGCGCTCACCATTAAGAGGTTAGTGTTGGGACTGGTTGATCTGGTGTCAGGATAATGTGACTGGGTGTGACATCATTGCTTTTTGTTTGTAAAATGATGTCCAACAAACGACGTGTCTGGCCATTAAACCTCTTATAATGTGGTAGTAGTAAAGAATAAAATGGAATATTAGGGAAAAGTCATTTGCTTTTGAGGGAAAAATCATTGAGGACAGCAATTACATTTCATGAATGTTGATTTGAGTTTGTCATGTGGCAGGAAAGATGAATGCTTTCATCATGGCATATTTTTTAAAGTCAAGTTGAGAGATATGAAGAAGCCATTGAGTTCTGTGGGGCATAAAATTGCAGTTTTTGAAATTGTATTGGAGGTAATTAAGGTTCAAGTTAACTCAAACTCTTGGGTTGTACCCGGTAAACATTGTTTTCTGTCACTGCATCAGTTCTGATGCATACGTCTGGGTTTTAGATATTCCAGCTTGAGAATAGTGGTACATGATATTTTGTTACACCATACTGAAAACGGGCCCAATGTAATGAGAACAAAATGGATGCCATACCGAGGTCATGTTAGGGTTGTCAGGTCTGACAGTGATCTCATAGTCTATTTGGTCTTGAATGAAAATGTTGCTGCTCAAATATCTGATATGAACGTCTTGTCACTGCCCCTCTTGACTAAATATCAAGGAGTGTTAATTTATGATGTCTAGATGTTTCTAAATTAAAAATGGTGCTGTTTAAAAAATAAAATGGTTATAGTCACAATGGCTGCCATCTTGATTTTATTATAATTATTGCTGTTCCTTTCGGGTTTCACTTCAAGACTTCTTATGATGTATTAGTGAAATTGCTACTGCTTTATTGATGTAGTAGATCTCTATAGCCCATATTTTTAACCTCACTGTCTTGTATTTAAAAGTTCATTTATTGAGTAATTATCATTATTATTTTTGTGAATCATTACAAATTTATAATTGATGCACATACATGCCAACCATTGCCCTTTCACCAAATTGCATCTTAAGCTTGCCTGTATATGAATTTTGGTTTTTCGGTACATTAAAATATTAAAATAGAGCAATAAAAAGTTGTGTTTTATTATTTATATTATCATGTTTTTAATTCCTCTCATAAGAATTTGAGAATATTCTCAAGAGAAAGATTGATGTATAAGCATAACATGAGAGCTTATGTGTCCATTATTGATCTACATGTACTTTCCAAATTTTCTATTTTTAGCAACTGTATATGACCCATTTTAAAGAAAACAAATGGGTTTTTGTGTGTATGCAAATTATATACTGGGCCAGTCTGTACTTTTAAAGAAAATGGTGCAACACATTAAGTAACATTGACTTTTATGGTTTGACTTGTGTATGCAAATTATATACTGGGCCAGTCTGTACTTTTAAAGAAAATGGTGCAACACATTAAGTAACATTCGACTTTTATGGTTTGACTTGTGTATGCAAATTATATACTGGGCCAGTCTGTACTTTTAAAGAAAATGGTGCAACACATTAAGTAACATTGACTTTTATGGTTTGACTTGTGTATGCAAATTATATACTGGGCCAGTCTGTACTTTCAAAGAAAATGGTGCAACACATTAAGTAACATTGACTTTTATGGTTTGACTTGTGTATGCAAATTATATACTGGCCCAGTCTGTACTTTTAAAGAAAATGGTGCTACACATTAAGTAACATTGACTTTTATGGTTTGACTTGTGGATGAAAATTCTTAGAGCAGATGGGTATTTTTAAACTTCAAAACATTTGAGTCAGAAAATGGAGAAATCAACACTGCTTTACAAATTTGTAAAGTAGCATATGAGAGTGATGCAATACAATGCTTAATTAAAATTTGTGAATGATAATTAGGCAAAGGTTAGACATGGATAATAGTTAAAATAAGGTTAGACATGGATAATAGTTAAAATAAGTGTAAAATACAAATAATTTTTCAGTATGTTTTGTGATTGTATTTTAGTTCTAATCTGCCAGGATTTTGTCCATTTTTGCCAAGTATTTTGACCTGTAGATCATATTAGTAGGGAAAATGAATGTAAAATTTTCATACTGTAATTATGTCATGTAATACATTAGATATGATGTCACCTCAAGTAAGTAGGATATTAATATTAGTACTTGTAATTATGGCATGTAGTACATTAGATATGTCACCTCAAGTAAACAATATATTAATATTAATACTTGTAATTATCACATGTAATACATTAGATATGATGTTGCCTCCAGTAATTAGGATATTAATATTAATACTTGTAATTATGACATGTAATACATTAGATATGATGTTGCCTCCAGTAATTAGGATATTAATATAAATACTTGTAATTATCACATGTAATAAATTAGATATGTTGTCTCCAGTAAGAAAGATATTAATATTAGTAATTGTTATATATAGATTACACTATTTTGCCACTTCAATTAGCAAACATTATGCTTATACATGACTCTAGGTTGGCATATATGGATGCATCTTTGTCAGGGCTATGCCCATACAACCAAACTAGGTCACTGACCTACATTTTATGCTTTAGTAGTGTGAGATAAATATATGTGTATATGTTCATAACACAAGATTCTTCCAAGTGATTTACATTCCCACATTCTCAGAAGTCCCTTTTTGACCATTACAATTTGAATAAAAGCATCTATTCACTGGTAAACTGTACATATTAACGACTATATTGTGAGTTTAACAAAACACATTATTAAGTGGATGAGTGGACTGCTTTCTTTCGGTGTGAAATTTAAAATGTAGTAGCTAACCAGAGTAATTATTGATGACTGTACTACACTTTGTCATTCCAGCGTTACTCAGTAACTTTTCGCTCTTCATATAGTAGCAAACCAGTGTAATTATTGATGATTGTACTATTCTTTGCCATTCCAGTGTAACTCAGTAACTTACTTTTTGCTCATTCAGACCTGACTTCTAGAGATGGACATTGATATTAACTTCGGAAGCAGATTTTTTAAACAATGATTTTAAAGAAAACAACAAATTTTTTGTGAACTTGTTATTCTACCTCCATTTTGATATCACTTAACAGAGCAGGTCTGTTTTTACCCTTTAAAAGCAAAAAGTTGTGTCAGGAATTTTCTTGTATATTTTAACAAGGGCATTTTATTTGAATGTGTATTGTTATTATCAGATGGTATGGTGAACATCTTCTAATCGACCTTCATTCGGGAAATATTCCTCCAAATCTATGTCTCATTTTGTTTATGGTAGTGGAAATACAGTGACATTTTTAATACCATGGGCATCCAGTACCTTGCTGTATTTCATGTGGTGGTAAGTACCTTAATGGTACCAGAGATAAATGATTAATACCAGCAAGGTTTGTTTCTGCAGTTACAGTGAAACCTGTTTTCTTGTGAATCGGTTTGGTCAAATGTATCCTGATTGCTTTTGTGTAATTTAATCAATAAATTAACAAAAAAATATCTTTTTTTTTTCCTTGATAGGTATCTTCTTGCAGACACATTTTGTTGCAAGATCTTTACCAGATTTATCCCATCTTTGACATTTTGTTACAAGATCTTTACCATATTTATTCCATCTTTGACATTTTGTCACAAGATCTTTACCATTTTATCCAATCTTTGACATACTTTATCACAAGATCTTTACCAGATTAATCCCATCTTAGACGTATTTTGTTACAAGATCTTTACCAAATTCATCCCATCTTAGACATATTTTGTTACAAGATCTTTGTCAGCCTTTATTTTCATCTTAGATATGTTTTGTTACAAGATCTTTACCAGATTTATCCCGTTTTAGACATATTTTGTTACAAGATCTTTACCAGATTTATCCCGTCTTTGACATATTTTGTCACAAGATCTTTACCAGATTTATCCCATCTTAGACATGTTTTTATTTATTTTTTACAAGATCTTTACCAGATTTATCCCATCTTAGACATTTTTTTACAAGATATTTACCAGATTTATCCCATCTTAGCTGTATTTTGTTACAAGATCTTTACCAGATTTATCCCGTCTTTGACATATTTTGTCACATGATCTTTACCAGATTTATCCCATCTTAGACATGTTTTTATTTATTTTTTACAAGATCTTTACCAGATTTATCCCATCTTAGACATTTTTTTTACAAGATCTTTACCAGACTTATCACATCTTAGACATATTTTGTTACAAGATCTTTACCAGCCTTTATTTTCTTTCTTTCCACAAGATTGTGACAAAGGATTGGTCAAATTATATGGCTTGCCTTTGAAAGCAAAGCTTTATGTATAATGGAGAGAAATAAAAAGTCTCTAAACTTGGATTTCACTAACAATGACACTAGTTACCTGATCCTAAGCCCCGAGATATCAATCCATTCTGGATTTTGCAGAAGTGTATACTTGTATGAGAAATTTCACACGGAGAAAACAATAGAATATCTGGAAAGTCCCCGTCTCCAACAACTTCTCCAGCCAGCCATGACATCCACCTCCTTTTTAGCAGCAGCGACAGCTGCTCACAAAGTACCTTCCCGAAAAATCAAAGTTCAAGAGAGATCGGGCATGTTACAGAGTTAACTGGATTTCTCCAAGCAATAAACTGCCCCAATTTAGTCCGTTCCGAACCCCTACATGATGTGTGATTCATGTAAAGTTGAAATGACGTAAAGACGCATTCCAGTGTTAAAAAGGACCTGTAGTAAAGGACGGGATCCGTGTTTTTTGTGATCGAAAATGCCCAAAGATGTCCCCTAAAAGAAGTGCACACCAGCCTCTGGATAAAAAAGAAAACAAAAGAAAAGGACTACCTCCTCGTTTAGCCAAGCATGGAGACGTGCTTTATATCCTATCCAAAGCATCGCCACACATGCGAAAACAACTCCTTCAAACAGCCTCCAAAGACGTCATTGATTCAGCGTGCAAATCTTGTTTGAATGTCTTGAAAGATACGATACCTTTGTCTCCACACCAGAAGGAATGCTTAGCCAAACTGACACGTTCTTCGCCAAATTGGCCAAAAAGAAATATCCATCCGTCAAAAGGAAAAGATGTTAGTACAACTGGGAGGAATTGTTAGGACATATTGTCAAACGAATAGCGGAAGCCATGCTTGAAATTATGAACGACGAGTTTTAGTTAATGTTACCCAGTGACAATTCCATGGAAGTGTTTCCCCAAAACACTGTTTTGTTACATGGTCAGATCACCTTAGGCCATCAAATTAGATCACGATGCCAATTGGGAAGTGGCTTTGGTGGAAATCATTCACCATACAGTATCCATAAACTATACTAAGAATGAACCAGTTCAAAACGGTTTTGAACCAGGATAAACTTTTTTGAACCAGTTTAAGCAGAATGGAACAGGTTTGAATCCGTTATAAACGGTCAAAACATGTCCAATATATAATTTATCCATATAATCTACTTGGAATAAACCGGTTTGAACCAGGTAATCATAAGGGATTTTTTTCTTCTTCGGATGAGTGCACCCTCAATGCTGGCTCAGAAGCCGACCTGCAATTATCCAGCTCCTGCACAAGCTTTGCTTTCACCATAACTATCAAGAAGACTGAAGTCCTGAATCAGCCGGCCCCTCGAAAGCCCTATGTTGAGCAAAACATCACCTTCAACAGCCAAAAACTCAACGTAGTGAATCGATTTACTTACGTTGTCAGCACACTGTCACAGAGCGTCACTATTGACGAGGTGAACCTTCGCATTACCAGAGCCATCGCACCTTTCAGTATATTGTATGTCAACGTCTGGAATACAAGAGGCATCAGCATCCAGACCAAACTAAAGGTCCACAGGGCAGTTGTGCTACCCAAACTATTTTACGAATGCGAAACTTGGACTATATACCAACGCCACGCCAGCAAGCTGAACCACTTTCACACCACAAGTCTCAGGAAATCCTCAACATCAAATGGCAGAACAAGATTGCAGCACTGAGGTACTCAACCCAAGCATGTCTTCCCAGCATCCACACCATCCTGATGCTGTGGCAGCTACGCTGGGCGGGACATGTACACATGCCAGACGACCAGCTGTCCAAGAGACTCTTCCATGGCATGCTACAGCAAGGACAGCGATCCCACGTAGGTCAGAAGGGACGCGTCAAAGACAATCTGACTGCCACATTGAAAGCATTCAACATAAACCTTCATTCCTGAGAGCAAACAGCAAGCGATCGAGTCACTTGGTTTTCCACTGTGCAGAAAGGCTCCAAGTTGTGCGAATCTAGCAGGACAGTAGCTGCAAAGGCAAGCCAGAATAGCACGTGCCATCAACGATGTCTCTTATGCAAACGAACATTCCGTGCAAGCATTGGTTTCATTAGCCACCTGCGCACGCACAGAACAAAACCGGTCACTCCAACCCTCGGATGACTGGAGAAGTCCTCGTCGAATCGACGGACAAACAACACCACCATTTACCTTACGGAAAATCGTTTGGAACTCTTTTATGTATTTATGATGCATTTATAAATAGCCTCCAGAATGTGTTTTCTACTCTTATTTCATGCAAAAATGACAAAAACCTCCAAAGGTGATCGAGTTAAATGTATATACTTTATGATTGCAAAAACCTTTATACTGATGCAAGTCCAATTGGATTTCAACAAATTATGTTGGTTCCGAATAGCCAGTAGCTAAAGCTATCTGAAGCCAATGGCATAGCAAGGACAAAACAAAATTTTAATCAACTAATCAACTATATTACCATAAGTGTTACATGGAAACTACTTGGTGACTCAGTATACCCCTGCCAAAGTTTAATGGTGACACCATATCTCATTTCGTGTGAACCCATTATATGGATTTTAAGACGATCCATGAAAGAACCAGTTTTAATTGAACATATATTTTGGGGGAGATGTGGGTCCTATGACTTTATAGGTTGAGTATTTATTCATTGATGTAATTTAACAATCGCCCGTGTTTCTCTGCATATCTTGGGTATGGATACGTCGATGGAGAGGATCAGCCTCCAGATATGAATGAGATTATTGGAACAAAAGTGATTAAAATTTCTCTATAATTATTTATTAAATATTCAGATCATTATTAATAGATGTAAAAATGTATATCTGAATCAGTCTTCAACTTCAATTTTACACTTGGAATTTTCTAAACTTGTTGACAACAATGAATGTTTTAGATAGGGAATTGACCTATATCCTGGCTTTATTATTGGGTCTTGGCTTTTTAGATCAGTGTTGTTTACTGTAAACATTACTCATTACTGCATTAACATCGAAAGTGGAATCAGTCATATTGATAAGTTTTTAATTTGAGCGAATTTATTAAATTATTTAATGGAATTACAATGAATTCAGTTAGGACTTTTGGATTATCCTAGAGTATGGAAATCCAATAGGTGGCAACCGAATTATTCTTGGAGATTTCAACTTTCGCTTTGACTGTCCTGGAAACCCATACACATCAAAACTCCTAGATTCCATTCTTGTTTTCAACATTAAACAGTCAGTTAACAAACTCACCCATAAATATGGACACATTTTAGATTAGATTCTTCATAGACCTGACAATAATATTCTAAAGTCCACCCTAGTATCCCACAAACTTGCACCAGATCACCTCTGCATTATATGCCATCTGGACTCTCCATCTGTATGTGCTACTAAGAGAAACCTCGGTATGATAAATAGAACAAAACTAATGCATGACATCCAAGCAAACCTAACAACTTGCTTACCTCCTGCAGGAGAACAATTCGATAACTGTCCGAGTTCAATGCTTTAAAAACATGACCCAGCCACCAAGTGCAGAGTATCAATTCAAAAGTGTTCTCTGTAGTATTGCAATGATAGGGACCAGCATCGTACTGCTAAACGAGACCGCCGTAAAGCATAGAGGCTTTGGATTTCCACGAGATTCAATATTCATAAACAAATCTATTAAGCTGCTAAGAAAAACATCACATAGTCCATTTAGCCATATTATCCCACTGCAGTAATAAGATCACAGAGAGTTCCAGCTGGAAAGAAATCTTTCGAGATTGCTAACAAATTAATGTCAAGAAACAAATGTATACCACTTCCAACTGCCTTCTCTCGAGTAGACCTTCTGGACCAGTTTGCAAATTTCATCTGTGACACGGTACGAACTATTAAGAGATAAGCTTGACAACACAATTTCAATTGACTCATCATCACCATACAGAATTTCAGTGACAACCGTTAGCAGCATTATGAACCGGTCTCTATGGATTTGATATGGACAATCATGATGAAGAGTGCACCAAAGTCATGTGAATTTGATCCAATTTCAACATCACTGCTGCTTGAGTGCTTAGATCCAATATTGCCTTCACTAACTGATATTATTAATACCTCTCTCTCATCCGGGAAATTTTCATCATTTTTCAAAGCTGCCATTGTAAAGCCTCTGCTGAAGAAACTAACACTCGACCTAAATGATTTAAAGAACTACCACCCTTTTTCTAATCTGCCATTCAAATAAAAAAATCTTATAAAACGTTATTTTAACCCAACTTGTACCTCATCTGAATTCAGTCTTTTTAGCAATATACACTCAGCACATCACCCTTGCCACAGTACTGAAACTACTATTCTGAAAGTAGTTAATGATATTCTCTCTCCTTGATCTATGTTGTGGTGTTCCACAGGGTTCTGTTATTGGACTCTTCATTATATACACGCAGCCGCTCTCAAGTGTCATAGATCATCACCCAGTGTCTCACCAATTGGACGCTGAGGACACCGAAATATACATATCTAGCCACCCAAATGAAGTTGATGCTACCATCCATAGAGTGGTAAGGTGCATTTCTGATGTGAAATCATGGATGACATTTAACAAGGTGTAGATAAATGATGATAAAATTGAAGCCATTCTGATCATAACACAAAGACTTTCCCATTTACATCCTAAACTTCAAACAAAAAATATCAGAACACCAATATTAAATTCTCACAGTCAGTATGAAACCTAGGTGTTACTTTGGACAGTACTCTCACATTGTACCAACATGTCATGAACATAGGCAAGGTTGATTGTCTTGAGCTGAGACGCATCAGCTGTATTGACAAATATTTCAGTTGATGTCACAAAAACACTTGTGTGTTCATTAGTACTTTCAAGACTGAACTACTGTAATTCAGTTATGTCTGGTTCATCTCAATATCTACTCCAGAAACTTCAAAACAAAGATGCTCGGAACATCTTTAGAGTACCATGATCAGAGCACACCTCCCCACTCCCCTATACCCTACACTGGCTATTCATTTGATCCAGAATCAAACACATTTTTTTTTCTCTGTGCTATGTTTCACTGACGGACTCCAGTCCAACATTCTTATCTGGCCTACACCCTTGTGAACACACGGAGAAAGATACTTACGCTCCTTTTCTGACAATCATTTACTCATTATTCCCACTATGAAAATGAAGTCAGATGGACAACATTCTTTTTCATACCAGGGCCCAGCAATATGGAATGAATCACCGTTTCAAATCAGACACAAAGACAGTGATCCGTTTCAAGAGTGCTCTTAAAACTTTCCTCTCTTGACTGCAAAAACAAACTTAAAGACCTATTAATGTTTCCTACCTTAAATATTTTCAGCATGTTTATGTTTTCTAATTTTATAACGTTTTGTTTTGTAGTCGTATTATTCTATATGTTGTAAAGGGCTTAGAACTTCTAAAGATTATGCGCTATACAAAGTCCTCATTATTATTAATTATTATTATTATATTATTGTGATACATAAAAGACTGTCAACTCATGTCACATTTCAGGCAATGATACATTAGGATATTTAAGTACAGGAACATCAGCACATTCAAAGACTGTCAACTCATGTCACATTTCAGGCAATGATACATTAGGATATTTAAGTACAGGAACATCAGCACATTCAAAGACTGTCAACTCATGTCACATTTCAGGCAATGATACATTAGGATATTTAAGTACAGGAATATCAGCACATTCAAAGACTGTCAACTCATGTCACATTTCAGGCAATGATACATTAGGATATTTAAGTACAGGAACATCAGCACATTCAATACTAGAATTTATATGGAACACCACTGGAATTAAAATGGAACAGTTTACATTTGGACTTTAGATAAAAAAATTAGGACTATCTGAGAATGAAATTCACAATACTGTAAGTTCTTTTTAAATATTCACTTTATATTCTAGGGAAATAATCTATTTGTTGAATTTGAATTGGTTGATGTTTTCTGTTACTTAGTTTGAAACCAGAGTTGTAATAACCTTCTCCAGTTACATTTTACAATTATCTATTATGAAATATATTTCACATTCCTTTTTCATGGCAAGGCTAAGCTAGAGTCAAAACCTTCAACAAGAGATATTTGCACACTAATGGTACATTCAATTTTATCTTTCACAGGTATCTATTTTAGGTGCACAATGAAGATCTTTTGCTAGCCATACATTAATTGGTCATATTAGTATTAATATTAACAGCGGCAAAGAGTGTGGACAGACCGAAACTATTTCAAGCAAACCGAAACTATTTCAAACAAACCGAAACTATTTCAAGCAAATCGAAACCAATTCAGGCAGACAAGAAAAGGAGAAATCCTTTAGGATTTTACGCTACAGACCTGTCTCTGATGTCGTTGCAGCGGCGAGACGAATTGTTTCAACCGAATATTTGATCAAGTCCGATGCGATATCTTGATCTCGGGTCGTGCAAATTTATCGTTACAAATCCATGTGGAATTGACTGAGCGTGACTAAAGAAATTTCCAAAGAGATTATAATCCATATCTCCACTGCACCAAGTCTGGTGAATATTTCGTAGCGTATGTGTGTCTACTCCATTAAATAGAGCAAGAATATTGCAGTTATCTCTGATCACTTTTGGTATTTGAGTGTATCGTTGAGTGACATATACCACAGCGGTATTTTTATGCTACCTCTGGAAAATATCCTAGCGGGATTTTTTTGATTGTCTAACATGACATCATCATATACGACTAAATTGTTAATACTTCCATCAATAACATCAATCCTCGGTGCTTCCTCGATATCAGTTATAAACTCAATAATATCCTTATCGATTTCCGATTTTGCTTTCTCGTTAAAATCCTTTAACACCTCGTAACATCGCTGATCGTCTACACTCGGGGCTGCTAAATACAACTTTTCCCATTTCATCCATCTAGTTATCATATTAAGTAGCAGTTGTGTCTTGCCACTTCCAGATGGTCCAATTATAATCATGCGAATAGAATTTGGTAGCGCTGCATATTGTTTAACTGGTTCTCGTGTTTTTGTCGCCGAAAAATCAATTACATTCATGTTATTATAAATAAATTATGGATCTATATTGTGTGAAATGTAAGAAGCGTACTAGCACAAACGACTTAATTGACGGCGATTACAACTAAAATAACAGATCAGTACTTGCTGGTAAGTGTGTACAATGTGGTAAAAAAATAGATTTGTTATTATGAAATCTGGAGATGTTTATTTTTTAAAAAAAACGAGGAGGTGATATTGCAGCCAAGTTAGTAAAACTCCCAGGAACACCATGGGCAAAATATCCAGGAGAAAAACACCTTCCAGGAAATAGTTATTGTGGACCCGGGACCAAACTCGATAGCGGTTATTTGGATATCAATACGCGAAGGAGTTTATTCAGGATAAACGATCGCGTGAATGGGTCAAGAGATTACCAGGCATAATTACCACGCTGCATAATGAAATTATTAAAACAATTAATATGAAACCTAACAACGCGTTTAAAAAAAAGTATATACTGTAAAACCGCAAAATGATTTTTCAAAACAACCAATACTCGGCAATGTCACTGTTAGGTATTTATATGAACCAGGAGAGCTCGAAGGTGGCAAAAAAGAGCTACTGATCCTATTTGGAGTGTCACTACGCATAAAATATCTAGCATAACACGATCCACTTGTAGACCGCCAGTCTATAGGTTGGATTCAACTGCTCCTCAGCGAGGATTTACTCGTAAACAATTACAAGTGATACCCGAGTATACTCAATTACCACCGCGTGGTCTTAACTAGCACCTCTGCGTCTGTTGCACTCAAGACAAGTCAGCATCACATTATCTCTGGTATGACCTACGCTGCTATCTTTTCTGTCAACGGTAAATTGGCAAGGGTCTTTATCCGACCAACACCAACGCATTATATAATTACAATTGATTATTCTTTTGTTGTTTCAGTGTGATTATGAATTCAGCATCAATATCAATTTTCTGTTAATTTTTTTTTTCTCCTGTTGTTTATAACCAGAGTTTATTTCTGATTATGTCATCGCTGATAATATCACTTATTGTAGTGTCATTATAGTCTAAAACAACACTTCGAAGTTGATTTATTCTTCGTACTCTGGACACCGCAAGATAAACTAAATTCGACCACTCGATGCGATTATCTATGATCCAAACAATTGTATCGGATATAGTCAACCCTGTGAAGAATGTATCGTCGCTGCGTATCCTAGCTTCCATGGGGATTCATCAGCACGCAATGCATCTTCGACGACATTGATATCAACTGACACAATATTATTTAATACGAGAATCTGCTTCCTTGACTCTGTCAGGCCTGGAATATCAACTTCGATATTTTGTCTTCATGTATCCTTGGGTCTATAACACAATGGCACTGGAAGTGTTGTAAATGTTTCTTTGTGTGTGTTAAATAACTTCATCTGAAGTGTATGTCTGACTATCTTTCTACTTGCCACTATCAAATCGTTTGGTCTCCATGCTTCCCAAAATTCATTTAATGGGGTTTCTGAAATTATTTCACGTGCTATTATTTCACGTGCTATTTCACATTGGATTCTAATCTGGTTAGTTTCTTGAACTCGCGTAATTGTTTATCAAGTGTTTTATGATCAGTACTAATTTCTTCATAATAGTCTACAAAATTCTTCAGCCAATTATGTGGGGATAAACCGACAAATGTTGGTGGTTGACCATGATCGCCACACATTATCACTTTTGTATTCGCTAGCAATAACCAATCGAGAAACCTTTGTAATACATCTAACGACACTGTGCATATCTCATCCCAATAATGATTTCAGGAATATATTTCTCACCCATTCGATCAGGAGTCCATTTGTCACCTTTCCATCGAAAGAAACTGTGATAAGTGCAAGCATTAATTCCTCGTTTCATCTCTCTTGAAAGTCTGTGTGTTGGTGTTAGCACAATCATGTTTGATTTCCCTCGAAATAATTCAATCGCACGAGTCGTCTTCCCTGACCAACCACAGCCATTTAAGTAACTGGTTTTATATCTACATATTAGATCGGAACACGACGGTGCATTAGATAGTTTTGATATCTGATTATTTTTCAAGTAATTGTTTTCAAATGTAACATCTGCTGATTTGGAGTAATCACGCAGTATTTCCTTTTCAATTCTCCATGATCCCCAACTCTCGTCTGAATTCAGCCACTGCTTCTTTATGTTTTACGTCTATATAAAATGAATCAGTGGCGACTCTAACTGCGGTATCAGGAAATCTATTCATCATCGAAAGTAAATTAATAGAAGCATAAGCCAGCATAGACAACCTTAAGTATTTATATTGAGGATTTTTTCCGTCGTTATAAGTAACAATTATACCTAATTTGGTTCCATCGGATAAGAAAGCATCTTTACGATTTACGTATATACCCCTAGATGTTACATCTGCGATTATAAAATCATATTCAGCATCATCTATAATCAACCGCGAAGAATATCGTTTGTGGTCGTATTTTCCACCTTGCGTGAATTTACCAATTATTCATCTACCAAGATCTTTTGCGTGTTTATTTCTAACTTCAAAGATTTCTTTGGACCATTTCATGATATATTCTTCGTCGAGATCGGGGAATTGTTTTATGTTTTCGGTTATTACACTATGTAGACTATCGGGTTGTGGTAATCAGACTTCAGTTTGTTTTCGATATGATATAATTTCTTCACTGACAATCAGCGATATCAGCATTTTAGAATCAATCATATACCGTAATAACACTATTGGCATCCAGTGTTTTTCAGAGATGTGTCTACCAAACCAAACAAAACAATATGGATGAAGTCTTTTAGCCAATTGAAATGATACCACACGAGCGAATCCGGTTATATCAAAATCGGGCAGTGGTCCATTAATCGCAAAACGGGTCATCTCATGTGTGGGATGCCCAAATCGTTTAAAATACTCACAACACTCTCTGTACCCGAGAAAACTCCCTGGATAACACATATCAACCAAAATAATACTTTTGGGGTCATATTTTGTATTCCATAATCCACCATAGCCATAATCAACACAACTATCTTGGATATCCGCGAGAAATTCTGCTCTTGTTGGTTTCCATAGAGTTCTCTTTCTCGTGAAATGAGCTACAACTGACGGTATTGTAAAAGTTTGTTAGTAATTTTTCGTTGTGTTCCGTTGAAAACCACTAGCTAGTTTTTTCATCTCATTTTGGAGGGCTTCAGTACGATATAATTCGCCAATGGGTTTTTCAAATTGATCGAATTTACCCTCTTCGTCTTCAAAACTCTGAAATAACCACACTGACACAGGATCGTTTTTACTTGACTGAGAAAAAAAAATCAAATAAATTTCCCGTGTATTATTTTATTGTTCTATCCCGCTTAAATATTGTTACTGCGGAGGTCCAAGCGTGTGCATTATGGTCAATAATTTTGATTGGAGATCGTCTTGATTTATATTTCGGTTCATATAATATCTCGCCTGTTACTGTCTGTATGGATATTGGGAATTTTAGTATCCGCTCTAACGTGGCCACATTTTCAATTGTTGCTCTGCTCTTCTTCACTGTTAAGCCCCATTCATTTATTTTTTTGCATCTTATATCCGTCAATTTGTTTCCACCCAACGCATTTGTAAAATGCTCTATTATTCGTTCTGCTACACAATTCAACGACGAATATTTCATGGGTTTTAATTTTTCAATACTCAGTTTATCATTTATTGGATAGATCCCATAAACAACCGCGGTTACAGGATAGGATCTCTCGTAATACGGTTTGTCAATCCCAGTCAGAATTCCTGGTTTGGAATCCTGACTCACAGTGACAGTTCTATTAATTTTCAGGATGGGTTCAAATTTGTCGCGTATAATCCATTCCCCGTTTCTGAGCGGATAATGAATTTTACTCATAAAAAAATACTTTTCTTGTCAAGATGTGAGATTATCACTGCTGCTCTTTCTTCGTTCATATTGGCATCAACACTACCATCAATTTGAAATATTGACCAACAGTGAGATGCTCCATCGCGATTGAATTCATTAAATGCATCACGGATTCGACATATCATGCTTCTATAACTTATTAGACTCATTGGTACATCAGTGGAGACTCTATCGAGATTGAATTCAAAATTTTTCCAAGGCGTAATTTTCGATAATCTCTCGAACTCCTCCATATTATAATTAAAACAAGTATTTAAATAAGGAATTTATTATATATGAATCATTGCAAATGGCTTATGATAGGATAGGTAGCCGATTGTAACAAAGCTTGCAGAAATGAAATCTGTGGATATCATTTACAAAGCGTACATCGTGGAAGTTTTTGGCTCCGACCTTGTATACGATGTGGAGTAGGTGTGCGTGTTAAGTCGCAGTTGTGTCTGAATTGTGGTGGTAAGCGATAGAGAGAGTTAAAGCGCTATTATGATAAACAAGTCAAGGACTCCATCACTGATTCCGTCAAGAACTCCATCAAAGATTCCGTTAAAAACTCCATCAATGACTCTGACTCTGTAAAGAGCAAAATCATAAGAACACCTCAAGACTACATTGAAAGATTTCCAAGCAATAATTAAACCAAATAATTAATTAGACAAATAGTATTTAGTATATAAATGAACCAAGAATTTCAACCACATCCTGTAATCATCGATTATGAAGCATCTTGTGAAGGTATTGTCAGACACCGCAGGCTGAAGAAACCAGTTGGTTTTGACAATGGTATGGGGTATCTTATATTTAGTGCTGGAGGGAAAAGTCATCTTAATCACAGAATCCCATATGAGTGTTTCCATGGCTTGATAAAAGATGGGTTTGTAATCGATCATATTGATTCCAATCCTAGGAACAATTCTTTATCGAATTTACGAGCTATAACACAAAGTGAAAACACCAAACGAGGAGGGACTGGAAAACACTCGAAAAATGCGAAACCTATAAAATCATTTAATACAGAAAGTAACGAAGAAAGAGTATTTCAATAAATGAATGAAGCTGGAAATATTTCGATATTTGTATACCCTTAGTACGATATGTTGCAGAGAAAATCACTAGATCGGCTTTTTCCAAGAGAACCGGACATAGAATTCAATTCGTTTACATCTAAATTATTATATGTAGCATTAAGGGGAATAACTGGTGTGGGCTTTTGTGTATACGGTCTTGAAACAACGACAACTCTTTTGGCATTTTTTTGTGTGTTGGTTTTTGAAACACTGTCACCAGATCTCAATGGAAATAATCAAGTATTTGTTTTGTGAGAAAATGAATCAAATAGGTGGTATTCTTTTTTTTTTTGGATGTTTTTTTCAAGTATTTGGATTTGTTTAAATGTTTTCAATAATCATAATTAAGTACATGAAAGAATAAAAATCGCACACCACATTATTGGTTTTCATGTATTAGTTTGGTTATATACCATGCTGTCTCTTATAGCATTGGTGTTTTAAGCCATTCGAAATTGAAACCATGAAACCACCATATGTCACACGGTGTGATTGTGTTTTTGCATTCAACCCGGGGTGATTTTGTTGGGGGTATGGTGGTTTCAGTTTGAATGTAGAACAGCCCCGTGTGTGGTTGTTTTGTGTTCACCTATAATCCATTATATGTTGTATTGTCTTGTGCTGTCCTATCTGTATATATATATATATATATATATATATATATATATATATATATATATATATATATATATATATATATCATTGTAAATACCATATCATTTCATTGTAAATACCATATATATATGTAAATACTTGTAAATACCTTGTACATATCTATATATCCATATGTAATGTGACGTTCATTCACCAAACAAACCTTCTTGCGGTTCTAACCCGTTATGTGACGAGTTAGATCCCCTCTCGGAGATTATGCTTCGTGGTACATCTGGGCCTCTCAGATGTGAATAACACCTGAGGGGTTCCAAATGGGGATGTGTTGTCTTATATTGTAACCTCTGGGCCTCTCAGATGTTAATAACACCTGAGAGGTTCCAAATAGTGTTATCATATCATACAAAAACGGGTAAAAAATGACCCCTATCTTTTTAATTAGATATATACTATTTCATATATGAATTTCAAAAATATGAATGTCATTATAATTGAAATTTGAATTTTGAAAAATCAAGGGTTACAATTGTCAGACAAATTAGATTGTAGTCAGATTCTCTCTGAATTTCATGATCTTGATGATAATAGATATGTCCTTGCCAAACAGTATGGGTTGATCAAATAAATTCAGCACGCTGTAAAAGACTTGCTTGTATTCTGTAACGACCTCAAAAAAATTATCCCCCTGTTCATTGCTGTCGAAAATGTCAGAAGTGAATTGAGCAAACAATATGAAATCAAATGCACAATAAATTCGAAAATCAAAACAATAAGAGAAGAAATAATCAGACAAAATGAAAATCCTCCTTTGGTTGCCTCAACACAGTGAAAAATCTCTGATGCCCAACCCGTTCCAGGTGACAATAAAGCCCTATTGACAAATAGTTCTATAGACAGGTATGCGCTTACTCCAAGGGGTTTTCAGGTAGTGGTCTAGTTTGTTGTCCTAATAGTATTCTCGAGGATATATCACGATTAGAACTTCTCGTAGGAGGGAAATGAGCTGGAGATAACTCACCGGCAGTAATTAATGAGGCAGCTGATATCTGCAGATGACTATTTGAGGGTGGTATCATGGATATTGGTGTATATCGAGAGTTTATTGATGAGCTAGTGGATGGTTACCACAGTGATTAAATCACCACATTAGATAAATGTTATTTAAATAAGATGATCATACACTACAACCACAACAAACCAACCATGGTCTATGTAGTAAATTCACGATTGCCAGTTTATAGAGTGTACTATGGAGATGGTCTCGGCAATACCATTGCAGGGTTATTTGCAAGAATGGCTCCAAAAATAGCACCAATCGCAAAACAATTATCAGTGAAAGCTATTGATGTTATTCGTGATAAGGGTATTAGTGCTGTTGGTGATGTTGCCGGGAAAGCATTTTCCGCGGCTAAAGAAAAACTAATAGCGCAAGTTCGGCGAAAAAAGAAACCTTCACAAAAATCCCTTGGATTTTCGACGAAGTCACTAGGACCACTACTATCTACGGAAATTATGCCTGCAAGTATTAGCAAAATAATAAATAACGCAGTGGATCAAAAAATAGCATCGCTGTACAATGAAGGATATGATATTCAGAGTAATATTACTGCAAATATGATAGCGGGAAGTGGTTTGAAATCGTGAGCGAGATCGCGATTTATATCAAGAAATATATAATAATATGTTCAAATTGGCTCCTGATACAGCGTTCGATATGGACGCCCCAGTGCCCAAGAATAATTCTTTACGCGATTATCAATTCTATTCCTATCATGCAGTATAACCGGATCTTCGATCAAGAATCGAACTTCAGGCCCATGATACCAGCAAATATGTTCTACCCTCTGAAACGTTTATTGAAGTAGAAGAACTTGTAACAACTGCTGCTGCTCATAATGATCCACCATATGCAATTGACTCAAATATCTGAGTTGGCTTTGTCAATAATGGTATCATGGCGCTATTCGAGAGTGCTTGATATATGATTGATGGAAGAGAAATCGAGTCTATAGAGCATGAGGTTGATGTTGCCACAACAATAGTGGGGTTGGCAAGATACTCTGATGATTATACAAGATCGGCAGGTCCGTCTGTGATGTTCTCTAAGGATCTCACTGATCACGCTGAACACATTCCGTATACTAAATTACGGACAACGCAAGATACTGCATCTGATCCACAACCAGTTGGTTCTCTTGTACACGAAGCAAGACCAGCTGCTGCCTTTGATGTTATAAAAAGTACTAATCCTAATCACAACTTGGGGTTTGCAACACGCGTATCAATGTTGCAAGGACAGCGTCGACAATTTTCATGTGCGATTCCACTGCATCATATTTTCGGATTTTGCAGAAATGTTAGAAAAGTTATCTATGGAGCGAAGCATACAGTAGCACTCATAAGAAAGGGTAGTGATAATGATGCAATCTAGCGTGGTGCTGGTGTTGCTGCTGGTAAAGTCATTATATCAAAACTATCATTGTGGATGCCAGTAATGACTCCATCAATCACCGCAGATGAAAAATTACTATCATTTATGGATCATGGAGGAAAATCATTGCTATCATGGCTAACAACAACAACATATACCATGGATTCTAATATTGATGGTACACTTACATGGTATCTGGCATCAAAACAAGGTATTTCAGCTCCGCGTCATATATTTATTGCGTTACAGGATAAAACGCGATTAAACTCTCAGGAACGCAGCCATATGATATTTGATCAATTGGGTGTTAATGAAGTATCATTGAGAATAAACGGCCAACAGGAACCATCCGAGGATATACTACTTGATTACGGAACCAACCAAATAGCACGCTCATATCATCACTTGTTGACATTTATGGGACGCGATAATAATGTGGATACTGGTCTGCAAATATCATAGTTGGATTTTAAAAATCGATATCTCATCTAATACTTCTCGATGGAACATCTTGATTAAACCAGACAATCCGTAGTTGACATACACTTCAGAGCTAGTGTAAACCGCACGGTTGTAGGTGGTGTTGTCACTATCCCGAATTACAGAGCCGTTGCTGTCATTCTCAGTGACAAGTCAGTGCTACTTGAAGGTGGTGGTGGACGAATGAGAGTAGTTGATGCACCAGTGTAAAATATGTAATGTAGCAATTAGATCAATCTCGTATTAAATAAAATGTCATATAGTCATGTTAGTGTTACGTTAACTCCTGGTCAAATTAAAAAATTGCAATCGGAATCAGCTAAAAAATGTGGAACCACAATCAGATGTCTGGTGGTCAGAATAAACTATCATTGACAACTCGTCAGATGAAACACTTCAATGATGTCATCAAGGATAAAAAAGGTGTTCAGGTCACACTCTCTGAGGCTGCAATTAAGAACATGATAAAATCAGGTGGTATATTGCTACTTTTTGCAGCGTTACCAGCGTTGATTGTGGCCGCGGCCCCAGCGGTAGCAAAAGTCGCCGTGCTAGGAGCTGTTGGTACAGCAGCAGGGATGGCACTAAAGAAAGCAACCGGACAGGGATAAAAAAAAAAGAAACGATCAGGAAAGGGTCTAAGATTACCAGGAACTCCGTATTCATGGTACAGCGGAAACGACCTGAGACTAGGAACAGTTTACTAACAATAGTTCCCATGTCAAATTTTGATTTACTCGATGCTGCTAAAAGAAAACTAGCGATAAAAAACTTTAGAGGTGTCTTTATGAGAGATCAATTACCACAACAACCAAAAAACATTGAAACAGGTATCATTAATCTCAATAACAATACCGGACCTATACGCGATTGATCCGCGTGCAATTGTTTATTTCGATTCATATGGATTAGCACCGCCTAAAGAATTTATGCATTATGTAAACTGCTTAAAAGCTCCTATCTGGTATTCTACGCTACCAACACAGAAAATGAATGACTCACCAATATGCGGCATAGAAGTATTAAATGTCCTCAACACTATTTCATCATCAGGAAAACCACCCCATAAAACCGTACACGAATATATGAGTAATCGCTTTTTAGAGAGAAATTATATAAAATAACATGATTGATATTTGGGGGAATCTTTATCAAGCCTGAAAAATCCCTCCGCGCAAATATCTGCAACCGGTGATGTAAAAAACAATCGAAGATGAAATATCTGAAATGTTAAATCTCGCAAGTGTTGATCCCAATGAAATAGTTGTATTTCAAGATCGTCAGGGTAAATTGAAAACTAGTAATGTTTCCCATGATGATATTTTAGTTAAACAACGCGGTGTAATGGAAAATGCTATCACGGTATTTTCCAAGGAGGGTAAACTCAAACCAGATGTTCTCATTTCAACTATTGTGGACTCCCAACAAAAACTGAATGACCACAAAACAAAATTTGAACAATTACAACATAGTATAATTGATAATATCAAAAACCCGATAAATAATTTCTTTGGGATTCCACGTATTCATCCCACATTGAAAATCTGAGACGTAAAAACCGTTATGTTAGAATTAGCAACACTCCAATCTAGGTATGGAGATCATCTTGAGAAGTTTTCAACTTTTTGTAAAACTCTCATTGAGAAATTCTTTGGGGGGAATCTCATTAGATAAACTTGACATAAAACTCCCATATATTAGAAAATCCATCGATGAGATGAAAAATACCATCGAGGTAATCAAAGATGATTTACTGAGGATGATAGAAACATTTGAAAGAACAAAGATTCTCATGAGAAAACCAACAACGTAGTATACACGATTCAACACGGATCATTTACGTGGACACCACAAAATAACATATTAAATATCACCGCGGCCGTCAAAGGTATTTATCGATTAACACTAGTGTTGCCGACTCAATTTAATATTTCATCAACGAGTTCATCTGGGGTCAACAATATGATATCAACGATCATCGACAAAGGAACAACTGAACGATTCACAATAATATCCACTGATAATAATTTGGCTAGGGTTTCAGTAACATGGTATGTGGAATTCGTAGCGGATTTAAGTAAACAACTGAATTAAAAATCCATAGGATTTTCAACACTGGCGAATTTAACACTAGCGTTTCAAAATAAAATGTCATCATTGGCAATGTCACAGCAGTATCGCTATGATCAGGTCAGAGAATTTTAAACTAAACTCAAAACACTCACTGAGGAGTATCAAGTAAAACTAAAAAAAAAATACTGACGAAGAATTACCACAGTTGATGTTACCGTGTACTCGGTATCAGGTATAATTACCGGAGCTGGTATTATACTCTCCTTGGTGACAATGATTGCCCCGATAGCTGTTCCAATTTGTATATCAGCGGTGACAACAATCACGGGAATAATTTCAATAATAACAAAAAAATATCGTGTAGCCAGCCCAAACTGCAGGATTACGTAGTTAAGTTCCATGTTGTGTCAACGGCATACTCGCAATTATCCTCGATATCATCCTCCCTCGATGACACATTAATATCCGATATTGAGTTTTCAGCAAGGGTATGTGTTAATAATTCTGCTATATCAAAATTAGAAAAAACAACACAAGTATAATAACAATCGCAAGAACTATTTCAACGAAAAGCGGAAAATACCACACCAGTGAAAACCAGCATATCAATAACCTCAACGAATCCTGAATTCAGTGTGAATTTCCCTACTGCAGTTTCAGTTAAGGAAATAGCACTAGCAAAACTACGAGTATACCACAGTTGGCCAAATATCAGATCAGTACCATTCGGTGGTCAGCAACCGAATAATTCCCTGGTGTTTGCGAGTAAGAATAAACAAGACGGAACTCCAGATTGGAACGTTGTTTCATTACCATCTGGGTCCTACCAAATTGAACAAATTAATAATGAATTACAGCGTAGAATAAAATCCAATACTGGAAAAGAATCGAAAATCGCTATAACGGTTCATGAACCAACACTATCATCGGCCATTGAGATAAACTCACCTGGATATGTCGTAGATATATATCAGAGTTCTATAAGGACAATACTGGGTTGGCCTGAAATCCCACCTTGGACATCATAGCAAATACCAGAACCTAAAAAATCTGATTATATCACAGATGTACAATCATACCACGAAATTGCTCCATCATATCAAATTATTTACCTGGTATAAAAAATGCAAAATTAACTGACAGATTCACATTTCTTGATAACAATACCATGCAATGGGAATATTGTTTTGAGTAAACTCCTGAATCATCTATTGCAATTGTATTCACTCTAAAAAAATGTCATTGATTATTTGAAACAAATGAATCAATTACATAAAACACAACTAGAGAGACTACAACAGAGTTTCCAGGAGCATCTCTCTGATATAACGAGTTCACGCATCGAGATTATAAATATATTAAATCAGCTTGAATCCGACATGGAATATATCAACAAACGAATAGTTCAGATAATAATTAATGACAAGAATGGAGATAAACAAAAATTCCTAACTGGTTACAATATCACAGAAGCTGATGAATCTGATTTAAAGTTTCTTGGGTGTAACGCAAATGAACTAAAAAATCTGTTAATGATCTTATTCAAGAAAACTTTTCTCTGATACTCGCCAAATGGAAGAAAATAGCACAACCAAAAACAACAATCCTCAAACATAATAATGACCCAGATGGTGGTGGGCGACATATCGTTCCTCAAAACGTCAATATATCCTCGGTGATTGCAGTGAATTTAGTATGTGATGTTATCGAAGGAAGTTATCAAATAAATCTCGAAAGATCAAATCAAGCTCAACAAGGATATATTTTATACTCATTTGCACCAAAAGCTCCTCCAGGGTTTCAAATCATTGAAGATCCAACCAATCCAGTCTTTATGCGATGTCATAATGATTCGTTAACGAGAATTAATTTCAAACTCACTGACCAGTCCAATAATCTGACTGATTTACAAGGTGAGATTTTACAAATTAGTATGTTTGTGAAATCCTAAATTGCTAGCAATTTCAAAGATTTTCAATTCGTCTCCGCAGCGACATCAGTGCCGGGTCTGTAGCGTAAAATCCTAAAGGATTTCTCTTTTTTTTTTGTCTGCCTTAATTGGTTTCGATTTGCTTGCAATAGTTTTGGTTTGTTGGAAATAGTTTCGGTTTGCTTGAAATAGTTTCGGTCTGTCCACCCTCTTTGCTGCTTTAACAGAGCCGATAAATCTTCTCTGAACTTGAATGGATAGTATAACAGTCAAAATTTTCATGCCATAATTATCTCTTTGTGCATTATCTTTATGTAGAAGAAAAAAAAAGAACATAATAAAACTGGACAAAACCAGGTGGAATTGTATCAAGAAAAAACAATTACCACAATAAAGTGAATGAATCTTTATTCATAACACAAATGAATGCTGAATGAATCTAACATAATCCCCATATGCACAAAGTACAATTTAGAAAAGATATAACGAAATGATATCATTTCTGAATGGATACTACCAAAGCATGGATATTTAACAATTATCTTGTATGTCAACGGGTATGATTCATACATGGAATTTATCAACATATATAATTCATATAAGGATTGATTGTCATGTATAATCAATGTAAAGAATTTATCAGCATATTAGGTTTTAATGTAAGGATACATGATCAATGTGTAGTTTGTCAACAAGTAAGAAGCTGCATGAGATTGCTGTTGTTGTTGTTATAGGGCTTAATGCCATTTTTCAGCATAAGACAGGCTATACATGGCGACCAAATCCGAGATTTACTGACTGTCATGTATAATCAATGTGTAGTTTGTCAACAAGTAAGATGCAGCTGTCACATTGATTTTTATGTTCAAACCAAATACCTCAAACTGAGTAAACCAGTATCATCCTTCGAACCAAAGTCACCATGATCACAGTATCCAGGTACCAAACCCCCCGAGTTTCACAACTCTCCTTAACAATTAGTAATACAGTGAGTGACTGAGCCATATAATATGATAGATTTATGTATGAATACAACAATAAACATTGTCTGCACACGCATTAATTCTATTATAAGACAGAGCTTTTGAGATTGTCACAATAAACTCATCAGTAATTAATCTATTTCCTACAAGAATAAGTACACTTTTAAAAGAAATTTGATCGTATCTCATTTAAAACCTAAAATGGAATTTAATTCAACTTTTTTGTTCAGCTACAACAAGTCTAACTTGGGACAGAATGTATCATTTTTTATACCATGGTATTATGTGACAATGGTTTGACCTTGTTAAAAAATTTAGAATAAATTCCCAAAAATTCAACATATGAAACAATTTCATCACATAGGATATACAGCAAGAATCAAGTTTTTACATACATCTACAGCTAAAGACTGCTGCTAAAATAATGATAGCATAGTGACAAATGCCTCGTAACAATTAAGTTTTATGTACTATAGTAGTGGTGATGCCCAGTGTCAGAAAACATGGTACCGGTAATTGGAGTTCCAAGCTACTAGCACTTTTTGTGACAGAAAAAAAATCAGTAATTCTATTTGGCTAAAGGCATATCAGCACCTTCAGTGTGTAATCCTATTTCAAAACCACTGGAATTTAATTAAAACTTTCTTAATTAGGACTAATGAGGGAACTTTTTAGGACTACGTGCCTGGATTTAATTTGCTATCAGTTAACTTCTTTTGAATGTTTAACTTTGTATCACAGGAAAGAAATATTTTTTAAATTTTACAAAGCTTGGTTTTTGATCTTTTCTGTACCTACTTTTTTGATCAAAGTCATAATAACTGTAAAGTGTATTCCATCCGAGAAGTTCTTGGAAAAATTGAATTTTTGGATAAATCCATTGACTTTGGAACGATAAAACTACCGTTTCCAAAATGCAAGATTTCAAGGCAATACTTAAGATAAAAATATCTTCAAGGTTGCACAAAAATATTCATGTGAATTTATAAAGGGAATACATAATATTTAGCTATTAACTAAAAATACTTGTCTCCTCAAAATTGTTGATTTTTATTCTAAAACTGATTTTGCTTTCTTAACTTATGCAGTTTTTGAATTTGTATATTAACCATTTTCTAATGTAGGCTGAAATTAATTTGTATGAAGACAATTTGTGATACCCATAGTAGAAAAAGATCTTTCCATCCCAGTATTTTACTTCAAACTAGGAAGATGGTGACTTTGCAAGAGTAGATATAGAACAACCAAAATGACAAGATTTTCCATTTAGGAATAACAGATTTTCAAGATGGCTGACACAGTCACGATACTGGCCACCTGATTAGCAACATTTTAAGTTAGGATCAACTTGATATAGTGAAAACCTATGCTGACATGACCATTCATTCAAGAGAAGAAGCAATAACCATATTTTCCGAATGGCCACTGTGCTGGCTATACTGGATATCTGAGCACCATTGGTCTTGTTAAAATCACATGTCAATTTTACTTTTCATACAAAAGTAGTGATAACAAAATTTTCAAGATGGCTGTTATGGTGGCCATATTGGCTATCAGATCAGCCCCATTTTTGCTGATGACCAGCTTGAAATAAATGTTTCAGCAAAAAGCTTGATATTACCACCAATTCAGGAAGACTAACTATAATAAAATTTTCAATACGGCCACTGAGGAAGTCATATTGGAAGTCTGATAATCTAAATGTTGACCAAACCTGATAAGGGAATAAGTGAGGGAAATTTTCATGAAAAACCTCCAACATGCTTGGGAGTAGTAGCAACAAACTTTTGCTAATGGCTGGACTGTTGACACGTAACAGACCATCTCATACTCTTCAAGTCAAAGACCTGCACATCTAAGAAATAGTCCAAAATATCTGAGAACAGGAAATGGGTTATCTTAGGGGAATTATGAATAAATGATTATTGTCAATGTCTTAATATATTTTTAACTTTTAAGTACATACATGCATTATATTTCCATTAACAATTCTCATCTCCATATGTTTTCCTTCCAACTCATTCCAACAGAACTTGTTAAAGTCTTTAAAACTAATAACTTGCATATTGTAACCATTACAATAAGCTGTATACACTAAGATCATATAGAAGTAGATACAGACTATCTAATACCTCATAGATTTGATGAATAATTAACTGCTGATTCTTTATTATGAAATATATTTTCATCAAGATTTACTGTTGGTACTATTGAAATAATAGGGATAAAGGCGATAACATGGATCGAAGATGACAAGCTTCAACAACATATCTCCACGTCCCCCTGAATGTGTACAGAGTTCTCTGAAACCACTTGATCATTCACATGTTCCTGGTTGTGTAAAGAGTCCTCTGAAAGTACCTTATCATCCACACGCCTCTGACTGTATACAGATTCCAATGAATGTACCCTATGATCCACGTGCTCCTGGATGTAACAAGACAAGGCTGAAAGTAGCATATGGCCCATTACTCAAGACAAGGCTGAAAGTACCATATGGTCTTTTACTCTCCATATTTATACTACTTCATCTACGCTTTCTCATTTTATGGATCAGCAAATGCTATGTACAAAAAAGAACCTTTCCAAAACTTGGTTGAAATACATAAAAAAATCTTGAGACATGTGCATTAGAACTGAAAATATTTATAGATAGACCGACATACAAAACAAAAGCTCTATTTCAATCCACCAGTATCACATAATGGAGATTTTTAAAAAGTGTTTAATCTATTCTTATTTTGTCTTAAAATAAAATTATCACATAAAATGTTTGGATTACATCCATAACAATTGTATTACAATAAAGTGACCCACATTATCACAGTTGGCAGAGAGTTGGCTTCACGATTGCTGGGGTCACAAGTTTGATATATGCACAGGCCAGCCTGGATCAGCTGATTATGTCATTGGGAAAAAGACATAGTTCCAATTATTAATAATGTGTTGTGTGTGTGTATGTGTGTGTGTGTGTGTGAGTGATTTAGACTTTTAACATAGCTGTAACAATTTCCAGTCAAATCAATATGATGTCTGCGGTGCTGCAGACATGTGGCATGATGTCCCACCGTCAAATTATCTTAATATCAGGCTGACGAATCTTAACACTAACCTCTTAATGCTGAATGGCTAGGGAGGCACCTGTTGGTACCATTTCAGAGGTCTTTGGTATGAGTTAGTTAGAACCCGTGACCTCCTGCATCAGAGGGGGACACTTGAACCACTAGCCACAGTAGTCCAATATGTTAAAAGTGGTGATATAAAGATCTACTGAAACAGTTATATAAATTAAGTACAAAGAGCTACAAAGATAAAGTTCATATTGGTTTCTACTGGTGTTTATGTGTGTGTGCGTGTAATTGAGATTTTTAATGTAGCTTTTAAATTTTTCAGCAGTGTGTTAGTTTATAATGATGTCTTGAATTTCGGCATCATACTGCAGACATGTAGCATTATGTTCCACAGTTACATTATCCCGACACCAGGCCGACCTGTCCTAACACTAATCTTTTACTGCTGAGCGCCATGCGATGCAGCTGTTAGTGTTAGTACCATTGTTATAAGTCTTTGGTATGAGTTGATTAGGTTTCAAACCTGTCTGTAACCTCCTGCATCAGAAGTGGACACTCAAACCACTAGGCCACCAGTGTAATCCAATATATAAAAAAGTGGTAAAAAAGAAACAAAAACAAAGATAGCATTACAGTGGATATAAGAAATGATAGCATATATTTTTGTTGCAATATACATAGCAAAATATGATTAGCCAGCATAGTCTATCTTGTAAGTAAATATGAATACTTCTGACAACATTTTAAAGATAAATTTCATATTATATTTTACTCAGTGTTTGTCTGAGTGTGATTTTGATTTTTAATGTAGTTTTAAAAAAATTTCAGTCATACTGCTACAATGTCTGCAGTGTAGCAGTTTATAGTGATGTCTAGCACTGGGGCATCATGCCATAGACATGTAGCATGATGTCCCACCCAGTCACATTAAGCTGACACCAGGCGAACCAGTCCTAACACTAACTTATTAATGCTAAGTGCCAAGTGAGGCATTTGATAGTACCATTTTTTTTTTAAGTCTTTGGTATGACTCAGCCAGATTTATTTATGTAAGCAGCCAACGAGAAGTAACCATAACAAAAAAGTTCAATATGGCCAAGTTAGTTTTGTACTTTTTTAATCTGCAATCATCTAAACATCATAAAATGTCTTTCAGCGATAATCCCATACTGATATGACCATTCACTGAGTAGAGATAGCTAGATTTTCAAAACAGCCACAGCCTACAGACTACAAGTCTCGGAAGTAACTTTTTTTTATTATTCAGTACCAACTAGACATCATAGGTTTATAAGTAAAAACTCCATGCTAATATGATCATCAATTCAGAATAAGATTTTTAAGCTGGACACTATTTTGAACAGTTTTAGTGATAAAAGACATCTCCACCACATACTGACCTTTAACCTTTTAAGCCTTCTTAATCTTCAAATGGCGGATGGCTGAGACATCAATACATTAACACAGATAATATATCATTATCCACTACATCTTATTTCAGATGTATAAATAGGATAAACTCTATAAAATTACTAAAATGCAAGGTTACAATTTTTAAATATTAACTACCTTTTTCTGAAAAGGTTGCCTCTGCTTGTTACCTCTTATGACATAAAGGAGAGAGCAATAAGTCTTTTCTTTATCCTTGGGCATGCAGGGAGGTAATAGGAATAGAAAAAACAATACTTTTTAACACTGCTCATTCTGAATCAGTGACATTTCTATACTATCCTCTTCACTACTGTCAACAATGTCTATTTTAGTTTCTGGCCTAGCTATGACTGAAAAAATAAAAAAAATAAGTTTAATGATATCTACAGCATTCATGTATAATTTAATAATGTTGATAATGAGAACAAAAGTCCTCTGAGGTGGTTCTCTTCTGGTCAAAATAAATTTCCAAGAATCCAGGAAAAGATTTTTTCAAGATGGCTATACTGGCTATTAGTCTGACACATTGTTTTAAATTTGGCCAACAACAACACATCATAAACACCATGCTGATATGACCATCTATTCATAAGCAATATTGATAACATGATTTTAATGATAGCTATTGTGGTGGCTATATTTGATGTAAGACTGGCACCGTTTTCATTTAGGACCAACTAGATAACATATCTGTCTTTGTAAAGCTATGGAAAAAAGACCTAAGAATGACTTCTCTGTATCCATCAATATCTCTTGCCACCGATCTTGATGTTGATATCATGCTAAATGATGCATCTGAAATATAAATGAACCAGCATTAACAAATTATTTCTAAACAAGCTGATGCCACGAACATTCAAGTTTGAATGATGTACATTTATTCAGTGTTGCACGAAAGCTCTTATCAAAGGAAACGGTTGAAAGTCAATGACAGGAATGCTCACAAAACACTACAAGAGTGCAGACCACTATGTAAGTGCTTTAGTTCATTCTTGACTTTCAACCGAGGACTTAACTCCTAAATGTTTTAAGTCTGTGTATAACTTGACCCCTCATTAACCAGCCCTGGACTCCAGAAGTGTCAATCCTACGGATGCAAATGTTCCGCAACATGAATTTGTATAGATGATTTCTGCTAGTAACCCCAGACCTGCCAACCTTAACAAGATGCTCACAGTAAGACAGCTGATTTTTTCCACAAGTTTGACCAGTTTTCTGTAAGGTGTAAAACAATCTCGTGTTCTGCTACAGTTGCATTGGAAAAACTTGTATCATTGATTATAATTTACCAATCTTACATGAACTGCATATAGGATGGTTTGATTTGATTAGGATTTTTAACGTAGCATTAACAATTGTTCAGTCATATCGCTATGATGTCTGCAATGAGGCAGTTTATTGTGATGTCTAGCACTGGGTCATCATGCTGCAGACATGTAGCATGATATCCCACCCAGTCACATTATCCTGACATCAGGCTGACCAGTCCTAACATTAACCTCTTAATGCTGAGCGCCACACAAGGCAGCTGTTAGTACCATGCATCAACTGTAAACATTATTTTCATCTGAAAAGTTTGTAATGCAGAAATACACCTTCAGTTCCAAACCCTATGCAGCTCTATGTTGCTATCTCTCACCTTGATATAATTCTTTTTAAAAAATTCAATCGCATCTCCTGTTGCGTGACATGCTCAAATCGACACCTGATGTCCAATAAATGTTAATCGTTTCCCTTCCTGCTTTTATTCTGAACAATCTGAATATTCCTTTTTTATTCTTCCATCTTGTTCTCTTGAAATTGATGTGAGACGTGTACACCTACTTCATATAGTCACTGCTCAGTATGCAGCCAGTGAAATACCAATTAACCTCTCCCTTAATAACTCGCGCACAACGGGGTCCACAAAGTTTAACCCAGACTGCACTATAAGCTAAGTCACAAGTTACTGAGACACCTCCAAAAACTGAAAAATGATTGTGCAGACATCAAGAAAATGGTGGGGGGCAGCATTAGGGAACTAGGCTGTTTAATACCTAAAACCTCATTTTACAATCAAGTCGATTATAATTTTTAATAACACGGTTTTTCTAGTGAAATTGTTCATTATTCTGTTTAAAAAACATTTATTTTCAAAATGTCCAACATGTGAAAGATTGTCCCAACTAGTTTCAACAAGCATCATGTGTACATAAAAAATCTGTATTTGTTTTCTTGACGAGTCTGGTTTCCATAGTGGTGTTTAATAATGTCCTGCCAAATCGGGAGTCCACAGAGCAGGGAACTAGACTAATTGTTGATACATCACCAAACAAGATTCCTTTCTTTCAAAAACATGTGACATTTACTTCATGAGACAATCATCTACATCAAAACTCAAGATTTGTATTGTTCAATTCAGTTAGCATAATATTGACATCGTGATTTCATAAAAAGTAAATGAAACTTTTTATTATCCTTGTTATTGTTGTTGTATGGTTTAACGCAATTTTTCAGCACATCATAGGCTATACATTGCGGCCAGTATTAATGGTGGAGGAAGAACCACCGACCCACGAGAAGTTACAGGCAAGCTCTCTCACATATCCACATTGGCTGAATCTGAGACTCGAATTATTATCCTTGAGGATATCTCTAAGTGCCAGTTCTAGAATTCTCTGAAACCATAGGTGCTGGATGCAAGTTTGATGTTGAGAAGAAGAAAAAAAAAAAACAACAATAATATTAAGGAAAAAAATCAGAGTGACAAAAATAGCCCATAGCCTACCATATACCATAGCCTATCCCCATGACCCGGGTTCATGAGTTATCAGGGCATAAGTTATCGAGGGAGTGGTATAGTTGGTTATAAAGCAGATCTAGCCACTTCTAGCAGTCGACACATTGGTTCAAGGTAAGTAGTAGAATTATCTAAAAAAAACTGCCTGGATGACAACTTTTTTGAATTGCATCAGGCTATTAAGTAAACAATGTTTTTCAAAATTATCACCCTGAGAAATGGCTTGCGTTAGCACTGATAGCATCACATGTTCTCAAATATGGCCTTCTGAAATGAAAAATGCATGTATAAATTTGTGGATGGTGTGCATCAACATCAAGTGAATGATATTGTTATGTTTGCTTTATTATACTTATACAAAATATGGATGTTTTTAACCTCTCATATATTTAATTTTCTATGAAAATGTTTATATTAGACAGGTGTATGCAACATTAATTTTGTGTATAAAACATGTCGCTTGCACCCTGAACATTTATCAGTAGCTGGACACCATTCAGTGTATCAACCAGGGCTGGAAGATTGGGAGTCAAAAAAAACCCTCAGCATCAGAACAAGGGGTCAAGACTAAGTATTAAAAAACACGTTGGTATCAAAATTAAGGGTGAAATTAGATATTAGGGGTCTCTGAAGCACAAATTAAAGTAAATGGAAATACTGCCATTTAAAACAATTCTATAATAAAATCAACAACTTCATCATACATATGTTTCGCATGGAAAATATGTGCAGTTTAAAGCATCTGAGGCACTACTACTATGTAGTTAGTCTGGGTCTCTAGCTGATTCAAATAAAGCTAATGTGAAACCATTATCCAAATCAAACACAAGCCAATTATCCAGATTGTACTGTAATAATCATATTTCCATAGTTTTTCCTTTTAATCCTTAAGTTCATTAAGGGTTGGCAGGTCTGGTACTACTCATCAGAAAAGAAGACCAAGTGAATTTAAAATCAAAACAAGTGTTAGTAATAATGATCATCAATAGATCTCCATGAATGATTGCATACCATTTATTTTCACACCTGGAGTCGCAGGTTTTCCACAAGTACATCAAATAGTTTAGTAAATTGTACATGTATATGCTAATCCAATCTTTAAATATTCTGTAGTCATAAATTACATACTCAACAAAATCTGTGTTTTTACATTAATGTTCAAAAATGCACCAAAGAATGTTTTTTTTATTTATTTATATGCATTCAAAGGTGGCTACCAAATTTAATCATGCTAATGAGCTTCTAATGATTATGGATGTATAGGACCACTTAAGATTGTCAAGCTGGTAAGTGGTAAGAATATATTGATTACAGGAGAGAGACAGGTAAAATCATTGATGTGTTAGAAATCTTTAATGTAATCAGCGTAATTTCTTTAGAGAAATAAAATCAAACAAAACTCATACCTCTGAGATGGCTTCCATGCATTGTCTATGCCAGGCAATTGGTTTTTCTGGCAATTATCACCTTCTGTGTAATAATTTAAATCGTCTCAAACTCTGACAAAACCCCAAAATAGTATCCAAGACCCAGACATAAATGTGAACTCAATGGGACTACAAATTACATGTACAAAGTTTCAAGTACTTACTGGCTTAGAGCCTACTGGTCTTGGCCCTTAAAGTACTTACTGGCTTCAGAGCCTACTGGCCTTGGTCCTTAAAGTACTTACTGGCTTAGAACCTACTGGTCTTGGTCCTGAAAGTACTTACTGGCATCAGATCCTACTGGTCCTGGCTCTTAAAGTACTTACTGTCTTCAAAGCCTACTGGTCCTGGCTCTTAAAGTACTTACTGGCTTAGAGCCTACTGGTCTTGGTCCTTAAAGTACTTACTGGCTTCAAAGCCTACTGGTCTTGGTCCTTAAAGTACTTACTGGCTTAGAACCTACTGGTCTTGGTCCTTAAAGTACTTACTGGCATCAGATCCTACTGGTCCTGGCTCTTAAAGTACTTACTGTCTTCAAAGCCTACTGGTCCTGGCTCTTAAAGTACTTACTGGCTTAGAGCCTACTGGTCTTGGTCCTTAAAGTACTTACTGGCTTACAGCCTACTGGTCTTGGTCCTTAAAGTACTTACTGGCTTAGAACCTACTGGTCTTGGTCCTTAAAGTACTTACTGGCATCAGATCCTACTGGTCCTGGCTCTTAAAGTACTTACTGGCTTAGAGCCTACTGGTCTTGGTCCTTAAAGTACTTACTGGCTTAGAGCCTACTGGTCTTGGCCCTTAAAGTACTTACTGGCTTCAAAGCCTACTGGTCTTGGTCCTTAAAGTACTTACTGGCTTCAGATCCTACTGGTCCTGGCTCTTAAAGTACTTACTGGCTTAGAACCTACTGGTCTTGATCCTTAAAGTACTTACTGGCTTAGAACCTACTGGTCTTGATCCTTAAAGTACTTACTGGCTTCAGATCCTACTGGTCCTGGTTCTTAAAGTACTTACTGGCTTAGAGCCTACTGGTCTTGGTCCTTAAAGTACTTACTGGCTTCAGAGCCTACTGGTCTTGGTCCTTAAAGTACCTACTGGCTTCAAAGCCTACTGGTCCTGGCTCTTAAAGTACTTACTGGCTTAGAGCCTACTGGTCTTGGCCCTTAAAGTACTTACTGGCTTCAAAGCCTACTGGTCTTGGTCCTTAAAGTACTTACTGGCTTCAGATCCTACTGGTCCTGGCTCTTAAAGTACTTACTGGCTTAGAGCCTACTGGTCTTGGTCCTTAAAGTACTTACTGGCTTCAGAGCCTACTGGTCTTGGTCCTTAAAGTACCTACTGGCTTCAAAGCCTGCTGGTCATGGACCTTAAAGTACTTACTGGCTTAGAACCTACTGGTCTTGGTCCTTAAAGTACTTACTGGTTTCAGAGCCTATTGGTCTTGGCTCTTCAATTATACTTACCGGCTTCAAACCCTACTAGTCTTGGCCCTTAACGTACTTACCGGCTTCAGAGCCTACTGGTCTTGGCCTTTCCCCTCTGACAGGTGCTTCCTCATCTTTGTTCTTGGTATCAGTTACTTTTTCTGGTTTACTTTCCTTCTCCCTTGTACAGACCAATCTTTCCTTCTTCATTAGATCTACTACATCCATCTGGTTATTTCCAGACTTTACATGTCCACTGTATTTGGAATTTCCAATGTGTGTCTTAGGGTCGGATTCTACGCTGCTTGGTTTAACGTCCATTCCGTCACTACTGTCAGTGTGTACCTCCAAATGATGTTTTCTAGGATGAGAAGAAGAAATGCTATTATTTGATATATTATCTGCTGAAATGTACCCTGCATCTGAGCTTGATGCTATGTGCTTTGGTTCTGTTAACTCTCCTTGTTCATTGCTACCATTATTTATGAGTGAATCAATGCGAAGTGCTGGTTCCTCTAGTTCAAATCTTCTGATTAAATCATTTAATAGCTCTTCTGGTCTCGTTTGTTTTGTACTAATATTCTCATGTTGCAGGTTTAACCGTTCTTGATCTAGTGTTATATCCTGATCTTCTGACAAACTCAAATTCTCCACATGCTGTCCTCCACAGTCAAATTTCAATTCCTTCATTCTCTGCTCTGGATATTCCGCTTCATAAGGCACTCTGTCTACATCTTTGATTTGTTCTGTCTTGCCTTGAGATAATTCTGGCCTAGGAATGCAACCAGCTGCCTTAGATGTAGTAACACCACGTTGTCTGTTTATTATTTCTTCTACTCTAAGCCCATCTACTGAATCCTGCATAGTCATGACATTAATATCTGATTCCCTAACTGACTGAAGACTGGATTGTCCTTCAGAAGAATTTAATGGCTTTCCTGATCTGTGTGAATTGTAAATATGCTCCATTTGTTTAGTTGGTGATAGCCCCTCAGAGTTTGGAGAAACATTTGTAGACACTGGTGTTGAAGCTGAAGAAATGGGCCGGTTATGCTCTAATTCAGATGCTCTATTATGTGTATTTTCTGTATTTGAAACAGATGTTTTTTTTACACCTGTATCAGTCTGCATTTGTTCTTGTTTATTTGTTGCAGTACCAGTAGTGGGTGAGTGTGCTGAGACACTCTGTGGATAATGGTGATTTGATCTTCTTGCAGGATTCATGTCTGTATTTTGTCCCATCTCTCCAATTCCATCATTTGCATTAGGATGATGTGTAGAACTATCAGTACTATCAAAACCCGTGGCGCCATCAACTTCTAGACGACTATTTTGGTTAAAGTCTGAATGACTTTCTTGAAATGAAGGCTGAGGTTCGCTAATGATTTCATCTCTTTCTGACCTGACTATTCCATCTCCATGTTCTAAAAAAAACAGAGGAAACAAATTGTTTCAGTCAAGTTGTTCAGCAAAAATTATAACTTTAAAAACATTTTCTGGATGAATGTACTCCAGGCATGTGCAACTTCCTCTCATGCACAGGCCATACAAGCAAGCCACACCATATGATAATAGATAAAACCAGGTCAAAGGTCAGATTTGGCATGAAGGCCATAGTAGCACATGCCTGATATACTTAATGTTTATACAGGGGTACATCCCATTTTGTTGGAGTTTTCAATGCCATGAGAAAATTTGAGTTTATAAATTAAGCAAGATGCTAACTTGTAAATATGAATCCACAAGTCAACAGAAGGACATCTGGAGCAAGGGTTAATACTGACAATAAACACAGACTGCTATGGAGGAAAACATAGGAACTACTAAAAAAAATTGGTATCATGGTAAAATTAAACAGGTGGAGATGTATTCAAAAAGAGAATGACGGTGTAACAAACAAATGAAAAAGAAATCATGAAAATTAGGTCATACAAACCTTGTTTTGGGGTATGGCTGAGTTATTCTCTTTAATATGAACCTTCTTAAATTTTGCCAGGGTATAACAAACAAATAGATGCAAAATTAAAAGCACTCAACGGATGTAAATTGGATCACACTGGCCTGGCTCTGTCTTGACAGGGTTCCTTTCTTTAAATGTGACCATAAACTTTTGTTGTTAAGGTAGGCAAAATATGGTCAAACATTGAGCTGAATCTGTTTTAAAACATCACACAAGCATTACAATTAAGCCATAAAGACCAAATTTTTTTATATGATAGAGTGATTCTATCTGAGATCTATTCATATACTAATTTTCATGTGTAGGTGAAAATGGTCAAAGATATTGAGGGTGTCATAAAAAATAAAAGCTGAATCAGTGTACGAATTAGGTTTTGATGATCAAGTTTTAGCATGGATGAGCCCGCTTGCGTGTGTGATTCTGATTTTTTAACAGCTTTAACAATTTTCAGTCATATTGCTATAATGTCTACAGTGTGGCAGTTTATAGTGATGTCTAGCCCTGGGGCATCATGCAGCAGACACGTAGCATGATGTCCCACCCAGTCATATTATCCTGACACCAGGCCGACCAGTCCTAACACTAACCTTTTAATACTGAGTGCCAAGTGAGGCAGTTGCTAGTATCATTTTTATAAATCTTGGTATGTCTTGACCAGGGACCGAACCCATGATCTCCCGCATCCAAGGTAGATGCTCTAGCCACTAGGCCACCGGATAGGTCCCCCTTTCTTTAGATATTACAACAGCAGGAAGTAAACATGATGGGTTAGTAGGAGTAAAATTAAGAGATAGATAAAAGAAAAAGGTCACTAAAGTAAGAAAAATGTGTCATTAATGGTGACCATGAAGGACAATAAGCCACAGTCAATAATTAATGGTGGACATATAGAACAATAAGTCACGGTCCATAATTAATGGTGGACACGTAGGACAGCAAGTCACATTCCATAATTATTCTTGTTAATGACTACATTAAAATGGATCACATGGATATTGCTTAGCATCTTAAGTCTTATAGGAAAATTGGAAAACAAACATTTGAAAATACTGTACATAAGTTGTTTTACCAAAATATATTGTTTAAAAGTAATATATATTCTATGCTCAACCCAAGATGAAATAAATGTGAAAAAACCTACAAAAGATGTAACATGGACCAAAAGTTGTCAACTCTTTCTGAAATTCACTTTTGTTATTTACTTTGGCTACAATTTTTTTCCATCAATTAAAATTCCAAAATGGAAATCATTGCAAGCAGCAATGGCATTTCTAATTGTTTTAAAGATTACTTTTTTTTGTATACCAGACATGCATTAGTGACAAGCAATGATGGCATTTTTAATTGTTTTAAAGGTTACTTTTGTATACCAGACATGCATTACACACAAGCAACAATGGCATTTTTAATTGTTTAAAAGGTTACTTTTGTATACCAGACATGCATTACACACAAGCAACAATGGCATTTTTAATTGTTTAAAAGGTTACTTTTGTATACCAGACATGCATTACACACAAGCAACAATGGCATTTTTAATTGTTTAAAAGGTTACTTTTGTATACCAGACATGCATTAGTGACAAGCAATGATGGCATTTTTAATTGTTTTAAAGGTTACTTTTGTATACCAGACATGCATTACACACAAGCAACAATGGCATTTTTAATTGTTTAAAAGGTTACTTTTGTATACCAGACATGCATTACACACAAGCAACAATGGCATTTTTAATTGTTTAAAAGGTTACTTTTGTATACCAGACATGCATTACACACAAGCAACAATGGCATTTTTAATTGTTTAAAAGGTTACTTTTGTATACCAGACATGCAATACACACAAGCAACAATGGCATTTTTAATTGTTTAAAAGGTTACTTTTGTATACCAGACATGCATTACACACAAGCAACAATGGCATTTTTAATTGTTTTAAAGGTTACTTTTGTATACCAGACATGCATTACACACAAGCAACAATGGCATTTTTAATTGTTTTAAAGGTTACTTTTGTATACTAGACATGAATTACACACAAGCAACAATGGCATTTTTAATTGTTTAAAAGGTTACTTTTGTATACCAGACATGCAATACACACAAGCAACAATGGCATTTCTAATTGTTTAAAAGGTTACTTTTGTATACCAGACATGCATTACACACAAGCAACAATGGCATTTTTAATTGTTTTAAACGTTACTTTTGTATACCAGACATGCATTACACACAAGCAACAATGGCATTTTTAATTGTTTTAAAGGTTACTTTTGTATACTAGACATGAATTACACACAAGCAACAGTGGCATTTTTAATTATTTAAAAAGTTACTTTTGTATACCAGACATGCATTACACACAAGCAACAATGGCATTTTTAATTGTTTTAAAGGTTACTTTTAACAGCTTCCGATTTCACTTGAGCTTTTCCATTTACTCAAATCAGGCCTCTGCTGTGGGCTAAAATCTCTTAACCCAAAGTAGAAAAGGCATATAATAATATTCTTGGAAGTGCTTTTGATCAATATATGGTCTATCACTATTCAATAGCTTGACTATATTGGAGGGGCTAGGCAGGTTTTAAATTAGCCAAAATTTGGCTAATTCCTACAAAGTTGTTCTTCACACCTTTAGGTAGGAACCAAATTTTGGAAAAATTAGCCAAAATTTGGCTAGTGTCTTTTAGTATAACCCCTATGTATGGCTGCCAAAGATCAAACTCTAGGTAACTATGATTAGCCAAAATTTGGCTAACTGCAATATTGTCTCTTTCCATGATGTATTGTATGACCTTTAGGCAGAAACCAAATTTTGGATAAATGTATCCTTAGCCAAAATGTGGCTAAGGATTCCTTTTGCCATGCTCAGTGAGGCTGGTGCACAACTAATGACCTTTTAGCAAAATTTGGCTAGTGTCAGCAAGAGCTTTTCAAAACAGCTGCATGTATGGCTGTTATAATTTAAAAGCTCTATAATTAGCCACATTTGGCCATCCTCCTCAGTGTTTCATTCCATACTGTTGTGTAAATGTAAGCTTATAACATTGTTGGTCATTGCCTGAAATGTTTTCTTTTGTATAACCGACAGTAATAACTATTAGATATCCAAATTTGGCTACATGCATGGCTAAATTACTCATAGGGAGCAAATGCAGTATTGGCTAAATATGTGCTTGAACAAAGTGATTGACTCCTAATGTTGTATTTAATTTTAATATGTATATACTTTAGCATAGAACTTACTATGTAACATTCAAATTTAATGAATGGGAGAATACCAAACCATCCCAGTGATTCATATATTGTTAGTATTTTTATATAAATTCATTAGGTTGATTATCTATTTTACCTCTATCCACCAACATTCCATTCTAATGTGTGCCAACCCTACTGTTAATAAATGTGTAATCAGAATACTCTAGTGATTAGACATTTTCTGAGCTATAATCCAGACGAAATGAATAGAGAATCAAAATGATAATACAACTTTGCTATTAAATATCCATATTTTGAATGATAATACCTAGAGCATGTTTATGTAATGTAAATACCTTGTTTTCAACATCTTCTCATCTATCTTCATTAACATACACCATTTACATACCCCATTGATCAGGAAGCACTATACATGTATTTTACTGTTACCATCTTACTGTTTTGCTTTCAACTATTTGGTCTTTTTATATCACTGGTTGATATTAAAACTTTTACTCTTTTTAACGTTTATTCATATAACAAATTGTATAGCGCTAAATAGTCTAAACGTTCTTGTGCACCATTAAAATTCAATCCATTTATCAACCACATGGCCTTTAGACATCCTTATTATCAATGTAACTTTAGAACTTTCTGAAATTGTGTTATTTCAGGTAGTGCTTTGTCAAGTTTTGCCAAAAAATGATGTCATGACATAACTTCTGCAACTTTAAAATTCAATACACTTTACCAGTGTGTTTTCTGTATATATAAATCTTTGTAAGAAACAAGTTAACACATTATTCCCTAGCGATGAGGTTACATGTCATGAGGTAGTAACCTTCTTTCAAGGTCTGTAGCATCAAGGTCATGCATGATACGCTAAAGTGGGTGGTATTATAGAAAGGTAGACAGATTGCGCTCTACAATTATACCAAATAATCTGAATACTTTAGTTGCACTACAAAAAAACAGAGGGAAAAACATAAGTTTTTTATCTCTTTTTTCCACCTAAACTTCTCCCATGGTCGGAATCCGAATTTGTGTCCAGATTTAGACTATGGCCTCAGATCTACGGCAGACCAGTCTGAAGCGCACACAGACAGGTGGACCTTTGCAAAAAGTAGGATAAGGTGGATATTTTGAATAGTCTTCTCCATATGAAAATTATGGGTGTTAAGCACCAAAAAAGAAGTCCAACTTTTCCCGTTCTGCACATGCACCAGCAAACTAACCAATGAAAAACATTTTCTTTAGAACAACTAGCCATTTGTCTAATGGAATATTGCTTGCAAGTCGATGTATTAGAATGTATTCAGAAATAGTCCCCAAAATTTGTTAATACAATTACAATTTTTTTAAATACAAAATCAATAATAAAATATCAAAAATTACAATTCATTCAATCTATAGCAAACACAAGCATAATAGGGCAGGAGGTCCTCCCTAAGAATGATCTGTGAAAATCAGCGGGGAGAGCAACCTCTAAAAGAAAACAACATTTATTGCAAAAACAGCAAAAATTCTCCGGGGTTAATGTGATAATAGGCTTTGACCTTCAGAAAACCATAAACCTTTGCAGCATATAAATAAAGTACAGCTAAAATGTATAACCCTGTTCAACCAACAAATGTATGCAAAAGAAAATGTAAATGAATAAAGGAAAAGCTTGCAATTGATATTATGTCTTTATTTGAATATTTCATAAAAGGGATAGGAGGCATATGTTGGATGGTACTTAGGTCTGATAGAGTAATAAAAAGCATATTATCAAGTATGTACCCTGGTAATCCATTTTATTTTTAATTCTGTTTTGACATCTCATAAGAGAAGTGACTAAAGCTTTAAATATAACAGTAAACACAAACATAATGGGTTTTTTGTTTCAAGTTCAAATGTACATGTTAATAATTATGTAAAACTTTACTTCTAGATGATGATATTTTGTTTAACAAGATAAATTTAAGATATTAACAGCATAAAAAATTCCACTTCAAAGACTGCCTGAGGTTCATCTTTAGTGATTTAATGGCAAGTGGTTAAATGTATAAATTTCTACTTAATCTAAAAGACATGTCTTATATTATGATTAAAAAATAATTGATGAGATCTAGTGGCTACAGAGATGCTGTTTTGCCCATTAAAAACCAGTACGTTGTAGTATACCATAATGTTTCTTTGATAATAATCACCCAATCATAATACTTCAGGAGGACTATTACTACCAGTCAAATCTAGTGCTCCCAGAGTAAAATTCATTAGCTATAAGGAGGTAGCATGCAGTAAGTAGGCAGGTTTTACTGAAGAGATCAACCAATGAATCTTTTGAGAGTGGTTCAGTAATTCATACCTGTGCTTAACTTTGAATGTATATTGCAATTGCTTCCTTTATTTGTTCATGTTCTTCTTCCATATAATATATTTAGTTGTTCACTATCTCTAGTTCAAACTTGGTGATCTAATAAATTTTATACATTTTCTGGATATATTTCATATTTAATGTTGTTTCTAAAAAATCAGCAAACTTAAATTTCAAATTTCCAGTCTCAAGTTTCCCTAATGGCATTTTGCAGTAAATCTTATTGTGACCCTCCAGTAGTCCCATGTATACTGCACCAGCATTGTACTCCACCAGCCCAATAATTGTTGGAGAGATTACCTACAAAGAAAATCATAAATGACAAAACATTTTCTTCTTTCCCACTGGGACTGAAAAAAATGAATTTCCTAAAAAATTAACCTTTAGTACATTATTATGCCTTGTGGAGTAATGTCACTTTAAAGACAACTATTTTCATAAAAAAAGTCTACTGACTTGTATGTCCACATTTCTTTAATATGTTGTTGGTACCTGAAATGAATAGACTTGTCCTGATGACAGTGAAAGAGTCGATAAAGAGTATATGATCAGTATTATTCAAGTTTTGTATTCCTTAGCACTAAATAATCTTGAAAGAAAAAACAAGCTCATGAAAACAATGGTGTTACAGAAAGACATTACAATTTGGAATTGAAGTCAGTCACTTCCCAATCATATTGGTAGCTCCAATTGAAAATTCAAAGCAACCAGATCTCCTATCTTGAATTTTAGAAAGTATCTGTCTTAATTTGCAGGTCACTAACTCGGTTTGTCTAATCAACAACTGAATAGAGTATTTCTTGATGAAACTCTAATATGTGAACTAAGTATGTACAATAATCATATCAATTCTTAATCAGAAATGTTTTCATTTTGTAATACAATTATACACTGCATAATTATGAACTTTGTAACATTGATTATTTTATAAGACTTCAAATAACCATTTGAAATTTAGTGTCATTGATATAAAATAACGGTGATCATGGTAACTGTTTTTGATGTTGTTTCTAAGGAATGATGTTAATAAACTTGAAAAATCTATTGATTCATATTATTGTGAAAAAGATGAATATACATATGCTGCTATTTATATTTGAACTATTGACTATCTAAATTACTCATGTGATGTTTTGGTTCCGTTTCTAAACTTTAGTTATTTGGCTTGTATTTTGTTCTGCCTCATTCTTTTTTTTCACTTTAGTTTTCTATACAATAATTTATACATTTATGGAAATAAGAATAAAATATATAAATTAAAAATAGTGAATTATATTTTTTAGCATATCAGATATTACTCTCATATTTTAACTACTCTTACATAAAAGAAAACCTTCAACTCATCTTAAAATCACTACAAGATAATGAATTTACATTTCTTATATTTACATTAATCAATCATTTGCTTATTTAAATCAAGTTTAATACATAGCAATAACATAAGAGGTCAATGAAATTTATTCATTCCTTTTGAATATATTTTGGTGTCATGTTCCCTTATCTTGGTTTACCTTTTCTGCCATGTCCACCAATAGTAGATGTATACTGCCCATATAATATTGACTATTTCAAGCAAAAAGTTATTTACTGAATCAAGTGATCAATATTATTATGTAGAATATCAGGAAATGATAATTACTAAAATCGTAACATTAAGTTTCAAGAAATACAAAATCAAGTATGTCATTCAATTTATCTATACATAACAAATGTATTTTAAAACACAAAAAATAAAATCTTACCTCCTTCCACTGTCATACCCTCCACAGAAAAAGGCAAAGTTTTAATCTCCTCCACTGACAAATACATGTACTCATGAATTCTTGAAATCTGAAGTGAAAACCAAATCAAATTAACTATGTTTTCATATATGCCCACCTATACAATTTTAATCAAGTGTTTTCCTAATTTGCTTGCAATAATGACTTTATTACAGAATGACATGTACACCTATGTGTCAACACTGGTTGAAAGTTAGTGTTGTGCTAATTTCATTTTCATATTGTGTTTCATATATTGCATCTCAATTTGGAATAGTTCATTTGCATAGGGCTATAAATGCTCATCCAGCAGTTATCGTTATTACATTATGGTTTGAAAATGTTTTCAGCAGAAATTACAACTGATTCATATGTAACTAGTCAATAAATCACAATATAATTCTCTCATTATTGCATGTAAGGATACATATTGTCATTTTGAATATTTTCTGCCATGGAAAAATTCAATCCCAATTCCAGTTAAACTACATTCTTAATGGCAATACATATCCATAAAAAAAACTATTTTGTTCCACAACATTCATTAACTTTACACAATATTTTGCCATCTTCATAACTAGAATCTGGAAAAAACACATGTTGTTAAGATTGTCTGGTAAAATATACTAATATAAGAAATATACTTACTTTTCACTTTACATAGGTATCAGTATCTATGTCATCATGATTTATGCAAATCTTTCCTTTTCCACTGAGTCAAAGACCATGTGCTGCAGGAGAGCATAGTTAAAACAGCTATCAGACCCTACAAAATGAGATTTTTTTGTCTTTTCATAAAGCATTTTCTCTTTACAGCACAATTATTATTATTATTATTATTACTATTATTATTATTATTATTATTATTATTATTATTGAAAATAACATGAAGAAAAAGCATACTTAATACATTATCTTGGCAGTTCTATGGGAAAAAACCTGTAAATTTTACTAACATATTGTGTATCTTGCATCAATCTAAAATGTATTTATGGAGCTAAAATGGCCCACTACAGTGTCAAAACATATCACGTTTTGTTTTGATTATTGCTTTGTTTCATTGTGTATCTATCATAGAATAATAATTCTCATTTACAGAATATTAAACTTGTAATTGAAATTTCAAAATGAAAGAGGTATGCATTCTTTAGTTTGCTGGTTTATGACATACAGGCAAAAAAGGCCTTATTTCAAAATTGTTTCAGGTAGAGATATGGAAGTTAGTTTAGTAATTTCCATTTTCTATGTAAAGAATTCTAATCATGAAGTGTTTCAATTAAGAAATTTTGCTCTATTTATCATTCATTTAAAAGCATTAAATGTACTTACTCTCTCCTGACACACCAGCCTCTATTGTCTCATCTTCATTCTCTGTTTCATCTTCTTCATGCAAATCACAAACTGATTACATTCTTAAACTGTATTTCTTCCTGGCTCAAGTGTGAGCTACTAAGTTGGCATTTTCTAGGTGGGCATACAAATTTAACCTCTCAAAGCCATGCCTTAGTCCAATGAAATTCTGTACAGGACTACATAGAAGTTCTGACTTTTGATCTTGGAGTTGTATCACATGGCCTATTACTCTGGCCTTTGAAACTAATTGTGATGAACTGGAGCTGTTGAAACCATCCTGATTGGATTATCAGTGATGATTTGTTGGATGATGTCTTGATACAAGATATTGAGTATTGTAAAACAAATTATATAATACTGAAGTGAACTAAGTCAAAGTGCTGATCTGGCAATGTGCAGGAATTATAACTATGTACAAATCATTTCTCAAACTCTTTACCCTTATTATAATACAACATCAATCTATAAAACTTGTTAGCTTATTCCTTTTTCCTTTTCTTAACTGGCAGCTTTCATAGATGGTGTAACATCCAGTTCTTCCATCCCAACCCCCTAATTATTTCTTGCCCCTCCCTTGCAACACATTAGGTTCCCCCTCTATTTATTCTCCCCCTCCCCTCAAATAATTAGTTTCTTTTCAATAATGGACTCTTTGGAAATAAACTGACTGCCACATGTATATATGTAATGAGTCTGCTAACAATTGGAAAAGGGATGGAGTCAGCCATCTCATTCTTTTCCCCCTTCAACCAGTTTATTTATTTTCATTAATGCACCCTTTGGTAATACACTTAAGACATACAAGTGAAATACCAAAACATAATGGATCCCTTAACAATTGGGGGGGGGGGACAGAATCAGTTAACTGATTCTTTCACCACACTGTACTAGCAATTAGTTCCTTACTATAAATCGTCTCTTTGGTATTAAACTTAAGGAAATACCACACATGTAACAGGTCATAAAATAAATTGGGGTTGGGGTGGGGTGACATGATCAACTAGCAGATTATTTCTCCCAACAGCAATTTGTTTCTTTACCTTAATGAACTCTTTTCTAATCTGTTTAAGGCCCACATTTGAAATATAATGCAGGTTATGGTTCACTTTACAAAATCACACAAGTGTTTTTTTTTTTTTTTTTTAAAAAAGAAGAACTTTTACATTAATAGAGGATACAATCTTAGACTAATATCATTTCAAGTCACTTGAATGGTATAAGACACAACTTATAAAGATTCTTCATGATTCTTCTTAGCAAACTAACACTACATTGAAATGCAGACCAATCTGATGACCTAGGTGGTTAGAGCATCCACCAGTGAAGTGTGAGGTTGTTGTTCAAACACCAGCTGTAACTGTGTCATACCAAAGACTTATAAAAATGATACTAGCATCTGCCTTACATGTACATGTTGCTCAATATAAGAGGTTAGTATAAGACTGGTTGGCCTGGTGTCTTAATAATGTGACTGGGTGGGACTTGATGCTACATGTATACAGGATGATGCATCAGTGATGGACATCACTATAAACTGCTACACTACAGACACTGCAGTAATGAACAATCCAAAATACACACACACATACACATACACACAAATAGTCATTTTCAAGATTTTGAAAATAAATTCTAGAAGGAGTGAAAGTGTCAAAGAAAAAATATGCTGGGTATCTTAACCAATCATACTGGTTAACTCCTTTGGAATTGGATCCAATAGTACTATTCACATAAATATCAGTAGACAACAATGGTGTTGCACTCATAATCTTGGCATGGTTTGCCCACACCAGATTTGAATCCGTATTACTGTCCTGTAAATACTTATTTATATTGTTGTTGTGGTTGATGTAATTGCTCAGTTCTTAGTAACCAATGTGGAGATATATGCTTGATAATACTATTTCAGGAAAGTTTGTAGCTGTTTTCGCTTTATGAAATTGCAAAGTTTATAACTCAAAACATACAATTACATGCACAATCACCTCATACAATTTGGAGATCATGACAGGTGAGAAGAGGTAGAGAGGAAGCAATAGAGAAAGACCAATATAGGAGAAGAGCAGAAGACAGAGGAGAGAGATAAAAAAGAAAGTGAAAGAAAAAGAGGAACACTTGAAGAAATGAAAGATAAGGCATAGATGATAAAGAGAGAAGAAGATGATAAAGAAAAAGAGAAAATGTCATAAGAGGTGCATAAAGACTATGAAGGCGAGAGAAAAGAGGCAGTTTTATGCAGGGAATAAAATGAGAGGAAGTGAGAGGTAAAAACATATAGGAAAAAAGAGAGAGAGAGAGAGAGAGAGAGAGAGAGAGAGAGAGAGAGAGAGAGAGAGAGAGAGAGAGAGAGAGAGAGAGAGAGAAAGGAGAGGACAGAGGCAAATACAGGAGAAGACAGGCAAATACAGGAAAAGATGGTAACAGGGAGGAAAATAGAGGGGAGAGAGAATAACAGAGAGAGGGGAAGGCAATGAGCAGATACAAATAGAGAATTGCAGATGATTAAATTAAATTTAAGTGTTATTCATGTTTCTAAAAATAAAAAATAGAAATTTCAAAGTTTTTATTCAATACAATTTTTATTCCCTTGAATCTCAATGCAAAATAAATGATACATTTATAATTCCAAAATGATCTAATATGTCGCCTGTCATATAATAAAATGTGTATCTTGCAATAAATATATTGAGTATCCCATTTTTTCTTTAGGTAATTCCATATTGTTACTTTTATCGTTGTCCCCCAACCCCTTGCAAGTCATAGAGGCAATTCTCAATGAGTCATATGCTGTCTTCATTTTAAAAATTTTGATATTTGACTTTGATCAGTACATTACTTCTAGGATTTGCCAAAATATTCATATCCAACATTCTTATCCACCATTTGTAAGTCTTCGCTTACATATAAAAAGAAAGTTTATGTTGTCAGTAAGAGAGAGAGAGAGAGAGAGAGAGAGAGAGAGAGAGAGAGAGAGAGAGAGAGAGAGAGAGAGAGAGAGAGACTGGAAAGAGCAAGGTGATTTCTAAAATAAACAAAACGCACAAGAAGTTGAAGGTCATTCAATAATGTTGATAGAAATAGAAATGCAAAACTATTAAAGAAATAGTAAAACAAATGTCTTGTAATTCAATAAGAGTGTTTTTGAAATGGTCGTGATATTTGTTTTGCCACAAAATGGGTAACTTAACCTTTTCAGTTTTAAGAACTTGCTCTGTAGAATGTAGAATTCCTTCTTACATAAAATATCTGATCTAATTAAAATGATATGATCTGTTAGTATGATTCATGTCGTTTAGTTGATATCAGAGAAAATTTTGTTGCTCTTGGCTGACCAACAGATAACTCTCCACAACCTCCCTTGGTTTGTGATCAAGGGTCTTATATTTTGCATAGAGTTAAAAAATTTAAAGAAAAAAGAATTTCCCCAAGTTTTCACACTGGTTATAGTGGGTATTTAAAAAAAGACCTTGTATATCTTAGGCATTGTTCAAAGAACCTTAAATTCCCTTTATTTTGTCATATGATTGATGGGAGTAATATGGATTATGCATGTATACAGCTTAGCCTTACTTAAAATGTGCACCTTTAAAAAGAAGTGCTAGCTCCACTAGGTCATTTTCACTTCCTGAACATTAGAGGTAAATTGTATTTTTTAAAATAAAAAACACTCTTTTATATTTCATTTATTGGTAATTCATTCATTGCACTTTCAGAAGCTGATTTTGTGTAGTCTGGCAAATTCATTTTTCCTATTTTAATATCTGCTAAATATAGTGTACATTAGACAAATTCTGGCTGATTTCTGGACAAGGGAGCAGTCTTTTTAGTTAGCATTGTGCTAAGATTATTTACAATTTCCAAAAGTACAATATGCAAACAAAACCCAGCCATATTACCGGTACATCAAAGTAGCATAGAGGTATGCCAACATTCTCTCCAATGTGCATGTTTCATATGCAAACAACTTCACCTTGCATACATCACTTTCTAAAAAGTACATAATAATGGATGAGTGCCCCCTTGTACATAATTTAATTTGATTGTATCTGCTCTCTAATCAAACAGCAAGACTTTGAATGATTTTGATTTAAAAATGCACACTGGTTTTCTAATGTTTTTGTAAGTATATGATCTTTCTTCTTTTTGTAATCATATCATATATGCATTTTATGTTATAGGGGTTTTCTAATGTTGTAAAGCGCTTAGAGCATCTAGAGATTAGGCGCTTTACAAAGTCCTCATTATTATTATTATTATTATTATTATTATTATTGATAGTATTATGTAGAGTTCAAGATGTACTAAAAGAAAATATTGCCAAAAATTATTATTGTTGGGGAAATCTAGTATATTTTGCCAGAGTTCACAAGCGTAATCTTCCTTTCTCAGGCTAGAATGACTGCTTCGGTGGCCTAGTGGTTAGATCATCCACCGCGGAAAATGGAGGTCATGGGTTTGATCCCTGGCTTAGTCGTACCAAAGACTTACAAAAATGGTACCAACAGCTGCCTCGCTTGACGCTCAACATTAACAGGTTAGTGTTAGGACTGGTCGGCCTGGTGTCAGGATAATGTGACTGGGTGGAACATCAGGCTACATGGCTGTGGCATGATGCCCCAGTGCTAGACATCACTATAAACTGCCTCACTGGAGACATTGTAGCGACATAACTGCAAAATTGTTAAAGCTACGTTAAAAATCCTAATGAAACAAACAAATCAAGCTAGAATGAAAGATTAATACCATATACGTTATTTTACAAACAATTTAGAACCTTAAATAACAGCATTTGCTATAATAATAGTGTTACACACACAGGGGTATTCACTTGACCGAGCGGTGTCAAACCCTGGCGCGAGTCACCCTGGAAGTCATATGTTTTCCCCAAATTTCCAAAGACTTCCATACAACTTGAGTTGTACAATGGAAAGAAAGACGTGTCCGCTATATTTAATAACCTTTGCTCTAATCAATTGGCGATCCAGATGAGACAACTTGCCCAAAAGTCCATTAACTGCACCTTTGCATGGTTTTTCTTCATTATCATCCAATTTCTGTACCGACAGCTTGTCATGCCATAGAAATTACACTAGTATTCCCTTACCAACTGGGAAATATTTAACTGCGCGACCCTAGGCCAGTCAATCCTCATAATTTCTGGCGTATCACGCTCATATACATACGCCCATTTTCCACTATAGACACATAAACGGTACCTACCAAGTTCCAACTTATTGATTCCATTATATAATTTACTGATTTCCAACCATAAATAATGCCATTTCAACCACAACACTTTTATACACTGCTGAATTTTAATATGGAATATGTTACACCAGGGACAGTCTTTCGGCTTGTACTTTAATTCACTACTAACAACCCCAGCATGGTTCAAATTCACTAACACTCGGCTCTGTGACGTTTGCTTCTACCAATTGGCTAACTATTTCGGGCTAGTAATTTCCATGGCACCGAAGACTAAATACTCACACAAATAAATCTAAGAATTGCTTAAAAACAGGATGCTGTCAAATACACATACTCCAAATTTATTACAATTGTTTTTATAGCAAAATGTCAGGTTGTCTGAAAGATTTTGCAAACTAAACATATTGTGAAAAGAAGTAACAATTTTATCATATATTGTTTATTGCTAAATGAGGTAGTAAATAATCACCGTTATGATTAGTAATTAAATAACAGTTTGGTTGAAAATGAGAGAAAGGATTTATATGAAATATTTGAAAGTCAAATTGATTTATTGCTTTTATGTCTTCCATGATATTTACAATTTTTTCTACATATTGACATAGTGAATTAAACTTAATGTATTGATCAATTAATGAAAGTAATTTATGAAGTTAATAATTATTCATTAATATGTTTGCTTGTCAGTAGATATAATTCAATTATGTAGCTACAGATGTGCTATTCTCAAAAAATTGTATGAGAATATGTGAATGAAAATCATATGAACAAAAGTGAACATATAAAAACTATTCCTTGGTTTATTGGTGTGTTTTGGTATGGACCAAAATGTTAAGTAACAAAACAATTTAACACAGTTGGATAAATAGTACAATCTTGGGGTAAAAATTAAATAATTATACAAAATTACACAGGAAAAGTTAGAAAGTAAAAAACAATGATGAAACCGTATGGCAATCAGTTTGCTAAATATTGTCTTTACATGGATGCATTGTGAACCTAAATGCTGGTGGGAATATTTACAGTAAATGTACCAATATAGATTACATAGGACAGAATATTGGGTGACAGCAGTATCATAATGGCACAATGTCATGTTATACACACTTTGCAGCACCCAGTAAAGCCATAAAGGAAAGGTTAATACTGCTCTATACTATAGATTTAGATGCATTAAGATAGCATGGTTCCATCATGGTACACACTGCTTAGGCTAAACTCATTTGTAATATGGATGTAGACACAAATCATTTAGCAACAAATTCTTGAAAAGACAAACATGTCAGCAAATGTCTGAACATAGAAACATCATTCAGACGGGATAAGATAAAATGTTGTAGTGACCTGTTTTGAAATGACTGAATTACTCACTCTGTGATATTTACATACTTCAAATTTCATAATGCTACTTACAGTCAATAGTTATATCAAACATGTAGCAAATATGGTTCAAAATACTCTAATGTGTGAAAGTTACAATGACCTATGGATTGTATTATATTATATGATAATGTTCACAAGTATAGATAAAATAGGGCATAAAGTATTTACCAGATAGCTAAAAAGACAAACATTTCCAAAGCATGCAAACTAGTCAACAGTGACATATTTTTGGCATGGTGGAGTTATCCGCTGTATTACTGAAGCTCATACTAAATTGTGTGTGCAGGTGCAATAGGGTCAATGGCATTGAGGGTGTAATGAACATATAGCTGAATATTAATATCTCTAAAGTATTAAACTTGGGTCACATTAATTTACTTTGGACAAGACTTAACTGTTTTCTTTGTAGTATATCCATATGACATAACTAGTTTATAAACAACTCACATGCCAAATATCATAAGTGAGTGTGAAATAGAGTTCAGAATAGTACAGGTGTAATAATCCCACAGCTGAAGCAAATAATGCAAATAGAGCATGAAAATAAAATCATGCTGACCTAATTTTAATGTTTGAATTGCTGGCTTGCTTGGATTCTAACTGAGATGCATCATTACACCAACTGTCACAAGATAGATGTTACTGAGTCAAAGATATTGATGGCATAATGAACCAATAACAAGGAATCACATGTTGAGTCACTTTAGTATAATTTTACTTCTCACAATTTACTAAAGAAAGAATTCAGACTCTCACTACATCATCAATTGTACTTAAATGCCCAAACGTTTACTTGGTAAATCAGCTGCATTCAGCATGTGTTTGTATCTGAGACATTAAATGTATCATCTTGATTTATTCTACCCACCTACCTATCTACCTATTGTTTAAAAAAAGAATGAATGTCATGATGTATATTATGACAGTAAAATACACCACCATTTATTACCTTAGTATCTAACCCAAAGTGGTTCTTAAATAACTGTTTTTAAAGAGACTCTAAAGGTACATTGTACTTGGAACACAACAAATAGAAGTAGTAGATGTAACACACTCAGAAACTGGATCATGGTGATGTGTAACATTTTACTGTTAGATCAAGTTTCATTTTGATAATCCTGTTTTCCTTTCATTGATAACAGTTTGACATCTAACAAGGGTCATCATTATTAGCACCATCTCTAATTCAAATTTTACAGCCAACATCCCTTGGGAGGGCATGGTTAATTACACATTTGAATAATTTACTCATGATGGGAAGGCAAACCTTTGATATTGCCCTAAGGGACATTTGCTTGCTGCTAACAGTCTCTTACAAGCCTTGTGATTCATGGATGATTTTTCATTACTTGGATTTGGTTTAGCTGAACATTTCTAGATTATTTTTTTTTAATGTAACTTTATCTGCATGTCACAACAAACTCAGATAATATTAATAGGACTTTCCTAAATCTTTATGATAAGGCAATGCAGACACAGTTATGTATGCACATGAAATTCACTATTCACTATAAATTTCACTTGCTAACTTTTTTGTCAGCTGAAAGAGTAATTAAACAAACTAACTGAATCTTGATTGAACAATATTTGAAATGACTGTTGATGTATACTTTAATAATTTTGACACTAAAATTGTGAACAAATGTAAATTCGAAATGGGTCTGATAATGTTATGAACTATATGTTATAATCTACTTATCAAATTCATCACAGAATAGATTTATAATAATAATAATGACTTTATTTAAAGAGGGTAACACAATTAGCTAAGAACTAATCTACCTTGAGGCCCTCATACAAGGAATTTATTTAATTCAACAGCATCTCAGAAGCCACTGGATATATTGGGTTTGGAAGATGGAAATAGAGTGGGCATTTCTAATCTCAACTGGAATACTATTCCAGAGCAAAGTTCCAGAGTATTGGAAACTTTTCTTAAATAATTCCTTATTTGGTTTGGGAATTTTATACTGTTTTGTAGATATTGATCGCAGGTTGGGTGTATTACCAGGTAGCCTATACTGGAATAGGGATTGTAAATATTCAGGAGCACTATTTTTGGATATCCTGTACATTAATTTGACTTTTCTTAAACATATTCGGTCTTTAATAGGTAATATTTTTAACTTACCAGCTAAATTTTCCTTGCTTTCTTTCTGGTTTGATATTAGCCTTAATGCTCTTTTCTGAATTTTTTCCAGCTTTGATATGTTTTTATCATTTGAATTACCCCATACTGTATTACAGTAGTCAAAATACGGTTGTATGTAACTGTTAAAAATAATTTTCTGTGCCTTTCAGGGAGAAAATGTCTTATCCTACTGAGAAGCCATAAACTTGAATTGACCTTTTTACTGATATGTTTGATATGATCAGTCCATGATAGATTATTATCTACCAAAACACCAAGTTGTCTGTCGTGACAGACCATTTGCAAATTTTTATCCTTCCATGTTAGACATAGTTCATTGCTATCAAGATTTTTCCGTTTTTTCCTTGTTGAGATAAGTAATATTTTAGTTTTACCAGTATTTACTACCATGCCATTGCATGTGCACCAGTTTTCCAGCTTGTTTAATGCATTCTGTAAGGAGATTTTGAGTTCATGCTTTGTGTTTTGGATGTCTGATAATGTTGTGTCATTTGCATAGAGATCTGTAGATGATATCGAGTCTCTTAGTAAAAGTGGTAGGTCGTTAATAAATAAAATAAATAGTAATGGACCTAGAATTGAGCCTTGTGGCACTCCATATCTAACTGTTTCAGGTTCGGACAGAACGTTATTTATATAAACATGTTGTGTTCTCTCACTTAAGTATGAAGTAAACCATCTAACTGTTTTTTCATCGCATTGGTAGATTTTTAGTTTCTTCAAAATTTTATCATTTACATGATAAAAACTGAAAGCATCCTGTATGGTAATTAGGCATTATGAAATTACCAGCAAAAGCGTGTGTAGTAATTAGATCAATTGGTTTAAAAAGTACTTGAAAAGTGTGCACAATTTGTAAGTTATCGTTACCTGTTAGAGAAATATATATTATTATGTGTTTACACAAATGGTTGAATATCCACCTCTTTAATGCCTTCAGTGCAATCGGTTGATAAATTTTGATTGCAGATAAATTATAAAATGAATTCCTTTCATGAATACGTGTGTGCCTTTTTTCCTTCTCAACTGCACCTGGTATAACAATGTGAACACAAATTTACATTGATACAGGTTTATGAAAACAATTAGGTTGAATTGTTCATATCATATAAGCACCATACCTTTATTACAGGGCACCTTACACATACATAAACAATACAAGGCCCAAAGCTTCTTCACATCTTTGAGTATAGGTTACTTTCTCTCCAGGTCAAAGTTCACAGTTTAATAAAATATTAAAAAGTCCCTTTAAATAGTCAAGAGAGACATACAGTTGCCTCTGCACTGCATAGAAAATAGCATTACCATAATTGTGCTATTATCATTTGTGCTGCCTCCAAAGCTAAAGTGCAGCACATATATTTTTGTTGTCTAGCAGCATTTGTGTAAATTACAAGATTATTGTAACATTTTTTTTCAGTTTTACCTATCAATAAAAAGATATCATTTCCAAGTTTTGAAAATTTCATTGAGCAGAAAGGGCTGTAATGGAAAAAAAATCTAGATTAGTAAAACTATACTATTAAGATAATATTTGATATAATTTATTGTGATTACTATACAATGTGTGAGGACATTTCATCCATGATAATAACTTAATTGATGATTAGTTTTGTTATTATTCTCAGTGATAATTCCCCAGATATATTCCTGAACTTAGTAATATTTATCTAAATTCATCATGAAGAACTCACAGCCAGGATCAGTTGATAATAAAATTGATCCTATTTGCAACTGAAAAAAGTAGAGACAGTGTTTTATTGATTTAACATAAGTCATTTACAGACCAGAGTTTAAAAAACTGGTTAATGAAGTTTGCAATTGATTCATTGGTGCCAAATTAAAAACATATTGTAAACATTTAAACATCTAACATTATTGAAGTTTTATTATCATGGATTTGGCAAAGTCCTACAATGGTAACTGGACAAGTACCACAAGTCATGAAAGCAAATGCCTTATTTTGAGCTATCTTGAATTGATAAGAGTTAACAGCTCTCTCCAGGCCATTATCTTGGTGTAAATTTTCTCTGATCATGAAATAGGGTTAGCTCTTCCATGAAAGCCACCTGCTGGGCACCTAATAGCTTTGATAGAAGCAGTCAAAAGACATTTAACAGTTAGTTCAGTCTGCATAAGGTCAACTTTCTTGCTACCAGAGAAATTCAACTGATGTTTCCAAAGCCTCAAGAGAAGCAAAGGACAACGATTTATGCAGAAAACTTCTGGAAATGAGTTCAAAAAAGGTGTGTATTGATTTAAAATTATTTTCTGCTGATTTTAGAGTTTAAAAATATAAAATATTAATAAGAGTACTTAGTTATATTATGTTAAATTATCTACTAGTATTATTCACTTTTATTGAACTATTCCTTAAGTAATCAGATATTTTCTTCAGTAAACAATAACCCACATCTACTCAAAGAGTATACGCAGTATGAATTAGTATTAAATGTGGCATAGTTTTGTACATTTATCTTCTAAAATTGACTCAATGAGCATCTATTACATGTTATCAAATTTAAATGTAAAATTTTCTAAAGAAATGTTTTTTGCATTACATGTGATAATGGATTTCAGACTAGTAGATTTACATATTTTGATTAGTGGATTCACTCCTAATTAAACCATTAGATTTTTTTAATCTTCAAAAATGTGTTACAAGGTACTGAACAGTTTTGTTTTCTATATGTTCTCTCTGCTTAATATAATAAAACAGCAAGGTTTGAACATAAATTAGATTCAGATTCAGATTAAAATGGAAAATGCTATAAAAAAGAGGGTTATTTATCTTACAGTTGACTGCAAAAATTTAAAAATTAATAAATTCAATACCATTTTTAGTTTTCTTCACAAGATCACTGTCTGGTGACCACAAAAGACATTCATTTTGTCCAAACAAAAATCTGTTTGCTAAGATATTTCTCATGAAACACTACAGCCAAATTTAAAAGGTATTTGTTCCACACAAAACCTGGTTTCAGAAAGACATATTTTCTGTTTGATATTTTACAAGAATCAAATACATAATTTTGTTCAACTTCTCTTTTTTTAAATAAGGTCATGTTCAACTTGAAATTACCAGTTATAACAGCACCAGTGCATATTTCAAAAATATATGCTCTGACGAATCTTACACTAAAACAATTACATGTATGTTGTATTGTAACAATGCAGAAACATAGAGTTAATGTTTAAACTAAAATGTGCCAGTAACTTGTATTGGTATATATGATGAGTGAATGAAAGTTTATATAATGTGTGCAAGAATTGCACACAGGAAGTAAAACGTATGAAAATTGAATCAAGACAAAGTTTCAAAATGTAACTTATATGTAAAGAGTCCCATATATTTATTCAAGAAAGAAATATTGAAAATATCATAGTTTGTATTGCTGTTGAAATAACTTTCAATTTTAATTATTATACGTTCACTTTTTTAAAACCAGCGTTTAGTCAGCTAGTTTAAAAAGTTGACTTAACAAGAATTAATGAAGATCTAATGTAAAGCCCTCTCTTTAATCTCACATGGAATCATGATAACTATTATGCCATTTCTGTATAGTGTAAGTTCATTTTTTCTGCAGGTATGCATTCATTAACCTAATTCTGAGAGTGTTACATGAAACATTCACTTGGAGAATTCAGCACTAATTAAGGGTCTTACATACATGGATGAAAAAGTCCATAACATCTGTGTTCAAGGGCTAAAGCTACTGTAAAAATACCTATTTGACGTAATTTTCACTCCTCAGGCCATAAGGTTAAGTAACTTTACATTTTTGACCTGTATAAACCTTCATCCTTCCATCCTTTAACAATTACATTTTTATCACTCTATCATCCATATATTTGATTTAATTTTAAGTAAAGCACGGAATATGAGCTTATTTCTAGATTTCAGACTAATTCAACACACACTATAATAAAAGCATATTAATAAGGTGATCTTGCATGCAATTAGCTGAGCTTCTTACCAATAATAAAGAAATATTTTTTAGTTTTTATAAAACTTGCAGTACAGGTTTATATGATGAAGATTTCAACAGTTTAGTAAGATTGATATCCATTCATAGTAATTATTTGATCTTGCATCTGACTGAACCAGTTATCACTCTAACGGTCGTATTTGTACATGTTTGTAAGTTTTATTATTCATGGAATATAAGCTTATATTATGAGATCTCAACTGAAGTGGCAACTAGTTGCACAAGTTTGTAACCACTTTATTTATGATCTGATTCGATGAATATTGAGAAATGGGCTATCATCATGAAGATGTCAAGTGTATTTTATTAAGAGCAAGGTCAAATTATATAGTAATGAAGTGATCTGGCTTCATGTCACAAATACATAGCTTAATGTCCCACCCAGTAACATTATTCTGACAAGAGGCCAACAAGTCCTAGCACTAACTTCTTAATGCTGAGTGCCAGGCAGTAACATTTTTATAAGTCTTTGGCATAACTCAGCTGGGGATCAAACCCACAACCTTCCACATCCAAGGTGGATGCTCTAACCACTAGGCCACCAAAGCAGTCTACCAAAGACTTTTAAAAGTAATACAACATATTAGATCAAGTTAAGAAAAGAATCTTGATTGTAAATTTTCCAACTAAATTGCAATGTAATTTGAACATTGTTTTTTTAAAAATATTAATTTCTTCTATTGTAACAGTAAAACAATCATTCAAAAGACTTGCTTAATTTAGTTTAGAAAACAAATAAATTTCATTTAAAACTACTGACCAAAATTTTTCAGGTATACACAACCCAACAAGCATCATATGGACATCAAGCTGACCATACAGACAGAAGAAAATATAAAGTTGGGAAATGTACTCTAAGCAATCATTCAAATCAGTCAGGTCTAGGAAGTTGCAACCACTGAGGGTACACTTGGAATATACTATGCAAAGTAATGTAAGGTGTCAGCTACATAGTTTAAACACCTGAGCACATCAGTCAATAATATTATACCTGGGACTTTGAACCTCCTTCTTCAAGAAGATTGCCATTAGCCATAACAAGATTTATATTAAAAAAGATCTTTTATGCTAAAGTATATATTGTTTTATAAACAAAGAAACATTCCACAGGCATTGCTCTTTCAAATAAAGCAGAAAAGATATTTTCATTTTACATTGAAATAAAACACCAATCTGGCGCTACAAATTATTCTGGTGTTTTTCATATGGATATACAGTGAAACCTGTCTTGAATGACCACTGTGATGTGAGACCACCTGTCTTGAGAGACCATATTCTCAATGCACAAATTTAATGATTATATAGCATCATGACCTGTTATGAGAGACCACTTGTCTTGAGAGACCATAATTTTATGGCAGAAAGGGTGGTCTTTCAAGACAGGTTCTAGTGTAATATTATTAAAATTTTTATGTACAATGTACATCATTTCAGTCATATGACAAAAATAAAATAAATATTTTGTGTATTTAATCATTTTGTTTTAATATTTTGCTGTTCTCTTGATTTTATATGCATCCATCTTCCTATTGGTCTATCTCTTTTGTTAAATACTTGGTATAAAATTTAGGTTTTACAGTTTTTGCAAAACTTCTAGTATGATTATAGCCCCCCTACCAATGTCAATAATGAAAACTGTTGGTGTGATAAAAATGCACAGAAATAGTTATTTCATTTACTGATTTATAATTTCTAACCCAACTGTGACCAGGAATGCCCTAGCACTGTCATTGTCTGTGGATTGTGCTTAATATACTTTCCTTGCTAACACTGTGTCATGTTATGTATACAATGTACTATGGGCGAGTCGATTTTCCTCTGACAGCAGAGCGACATAGTTCATCCTGTTTGGTAACTGCCAGATAATTCCACAAATTACCATAAGGTTGAGAGTTATAGCAGATTGCACAATTGTACATAGAAATTAAACCTCTAGTTAAATCCATGTGAAATGTAAATTTGTAGTTGTCGTTTTTTTCCATCATTTGACACTGTAGATATCAGAATTAGATTGACATAGTATGTACATTCTATGTATATACACATGTAGTTTTGTGTCGACCCCTTTGCTGAAAATAGACTTGTCCAGAAACTGGAAGTAACCAAACAAGCAAGGTAGTATTTTACTCTGAAAATTTCTGTTTGAGAAAACACATGCAGTCTCCCTGGTCATAATACGTTTAAAATTATAAATCAATAAATAAGGTGACCAAGTTCTAAATTTTGAAAATTTAATTTATGGTTGTTTTTAAACAAAACTGGAGGGTACAAACAAATGCTGATGTATATTCAGACTATAGGAAGAGCTATATGAAGGGAAAGAAATCAGTTTAGGAGCTTATGTAGATTGCCTTCAAAGTATTTATCAAATATTTACCAAAAGAATCCAAAAAAACAGTCTTCATTACAAGATAACAATTTAGTACCGGTAGTAAGTAATATAAAACATTGTTTTGAAATGTGTCACTTTCATTTACTTTGCTCTGTTTTAGCTATGGCTGATATGACAAAAATGAATTTTTGTATTTACTCATATTTCAAAACTCTTGTGATCTTAAAAATATAGTATACAAAATTTCTCTTTGGAAGCCATCCATGGTGATCATGACCAGTGAACCTACATGCATTTCCCAAACTTTGTTCAAGCTCATATTTATCCAATACTGCATTTACTCCCTATGAGTGATTTAGCCATACATGTAGCCAAATTTGGATTTCTAAGAGATATTACTGTAGGTTATACAGAAAAAAAACATTGCAGGCAATGGCCAACAATGTTATAAGCTTACATTTACACAACAGTATGGAATGAAACACTGAGGAGGATGGCCAAATATGGCTAATTATAGAGCTTTTAAATTCTAACAGCCATACATGCAGATGTTTTGAAAAGCTGTTGCTGACACTAGCCAAATTTTGCTAAAAGGTCATTAGTTGTGCACCAGCCTCACTGAGCCTGGCAACAGGAATCCTTAGCCAAATTTTGGCTAAGGATACATTAATCTAAGATTTGGTTTCTGCCTAAAGGTCATACAATACATCATGGAAAGGGACAATATTGCAGTTAGCCAAATTTTGGCTAATCATAGTTACCTAGAGTTTGATCTTTGGCAGCCATACATAGGGGTTATACTAAAAGACACTAGCCAAATTTTGGCTAATTTTTTCAAAATTTGGTTCCTACCTAAGGGTGTGAAGAACAACTTTGTAGGAATTAGCCAAATTTTGGCTAATTTAAAACCTGCCTAGCCCCTCCAATACAGTCAAGCTATTGAATAGTGATAGACCATATATTGATCAAAAGCACTTCCAAGAATATTATTATATGCCTTTTCTACTTTGGGTTAAGAGATTTTAGCCCACAGCAGAGGCCTGATTTGAGTAAATGGAAAAGCTCAAGTGAAATCGGAAGCTGTTTTTTGTATACCAGACATGCATTACACACAAGCAACAATGGCATTTTTAATTGTTTTAAAGGTTACTTTTGTATACTAGACATGCATTACACACAAGCAACAATGGCATTTTTAATTGTTTAAAAGGTTACTTTTGTATACCAGACATGCAATACACACAAGCAACGATGGCATTTTTAATTGTTTAAAAGGTTACTTTTGTATACTAGACATGCATTACACACAAGCAACAATGGCGTTTTTAATTGTTTAAAAGGTTACTTTTGTATACTTGACATGCATTACACATAAGCAATGATGCTAGTGCACCCTGAGGTCAAGCACTGTGAATAGAGGTACTTTGTCCACAGACTTGCAGTATCCAAAATCCAATTCAAGGCAACCTTCATATTGATCAGACCCCTGATAAAACAAAAGTAAGGAACTTTTGCATTAGTAGACTGTTAAAACAATGTGTACTGTGTTTTTTTGTTTTATCTTGCAAACAGTTATATCTTAAAAATATTACAAAATCATACACCTGATATTTTTTAAATGTTAAAATCCCAACAAAGTTGCAATTAAGTTGTGGCATTCATTTAAAAAGTTGCAATATTAAACTAATCAAAGTGTTACTATGTGCTGTGACTTTTTGCCATACAAGTGTCTATGTTGGTTAAATTTCAAACTGAATTTGCGTCCTGTAACTTTTTGTCCTGTGACACTGCTAGTTTTAAATCCTTATTAAAAAATTCATTTGTTCTACTGGAGTTGGAAGATGAACTCCTAACATAGACCCTGCAGTGGAAGGGAGAAGTTCTAGCACAGACCCCTTTTTTAATGGAATAGGAAGTCTAGCACAGACCCCTTTTTTAATGGAATAGGAAGTCTAGCACAGAAACCTTTTTTAATGGAATAGGAAGTCTAGCACAGATCCCTTTTTTTAATGAAATACGAAGTCTAGCACAGACCCCTTTTTTAATGGAATAGGAAGAAGTTCCAGTTATAATGGCACTAATAGATAGGAATATTAAATGTTTGAAAGCAGAATTTTACATTTTGCATAATGAAAAATATGTAGGAAAAGCCTATCACTGCCTTGATCTGCTTTCTATTATCATGCAATACACATAATAGGAAACAAAATTAAAACAGGAAATTGAGAGTAAATGGATTCTCTTTTAAACATTTTTGATGACTGCATATAGTACTTTAACAAAAGAAATGGTGGTGGTTGTCATTAAGAACAACAGAAATGGAGGTGGTTGTCATTAAGATTTTATAATTCATATCCAGCTTTTATAACCACACCTCCAATCTACAAATTAAGCCAACTCCATGTTGTGCTGACCAAGTAACCCTAGTAGAAACACTTGAAATAAGTTGAGAAATGTTGACATATCTATTCACATGACATATCTTCTTCTAAAACCAATGGGTTCTTGCAAATCAAACACTTTGCATTTGTTAATTGGTCAATAAACTCAAGTGACTGTTTAAAACAGAACATCACCATTATTTTTTAGTTCAGAACACCTTGACATGGAATGTGGATGACTATTTACATTACATGCCATTTATACATTGAAAGGAGAACTGACAGGTGACCAATGAATAAAGGTGACCATTAAGAGAGAATGACACTACCACATATTAGCAGATAGTATAGATGCAGTATCGATATGACTCACTATTTTTCACCTGGCTCAAGTAACTTACCAGCTGACCACATCGCTTAGTAGGCTTTTATGGGACAGTAAAAATCCAACCTTGGTAAACTATCTCCCACACTTTACATGTATATCATGTTTATTTTTTGTGTTTTATTATATATATTTTGACAAGACTCAAGATAATGGCATAATTAAAATGAAATCTCTTACTCAAAACTGAAGTCATACAAAACCTTGGAAATTGGAATTTGTCTAGAATTTTTCTCAGAAAGCTTTTATTTTAAATTTGAATTCCCCTAGTTTTTTGAAAATTTTCAATTTTTAGTGAGACTGACAGGCTTGTATTAACATGACATCTAAGGTAGAAATATTTCTTTCTAATCCTACCCAGGAGCAATTAGATCTTTTCAAAAAAGATGAGTAGATTCAGCTTGCCAGAAAATATGATCTTTCTGAAGTCAAGGCTTCTTTAACGAAACAAGATATCAAAAAGATTTTGGTCCAGTATTTGGTGGAAATGGATGTTTCGGGACAAAGTGCTTTGATTTCGGTCAGTAAGTCTGCATCAGACTCTGACATAAAATTAAAGGAATTAGAATTAAAATTCAAGATGGAATTAGAGTAGAAGAAGCTGGAATTTCAAGAAAGGGAGAAAGAAAAGCAATTACAAAATGAAAAAGAGGAGAAAGAAAAGCAATTACAATATGAAAAAGAGGAGAAAGAAAAGCAGCTTGAATTACAAAAGGAGAAGATGCGGATTTATAAAGAGAGAGGAGAAAGAGAGACAATTACAATTTGAAAGAGAAGCAAGAGAGAGACAAGAAAGGGAGAAAGAAAGACAATTACAATCTTAAAAAGAGGAGAGAGAGAGGGAATTAGAGTTTAAGAAACTGAAAGTTCAGGAAAGGGAGAAAGAAAAATAAGTACAATTTGAAAAAGAGGAGAGAGAGAGAGAGACAGGAAAGGGAGAAGGAAAAACAATTACAAAATGACAGAGAGAAGGAAGAAAGGGAATTTCAAATTAAAATGAAAGAAATTGAGCTGGCAAGTGAGAATCACCATCATACCTCAAATTTAAATTTTGATTTAGCAAGGATTATTAGATTAGTGCCCCCTTTCAAAGAAAAAGAAGTAGACAAATATTTCATTCTTTTTGAAAAAGTTGCAGAAAATATAAAGTGGCCAAGAGAGAATTGGACTCAGTTACTACAATGTGTACTCACTGGTAAGGCTAGTGAGATTTACACTTCACTGTCTGTTCAGCAAAGTAGTGACTATGATGTAGTTAAAGAATGCATTTTAAGAGGTTATGAGTTACCAGTAGTTCCTGAAGCTTATAGGCAAAAATTCAGAAATTACAGAAAAGAAGCTGGACAAACTCATGTCGAATTTGCTAGCGAAAAAGAGCAGTTGTTTGATAGATGGTGCTTAGCCAAGAAAGTTGAACAGGATTATCAAAATCTCAAGCAAATTATATTAATTGAAGAGTTTAAAAACTGTGTCCATAGTGATGTTAAAACTTATCTTGATGAGCATCAGATTGAAACCTTGGAAAATGCTGCTCGAGCTGCTGACGAATATTCTTTGACACATAAAGTTCCTTTTGTTAACAAGACTTCTACTCAACAATTTTATGGCAGAAAAGTATTTCCGCCTAATTCAAGCCCTTCTAAAACTCAAACTAACACAACTTTCAAAAATCAAACTTCAGAGAAGTTTGATTCTAGATCCTTGTCTCTTCCAACGTGTAACTTTTGCAAAATAAAGGACACGTTATTTCTGATTGCTATAAACTGAAAAATAGGTATCAGAATCAAGACAGACCTGTTCCAAATGCTCTTATTTCCAAGAGGTCAAGGTCACAGTCATGTATTGAAAGCAATACATTTGTTGGGTCTAATAAATCCCAGTCTGATTTTAATACAGTCCTACCCGTTTATCTCGACATCCTCGGGACCGAGGAAATATTGTCGAGATAAGCGGATGTCGAGATAAGTGTTTGGGGGGGGGGGGGGTCTGCAAAAAAAAAAAAATGAAAGTTAAATTCTTCAGTAAGGGGTAACCGGTCATCAGTATTTAAACTTTGAAAAAAAAAACAATGTAAATTTTTAGTATGTGGGGGCAAAACTAGAGTGAAATACACTTGTATATTGACAAATAACATTTTGGTTACCTTTGTGTAATAAAGTCCACAATAAAATATTGCATCGGTCAAATCCTGATATGAAAAACATGCGAGATTCAATGTCAGCATTAGCACGTGTTTGTCTAGTTGTTAGTTGCATGCTTCAAGTACATGTACGTAAATCAGCCTAGATATCGGTCAGTCTGTTCCCATGGTATTGAGGGTACCAAGGGGATAGGGCTATTCACATGGAAATGAAAAACTGTCCACAGTACATGTATTCACAAATACTTTTGTATCCGATGTTATGACGAACATTAAAGCGACTGCACCAACCACTTGTTGCAGCGAAGTTCTCCACACTAAGCTTTTTCGATAATGCCTAATTGAACCATGAACCGTTTAGATGCTTCCTCCACGTCTTCAAATGTACCAGTCTTGCTTCTTAGGGGAGCGCAGTTACCTTCAACTTAGTCTTTCTTTAGACTCTGCAGCTTTCATCCTTCCTGGACGTGTTAATTTTAAATGAAAAATTTCACAGACCTCTTTGCGAGATGTTCATCCCTTAACTTCATTAACAGCCAGATATTTAGTTTCCAAAGACTGTAAATTTAATTTGCGTTTTACCCTTCTGTCGGTAGCCATCGTAAATGTAAATAAAATTAAAAACGAAACTTTCACAGCGAAAATAACCTATCACTTTCAAAGGTCTTGGAAACGTGTAATCCGTATTTTCATGCAATTTTTATATATGGGATTCAGAAAATCACGTATACAGGAGTCCTCTGTACGCATTAATTTCCTGGACGGCAAATTTAAGGGCTTGCTAGTCCTGCTTCTACCACCTGTTGATTGGGAAATTGTGTACATCAATTGATCCTTTTCGCTGTGCTGATATATTTACAATCAGAAAATTCAGTGGTTGAAAGACCCACAGATGTACATGCTGTCATTGTAAGAGCACATTTGAATAACATGATTCACAAGCTAGGCGGCAAGATCAAAGACTTAACTAGCTGCAGAGAGGTGAGAAAACGTGCTGCTATGGGTTTTTTGTTTTTTTCATCCGACCCCGACATTAAAGCCTGGCGGCAAGATCAACTAATTGTTGAACAAAGTATTGGTCTTAAATGGCAGCTTATCGAGATAAACGTTTTGAAAACAAAGGATTTGTTCAAGCTGGGACCAAGGGCTTCTGTCGACATATACGTTTTTCTTTTATCTCGACGTCGACATAGGCATGACAATTTGATAGTAATAGTAGACCATGGGACCGGGACTTTGCTTTTTTGTCGACATAGGCGGGTTGTCGAGATAAGCAATGTCGATATAAACGGGTAGGACTGTATGGAGAATTATGAACCACTCATATCGAAGAGTTCTATATCACTCTTGGGTGATTCAGCCAATCCCACTCCTATTAAAATTTTAAGGGACACAGGAGCTTCTCAGAGTCTTTTATTGTCAGGTACTTTGCCTTTTTATGAGAAGACTTCTTCTAATGAAAGTGTTCTTATTCAAGGAGTAGAGTGCGGCTTTGTTAATGCTCCTCTCCATTGTGTAAATTTGTCATCAGACTTAGTGTCAGGACCTGTGACAATCAGAACAGTCTCGGTTTTACCCATTGAGGGCATCGATTTATTGCAAGGCAATGACTTAGCTGTCGACAAGGTTGTGGTTAATCCACTTGTAACTGACAAGCCTAATTTGGATCAGAAAGTTGATCCAATTGAGAAAGAATTCCCTGATATATTTCAAGCTTGTACGGTTACCAGAGCTATGGCAAAGAAAGCTCTTGAGAATGAAGTTGAAAAGGGCAGTATTCCCTTAGTTGACATATGCATGGGTCGGGTTTATGTTGATGTGGGCAGTATTCCTTCGGCTGACACATGCATGGGTCAGGCTTATGTTGAAGAAGCCAGTATTCCTTCAGCTGACACTTGTATGGGTCAGGTTTATGATGTTGAGGGCAGTATTCCCTTAGCTTACACCTGCGTGGGTCAGGGTTATGTTGATGAAGGCAGTATTCCTTCAACTGACATTTGTGTAGATCAGGTTTTCGATGAGGTCACTTTTACTTCTCGTTTGGATCAATCTGAAGGTATTGATCATAGTGATCCTCTTTTAACAACTCGTTCTCTTTATTCTAATCAGGGTGATGATCTTGAGAATGATGTTGAAGATGCCAGCATTCCTTTAGCTGACACTTGTATAGGTCAGGTTTTTGATGAGGTCACTTTTACTCTTTGTTTAGATCAATCAGAAGGTATTGAACAACTCATTCTCTTAATCAGGGTGATAAACGACAGTCACTTGTCATCGAACAGGAAAAAGATCCTGAGATCTCCTGTTTGTTTCAATGGGTCATAAATGAGACTGAAGCCAATGAAGTTCCTGTCTGCTATTTCATTACAAATGGAATTCTTATGAGAAAATGGAGACCTCCCGAGGTACCTGCTGGTGATGAGTGGTCAGTGAACTATCAAACAGTAGTTCCAAAAACTTGCTGACAGGAAATACTTAATCTGGCCCATGAAACTCCTTTGGCTGGTCATTTAGGGATTAATAAAACGTATCACAAGATCTTGACTCACTTCTATTGGCCAAAAATCAAAAGTGATGTTGTCAAATACTGTAGATCTTGTCATACTTGTCAAATGGTAGGAAAACCCAATCAGAAGATACCCAAGGCTCATCTGCATCCTATTCCTACCTTTGACAAACCAATTAGTAGAATTATGGCAGATTGTGTAGATCCCTTACCCAAGACCAAGTCAAGTAATCAATACCTGTTGACCATAATGTGTGCGTCAACAAGGTTTCCAGAAGCTATTCCATTGAGGAATATAACATTTGAAACTACAGTAAAAGCTTTGATAGTTTTTTTTACTCATTTTGGCCTTCCCAAATCTATTCAGTTTGACAAAGGTTCAAACTTCATGTCTTGAATTTTCCAGCAAGTTATGAATGAATGCCCAATTCAGCAATTCAAGTTAAAAATGAAACTATGATTTGAAAGAACTACAAGGGAGAGAATTTTTGAGTCTGATAATGGAGTTGTGTTACTCTTGCTCATTCTTCTTACTTATTTTCAGATTAGATATTACGGCCCTTACAAAGTTAAGAAGAAAATGAATTAGTTAAATTATTGTATTAGTGTTCCTGGGTTCTAAATAAATTATAGGAGTACCAGTATATTGAAAGAGATAGCCATGTTAAAAATGTAATTAATTTAGTTGTACTTGTCCCACTTAATGAAGGAATATCATCGGATTCTACTGACATTGGAACGACAAATTGTTGGAATTTAGAAATTATGAAAAATCTAGACCAGAAACTTTCACATTTGCAAGTGCAAGAAAGAAATGAACTGAAAGTTATTATTATTATATCAGCACTTATGTCCAGATATTCTGCCAAGGACAAAAACAATTTTCATGATGTTGAAATTGAAAATTCCAAACAGCATCCATGCAGGATGAGTCCACTCCAACAGGAATACTTGAAAAAGGAAATTCAATATTTGCTGGAGAATGATTTTACCGAGCCCAGTAAAAGTGATTGGAGATCACCATGCATACTTGTTCCAAAACCAGATAAAACTTTCCGTATGTGCACTGATTATAGGAAGGTGACCAGAGTGACAAAAACAGATTCATTCCCATTACCAAGAATTGACGATTGTATTGATAAAATTGGGAATGCCAAGTATGTCACCAAATTTGACCTTCTGAAAAGATTTTGGAAGATTCCAATAAAGGAAAGAGCAAAGGAAATCTTGGATTTGCGACTCTAAATGGACTCTACCAATATAAAGAAAGTCCATTTCAACGTCTCATAAAAATGATCATCTCTGGTCTAGAAAATTGTGACGTCATCATCTACAACGACACCTGGATAGAACATCTTGCAACAATTCGAAAATTCTTTGACAGACTCACTGATGCATGTTTTATAATTAATTTATCTAAAAGTGAGTTCTGCCGTGCTAGTGTGACTTTCTTAGGACATTTTGTGGGACATGGACAAGTAAAAAGGTTGAGGCTATTTCTAGATAATATAATTGCAGACGCTCTTTCCCGTGTATAACAATTTATTTTACTGTGTAATTTATACTAGTTCTTTTAACCTCAGATGTAAATTGGTTTGTGATAAAAATGAAAGTTTTATCATATAAACCTTTCTTTTTATTTTATGGGGGAAGATGTTACGTCTATTGGATTTAAATTATTTATTTTTAATTGTCAGATCCAAATTTGTCATTTTGGGTTTTAAAATTCATTAATTTGGAAATTATTCTAGACAAATCTTTATGACCATACTTTATCTGTAAAGTTTTTGACCTTGGCTTGTTGACCTAATTTCTGACCCTGCTTCAGACAGTGTCAACAAGCTTCTAAAACTATTGGTTAATTTCAAGGACGTTTTATTTTTAGTTCTTGGGGGTGAGAAATGACTGATTTTCGTAACTGAATCTTTCTTTGTGTATGTGTTTAAATGATCGTACGCTCTTTCTGTGACCGACGAATTTCCATAAAATCAAGTGATCACTTGTTTACGTAAAAAACAGGTATTTAAATTATTGTTTGGGATAGAACAATTCAGTAGAATCTGGGCTTTTAAGTTAATAGTTGTGTTTTGAGTTATATTGGAATTTGTGTCAATTTGTTGAAGCAAGAAGAACATGTGCTCATAATTTCATTTGGATGATTATAAAACAAGAACTGCATCACGTGACATCATCAGCCATTTTGGATTACATCATCAAGATTCGAACCTGGAACTATTAGAATATTAATTTATCAGGACTCTTGCAATTCCATTAGTGGATTATTTTTGTGAATTCTATATTGGATTAATGTTGGATTGGATTCTCTGAAACCATAAGTTTATTTAGTTTATGAAAATAATTGTACTTAATAAATTCATTGTTAAAGTTTTACATGCTTGTTAGTTTTCACTCTTTCTGTGTTGCTGCTTATTCGAGCCTAAGCACGTAACAACAGCAATCTGAACACAATACACTTTAAATGTTAAAATTTGATAAATGAATAGCCAAGATATTGAATTTTTAATATTTGCAGCTGTATTTGCTGTTGACCAATTCAGTGAAGATCGTTAATTTTGGAGGTCTACTACATCATTATTTCAGAGAATTGAGTTCCTAAAAAAATTGAGCAAAGTCTCTGTATAGAATGTAAGAGATCTGGAAAGTTATAGACTTAAACATCAGTTGGTTTTTAATATCAACTACTTAATTTGGCCATTTATGCAATTTGACAATTTTGAAGAAAATCATGACATTTTATGCAGTTTTTTTACCTATAACTTTTGCACCTGATGAGGTAGACGTATAATCTTTTTTTGTTCTTTTAGTTTGATAAGGATCAATCTATTGGTCATTAAAATCCACACAGAATTTCTAAGTTGAAATTTTGGCTGCCAGTACATATATAAAGCCATACTCCAAGACTAATTGAAAATGTATCAGAAATATGGATTCTAGAGTGGTAACAAGCACTAGCTGATGGATGGATGGGCATACCATAACCTCAACTGGCTTTACATCTAGTTGAACCAAACATTAATGCACATACAGACATGGAAATTTTTTTTATAAAGAACCCCTGCAAAATGTATAATCTAGATTTCTGTTTGTAGAACACATACTGTTTGTAGACCACACCCAAAAAAAATGTAAAACTTCAAAATTATTTCAAGTTTTTTTTTTTGTAACTGCTCAAAGTGGATGAAAATTTACTAAGATCTGAGTAAAATAAATTTACATGCAAATCAAATTCCATTTATGCAAACAAGTTTTGTTTTTAAAAAGTCAGTTCAGAAAAATCCAACATGTTTAACCAAAAAATCCAAAATACTGATGCAGTCAACTGAATTTTTATTATATGATCTACATATGAACATATGCCTACCAAATTTCATTTTTTTTTTTACTTCACTGTGACAACAAATTTTATTGCTGTTGGTGGTGTTGTAGGGTTTAACGACATTTTTCAGCAAAAGATAGGCTAATGGTGGAGAATGAAACCGGAAAACCCTGAAAAGAACCACAGACCCACAAGAAGCTACCGGTGAGCTTTCTCATACAACCACACTGGCTGAATCTGAGACTCAAACCCACACAGACAGAGGTTAGATGGCAGTGATCCGTAATGGAGAGTGCTTTAGGCCACTCTGGGCCTCTTCTCTGAAGTGCAAATGAGGGTAAAGGGAAACAGTGCTTATAACGATGGTACTAGCAGCTGCCTTGCTTGGTGCTTAGTATTATGAGGTTAGTGTTAGGACTGGTTAACCTGGTGTTACATTGTAAGATGGTGGGACATGATGCTAAATATATCTGTGGCATCATGCCCCAGTGCTAGACATCACTATAATCTGCAACACTACAGATGTCATAGTGATTTTACTGAAAACATTCTAAACTACAGTAGACACACATACATAAAAACAATGAAAATGAGAAACAATAAAGATTATCAAAAAATGAGACACAATACAGATTATCAAACACAGATTCATGAAAATGAGAAACAACAAGGAATGCACCTGGTGCCGGCATTAATAAAGTTGTAACCAAAAAGATCACCAATTTTAAAAAAATGTTGCCATTTCCGTAATACAGTACAAGCAATTTATTGTGATATCCCTGTTACCAAGGTAATGTTGTCGACGTAAGTGGATATAGAAATATGTGAGGGAGGCCTACGAATATCAAATTTTGCATACATATGAAATTTGTAAGGTGAGTAGGATTTACAATGAGAAGGAAAAAAAAACAATTGAAATTTTGATTGTCACTAGATAAAACTCCTATGAAATACATGTATGTATTGACAACTTACAACTCTGTTGAATAATCTATAATGCCTAAAGTATTGTACATGCATAGGACAAAAAAATAAAACTGGACTCATTATTGAAAATGTATATATGATTCACATCACGTTAGGAAGCGAAAATGATGCATATGTTGTTATTGTTGTTGAAATGTTTAACGGCATTTTTCAGAACTAGATAGGCTATACATGGTGGCCAGTATTAACGGTGGAGGAAGCACATGGGAAAGAACCACCGACCCACGAGAAACTACCAGCAAGCTAACTCACATACCCACATTGGCTGAGCCCAAGACTTGAACCTATGCAGACAGAGCTGAGATGGCAGTGATCCATAACAGTGAGTGCTTTAGACCACCCACCCACCCAATAAGGCATATGTAAACAAAATTTAATCTTTGTTTGAGCTATCCCACAGTTAACAAACAATTTGATCTGATATTCAATGGTTAGTGAAAGTTTTCATTCCACAACAAGGTCTATATTTTGGTCAGCTGAAGACAGCTAACATGTTGCAGAGACCACTAAGGGTATGATGTTGTTAAAAGGGAATAAAAAAAATGTAAACAAAACAAAAAGTTAAACAATCATCTTTGTGAATAAATACATATGTTTTCAAAAGATCTGAAATTTTATGCTGCCTGTAGTAGTGATTGTAAGACTAAACAATTTTCCTGCAAAATTGAAACTTTCACAGCAAAATAAACATGTTCCAATCACTTTTGAAAATGCAAAAATTGATCAGCTTCAATTGCTTTTTTTTAAGAATGGCGCAGACTTGCTTTGATGAAAGGTGCTTTGATGTCATTGAAGATTGTAATCGGCTTGCTTTGATGATCAGTGAATGTGTTATTCATGACACAGGTACTCGATGAGAGCATGCTGTTGAAATAAAAGCAATAATCTGAAGGAAAAAACTTGTACTGACTGACAAAAATTCCTCAGATAACCCCCAGACTAGTAATCTGCCTATCATACTATAAAACAGATAAGGTAAGTAACATTGAAAAACTTTGTTCCATACTTGACCCTGAATTTTCTTCTGCTATTTAAGTCTTTGAAGGCACAAAACCATAATCTATGGCTCGTTTTACTCCCGAGACATTTTTCTATTCATCTCTATTCACCCATGTCAAAACGTGTAATTGGGGTGGGGGGTAATTTTAGGTAATGCTGTCACTATGTATGATTATTATAGCCATATTTCAACAACAGATAGCTCAGTGCATTTTAAATCAAAGTTTGCTGCTTTCTTTCACGGTGCCTTTGAACTTTATTCATCCCAAACCCAAGATTCAATATAGAAGTTTAAAAAGCTCAGAAATGGTGTTGCCCAAAAACACCAGAGTGATCTTTGTCACCAATAAGTATTTTTAAAAAAAATCAAAACTGGCACCATTGTCAAAGCACAGCACCATACCTCAAAAATACAATTTTTTTAAAAAGCATGCAAATAAGAAACAATACGAATTATGACAAAATGCTACATGGAATGTAAAGCAATAGACAGATGATAAAAAATTATTCATGAAAGTAAGAAACAATATGCAAATGATAAAAAAACGGTTCATGGAAATAAGAAACAATACATAGATGATAAAACATGGTTCATGGAAATAGGAAACAATACACATATTATCAAGCAAACATTTTGACTTGTATCATCATGTTGATGTGAAGGTACTTTTGTAAAAAAAATTGTAAATAAATTTACCTTGTACTGGCTCAACTTCATTAACTGTTGCAGCAGCAACTGATATGTTGTCAGCTAGAACCTGCAAGATATCAGACAACAGTCATTATAAACAGATCAATGATTTGATCAAAGTTGTACGGATCCTGTTTCCTCATTATTACAGTTAGAGGTGAAGACAGGAGTATGAGGCTGGGTAAATGAAATGTTTAATTATAGGAACATGTTACAAAAATAACTCTGGTTGATATATCCAATATTCTCATTTTATTTGAAGTAGCAGTCAAATTACAAAGTGCCAGGCTGTCAGGTTACTCATAGACCCAAAGTGCCCAATCAAATAAATAGAAAATTAATGGGGACACACACTTATTATTATCTGTACATTATTTGATGTGCCTTAATTTTCCCATTATGCACCCCTTTTGAAGTCTAGATTTGCTGATGAAGTGCAGTACTAAGTCAACATGCATCAACTGAGTGACTGGCAAAGTAATTCCTACCTAAAAGAACTGGCTGTCCCTTGTACTTGTTGGGTAACTGACTTTCAAACAGACAGTATGGTGTTTTGGGAATGTGACATTCCTTGGAAGAATGCATGCAAGATGGACCATCATTTGCATGCATGCTCACAAAATTTGAAACTTAATTCACTTTATGCATATGGCTGATCAATAAATCGTGTGTGATGTGTTTTTCATCCAAATATAAATCCTATCCACTCATGGACTTTGGGATAGGCCTTATGATTAAGCATTTCTGGCCCTGGGATACAGTCTCCAGCATGTCATCAAAGAGAACTAATGGTCCTCCACTCTTAAAAGAATTTGGTTTATATAAATAACAACCTGACACAGATTTGTAAAGGATTTGACATTTTTTATCTTTATCTCTATTATGTAATCATTACCATTATATAGCATTCTGTATATTTAATTTGTATTGTTTGTTAGCTTTTCTCCATGGTTATATGTTATGTATATCCCTATTTTGTGGTTCACCTGGGTCAGTAATTCAATTTAGAGCCTACCTGATTAATGTCTTGTTTTAGATTAAGATTATTATGAAGTGTGTGTGCATTTAGTTTGGACTTTTAACATAGCTTAAAAAAAATAATTCGTTTAGATCACTGCGATGTCTGCAGTGTAACAGTTTATAGTGATGTTTAGCAATGGGGCATCATGCTGCAGACATGTAGCATCAGGTCCCACCCACTCACATTATTCTCACACCAAGGTAACCAGTTCTAATACAAACCTCATAAGGATAAGCACCAAGGTAGGCAGCTGGTACTTATTCCATATCTTAACATCAGTTTTAATGGAACCATTTGAAGATTTTTTCAGTTTTGAGGGTTTATGTAAATTATTCAGTGGAATTACAAAGTGCTCATTGACTAAGGACTAAACCGTATTTACCGTATGTCATTGGACGGCAACAAATAATTACTTTTTGGGCTGTCCAAATACATATTAAATTCTTTAATTATGAGTTTGAAAACATACAGGTGAAGATAAATTTATGTTCCCCCCACCCACCTACCGTAATGAAGTTACCGCTAGCTCACATGACAATGTGTTTCCATGAAGTTAAACAAGTATTTTGTCTAACACCACAGAAATAATAATGAATGAAAAACAGGCATTACTTGCCTACTTTGTCTCTGATAGATATCCATCCATCAAAAAATACAGTTACACATATATCAGAGACACGAATGTGTGCGTATTATCCAAAGGAACCATCATATTAGTAATATTACAGTCTAGTTTAACCCTCTGCTAATCAGTGATCATTAAAATCTACATTACAAATGCACACAACCTTTATTTCTGTGTAATTAAAATATTAATACAAACTAAAGAAAATGATTTTGGAATTATAATTCTTAAGATAGTTATGACAACAACGTTTTAGTATCTAGAGTAGAAATGCTGGTACATGTATAATGACTAATCTTAGATGACCATTGTGAGAGGCTCCATATGGGGTGAGTGTTGTATGCACACCTAGAAACCGAATAACAAAAAACATGCAAGTTGCAATATACAAGTCAACAGAATTAATATGTTGGTATTTTATATTTTATTTTTACAAGTAAAAAAGATCTATACCTTGTGGTTCTCTCTTCTTTTTTCCCCACATAGCCAGCTTTAAAATAAGCAGAGCTAGCTAATTCGAAACAATGAACTGCTCAAAGATTGTTTTGATGCATGTCCAAGATTTCAAGGTGTCTAGGTGATAATTGTTAATTAACTTGTGGGATTTCTTTGACATGTGTGTTCAGACATAATAGGCAGCCATCTGGATTAAAATAGCACACAATGTTCAGATCATTTAGCACCCATAATCAATATTTATTGTCTACAAAGAGGTTTATCACCTGTAGAACAATAACTATGTTTTAACCTAGGTATATAATGCCTCAGGGATAAGGAGCTTGTTTTGTTGTACAATGCCAGGTAACTGTCACACCTGTTTCAAAAGGTTTCATGTGTAACAATGTCTGCACTAACAACCAATCATATTTTTTTTAGCCGAATCAAGCTACTAAAATAAAAGGCTTAAAATACCCACCACTATCAAAACTTTATATACTGGTTAGCTGTCATTGCAGAACATACTATTGTTAGTACTGTAATAATTTTGATGGATAAATTTATTATACGTTATGCAACAAGCGAGTAAGAACTGTTTGATGATAAATTTATATTAATATAGACGAAACACTTATATACTTTGATCTTGTGCCAGGGAAAACGGTGGACAAAGAAGGAACGAAAGGCATTTTGATTAGAACAACAGGAGCAAAGAAGAGACACATTACTGTCATTTTAGCTGTTGTTGGTTTTGGCGACGCATTACCCCCAATGATTATTTTCAAAGGAAAGAGAAATCTAGATCTGAAGGCACCACAAGGGTTGATTATCACAGGGCTCACATCACTGATGATGTAAAGAAAGAGTTGTGGCGCGGAAATATTGTGCCAGCAATAATACCAGGGGGCTGCATATCCAAGTTTCAACCTCTTGATGTGAGCATCAATAAACCTGTCAAGAGCTATCTCTGCTGGAGCTGGATGGAATACATAAGGAATGCTACGAATGCATTACAATCATTTGATGAAAGCAATCAAATGAAGCAAACTTAAACTAACAACAAACACAGTGAATTTTACATTAAAATGATGCAGCCGATCTTCGTTGGTTGTGTCCGAAAACATAAAATTGTAAAACAATTATAGTGGAGCAATGTCCGAAAACTTACAAGCCATTTAAATATTATATATCCTCCCTAAAAAATGATGTCCGAAAACAGTGTCCAAAAACATATGGTACTTTGGAATGATATGTATTATGAATTCATTGAGGGACCTTGTTTTAATTATATCAATGTGATATCAAGAATGTTGTCACATCATCACATACAAGACTAATGGCATATCAGCACATTCAAAATTGGTATTCAATCGGGACACCAATGAAATTCATTAGGAATATTGTATAATTTTTTTTTAACTTGGTAAAAGAACCTTTTAGGACTACTTGAGATTTAATTCACAATACTATACATGTTCTTTTCAAATTTTCCCTTTATATTCTTCGGAAATAAATTATTTCTTGAATTTTACACAACTTAATTATTTTATTTGCTCTTTTCTTTTTTTTCTAAATTATTCTTTTCTGCATGAAAAATGATTTTGCTTATGATCACTATCAATGATTACATAACACGCAAATTAGGTTTCAACCATAGATATCTTATTAACAGGTTAATTAATGGTTGGACATCAGGCTATGATGTTTGTTACACTGTTTAATTTGTTCATATTTTCATTTTCGTATAAATGGTCTAATGTCCACGGTAGCCTAACACAGGTGATGGAACAAGGTTTTGGTTTGAAATGTATAAGGTATAAAAAAAAGATTAAATAATCCTCTGCTAAACTCTAAGTGTAAAAGATTGGATTGTAAGGTAGACATCTTAATGGACCAGAGACAGACTAAAGATAATCTCATACAAACAAGTCACAGCAGCAATGCATGAATCAAAATCAAATTTTTATGATGCAAGTCAACAGTGATATGTATTTAGATGTATTTTCCGCCAGTGAAAAATATGATACACATTTGAGAAATAATTTATTTTTCAACTGTACAAAGTCACCAAGTTGCAGAACCACAAAATCGTCTACAAGAATAAAAGAAAAGCTTCAACACAAGAAATTCCGACATTGGATGTGGGTGTGGTGAGTAGGTGAAGAGAAAGGGGCAGTATAAAATGCAGATATTTATAAAGGCTTCCATTTCCGGTTTTAGCTTCTTAAGATTATGAATTCGTCAAGTATGCTATCTATAAAACTATTAGTTCTATTACCATTTGTAGTCGGTTTAACTGTCTCATATGGCCTTGATCCCATGTGGTTTGATCATCGTCGAAAGAAAGCACACCATTCACATCCAATTCGACAGGTAGTTGCACTTTACCAACCATTATGGGAATCAGTCTATCTCGTTGCGTTTTGTCTATTAGATTCTTGAATGCTGCCAGCTGACAATATTTCACCCAGCAGTTGCTACTAAATTCTTTGGTTAGTATGACAAATGACCATTGTGATCCATTCACCACGCGAAACAACTCTTCGAAAACATTTCTTCCAGGAAGAGCATGTTCGTCATAATAATAAAATTCAGTGTACCCCCACTCATTAAGTTTGCCGACCAAAAACTCCACAAATCTAAGGGATAATTCCGTATCAGGTGTAGTTGAATACCTCGACAGAGCATGATTGTATATAACATTAAAATGATATTTTTTTCCTTCCACCAATGGTCTCGGGGATGCCATTTTAAAACCAGAATAGTTGGATTATCTTTGACTATTTCTTCAAGTCAAAATATCATCGAATGCATGTCGGCACCGTAAGGTCAAACTAGATAGATTCGTATTTTGACACGGTAGAAGGCATGATCCTGATTATCATAAGCCTAGCGTTTATTCATTCAAACATAATATAAATGTGTAATGAAGATTACATTTGCTTTGAGATAGGTTTTAAAATAGGTTGACTTGTTTGGCGACTGTCGTTCTAAGTCTAGTCTGGTTCCCTGCTTGAGTTGCTTTACACATTCACCCCCTCGTGGAATAGAGTTGCTATTTTGATCCTAATATTTGGTAAAGGATGATGTTTGTTTGCTTGTTTAGGATTTTTTTAACGTAGATGTAACAATTTTTCAGTCATATCGCTACGATGAGACAGTTTATATTGATGTCTAGTACTGGGGCATTATGCCGCAGACATGTAGGTTGATGTCCCACCCAGTCACATCATCCTGACACCAGGCCGACCACTCCTAAGACTAACCTCTTTTTACTGAGCGTCAAGCGAGGCAGCTATTAGTACCATTTCTGTAAGTCTTTGGTATGACTCGGCAGGGGATCGAACCCACGACCTCCCGCTTCCGCGGCGAACGCTCAAACCACTAAGCCACAGGAGCGGTTTGTAAAGTCTGAGGTGTCACGGAAAGTGAGATAACAATATCGTTGTAAAATTGATTAAGGAATTTATTGCAACAAGAATATTTTAGTTAACTTTGTGTGAAGTGTGCAAAATTTGCAAAAGAAGCGTTATCCTTAACCTCTTGTGAAAGATAGGTGATTTTTTTTCGTATTAATCTTTGGCTATATTTAGGCTGTCGTACATCACCAAATATAAATTTTGATGTAAAGATCAATCAAGGAATCGATTGGAAAATGAATTTTTGAGATGACGCTGAGTAAAATGTGAAATATTAACAAAATCGGTGTGCGTACGCTTTTCCTTCATCTACATCTAATAGTAAAATATTTGTAAAAATTATTATATGACCTAATTGGTGGTTAACTTTGAACACAAGATACCGAACCGACTGATAAAATTCAAAATCAAAAGAATTAGCAAAGTTCACATTGTGTCAGTAAGAAAGAGAATATTAAACGAATTAATTTGCCGCTTTTAGATTAACTAGATCTTTCCGTACGATGTCATTTGCTTTGATCACGTGACAATATGGCGTCGGCGTTCGCCTGACTTAGAATAGTGGAGTGCACCGTAGGGAACATACTAAACAGAGAACCAGACTAGTCAAAGTTTAGAATTGAAATCAAAATCGTAACTTCGGCTGCAAATAAACAGCTGACTTGGTCTTCGAATTTCTGCTACAGAGGACGCGCGCGTGCGTGTGTGTTGGATTTTAACGTAGCTTTAACACATTAACCCCTGGAGGTTTTTGCTGTTTTCGCATGAAATGCGAGATGGAAACACATTTTGGGGACTATTTCGGAATACATCGTAATACATCGATTTCCAATCAATAATCCGTTAGACAAATGGTTGCTAATGATACAGGAAATGTTTTTCATTGGTTAGTTTGCTGGCGCATGAGCAGAAGGGCAAAAATCGGACTCCCCCCCCCTTTTTTTTTTTTTTTTTTTTTGCTTAACTTACCCATAATTTTCGTATGTAGAAGACTCTTTATTCAAAATGTCCACCTTATCCTACTTTTTGCACAGGTTCACCTGTCTGTGTGCATCTCAGACTGGTCTTCCGTACATCTGAGGTCATAAAGTCTAAAACCTAGACACAAATTCGGAATCCGACCATGGGCGATTTTTGGATGAAAAAAAAAACGGGTCCAAAAACTTCGGTTTTTCCCTCTGTATTTTGTAATGCAATTAAAATGTCCAGATTACTTGCTATCATTGTAAAGCTACATCTGTCTACTTTTCAATGATACCACCCACTTTAGTGTATCATGTATGACCTTGACGCTACAGACCATGGAAGTAGGCTACTACCTCATACCCCGTAAAGTCGTCGCTAGGGGTTAATGTAACGTTTCATTCCAGTCGCTACGATGTCTGCAGTGTGACAGGTTATAGTAATGTCTAGCACTAGGGCATTATGGCGCATGACGTCCCACCCGATCACAGTATTCTGACACCAGTCCTAAAAACTAACCTCTTAATGGTATCACGGTACCAATTGTTTTTCCATAGACCTCAATGCTAATATTTGGAGAGATAAATATATTTTCTATCCTAATTTAGCATGTATCTCACACACTGTTATAGAGAACAATGTTAGATTGTCAATTTGGCGATGACAAAACCAGGTACTCCATGTCATTTAAGAGAGATAACTCTGCTGGAACTAGACAAGGGTATGAGTTATCTAGTCACAACATATCTATTTTCATATATGTGTATTACATTTTCAAAAAATCATAAAAAATACAAAATTTGATCTATTTAGAAATTAGCATATATTCACATGTTGCCAAGAGGCTAAACTTTTTTTAAGCCTAACAGAAAGTACAACTTTTACATAATCCACCAATCATAGCTATTTTTTTCTTTTTTTTTCTGATTGCAATGTTCCCTACACCTTAAGCTCCACCCACATGGACTTGCACAATTGGTACCGTTATACCTAGTGCCGTGCCCCAAGTGAGGCAGCTGTTAGTACCAGTTTTATGATTCGGCCGGGGATTGAACTCCTGATCTCCAGCATCCGAAGCGGACGCTCTAACCATTAGGCCACCGGAGCGGTCTGCCACAGAGATTACTATGTCAAAATCAAGATGGTTGAGGGGTGATGAAGAGAATGCTAATTTGTTCTAGCTCATACTAGTGAACTAGACTCTTTTATATGGCATATACTATTCTTGTAGCCACCAGAAAATATTAAAAGTAACTCTTTGCTCCGAAAAATGAATGTAATAAAGAGGGGTCGATGCCAGTGTCATTTTGGTATAAAAGCTCCACAAGGAATTAACCTGAATACCTAAGACAAATTCTCAGAATCATGATTTCTACAAAAATTATTACTTAGTTTTAAATTGCATCTTTAATGTAAAATTATTTTCATTTTTCTGCATCACGTGTGGTAACATACGGTATTAATATTGTGTTGCTACAAGTGTTTAGACAGTTACGGGTCAGCTTCAGGCTCGCACTCAGTTGTATCCCTATATGTCATTGTGAAATCATTAGGTGATCAACTAGCGTGCGTGTGTTTTCACTATTGTGGTCAGCTGTAATCTAGCCATGAAAGTAGTTAGGTCAAATCATGTTGTTTTTTTATTTTTTAAGTTGAACAAAATGGAGTAAGATGGATTTAAGAAGAACATCTGTATAATAATAATGAAATTTAGATACTCAAGTTTGTGTGTTAATTGTGACATCATTAAAAACCTCAATCAGCCACCTGAAATGGACTTTAATTCCCACCAGGAGGTGGAAGCAGACGATGCAGTTTTACTTAGATGTTGCGCATGTAGAAAAAGAAAAGTTTTAGTGATTTCCTATATATTATTGGTCAGGATGGTAAAGACGTTTACAAAACATTTACATTTGAGGCCAATTTTGTTACTGTAATTTTGTCCCCGGTGTTTTCCAACAAGAATACACGCGAGTTTACCTGCCATGACACTTAGTTGTGGTCGTGCTCCCCTGCCCCTCCCCGTTGCTGTGATTAAGATCAATTTCTTCACTAAACTTATCAATACCTATTTGATATCTTGATCTAGGATCATGTGAATTTATCGTTATCAATCTATTTGGAGTAGCTTGTGTGCGTGAAAAGAAGTTTATAAATTTAATTATATCCAAATCCCCAGAACAGCAAGTCTGATGAATATTTCCTAAAGGATGTGTATCAACTCTATTAAATACTTCCAAAATATTAGAGTGTCTCTGATCACTTTAGGTATCTCCCTGTATCGCTGAGTTATATGAATTATTTCAGTAATTATGCTTGCCTCAAGAAAATATTCTTGCCGGATTTGATTGTTTATCCAACATTACATCATCATAAACAACTAAATTATTAATACATGTCTGTCTTTGAATGTATTTGTTATCAGCAACAAAGTTCTTGTTTTCGTGTCGCTGAGAAATCAATGACATCCATGTTATACAAATATAATAAATAATATGAATTTATATTGTATTAAATGTAGAACATCCACTCCATCGATTTCAACACTTGGTGCTTCATCAATATCAGTAATAAAATTGATAATATCAGCATTTTATTCATTTCATAATTTTGCGTTTTCATTAAAATCTTTAAGCACATCGTAGCATCTCTGATCATCTATAGATGGTGCTACTAAATATAACTTGTCCCACATGAGCCATCTCATCATTAAATTAAGGAATAATTGCGTTTAACCAGACCCAGATTGACCTGTTATTATCATTTTGATAGAATTCTGTAGCGTTAGATGATGTTGGCCTGGTTCTTGTTTTCGTGTCGCTGAGAAATCAATGACATCCATACTATACAAAATATAATAAATACTATGAATTTATATTGTGTTTGATGCAGAGCATCCACCCCAAGAAATGGATTAACAACAATAATTTTTAAAAAAATACTTGGCAAGTGTGTAAAATTTGATTTAAAAAATATAAATTCTCTCCCTGATAATAGAAACATAGGTGGTGATATCGTTACCTCATAAGGAAAATTGCCAGGAACTCCATGGGATAATAACCACGAGAAACATATAATTACTGTGGTCCTGGAACCCGACTTGATATTGTACTTTACGAACGAGATCACCCAAAACATGGAGAGTATCCAGTAAATGTTATTGATCAAGCATATCACGTTCATGATGTAGCGTATACAAATAAAGATTTACAACAATGACATATTACATATGTGAAATTGATACACTCACTGAATTCCTTACAAATTAATCATTTAGAGAATCATTAGTTAATTGGTTGGTTTGATCTGCAATAAAAGGCAAACTATTGCTAGTTGCAGGTAAATCATCAACCGATTATAAAATAATGAAATCGATATATTATGGCACACAAGGATATTAGAAAGGTAGAGCAGTGATTAGTAAACTCGCAGATGCTGAAAATGTTACACGTGTTGTTGCTGCAGATTGGCTAGCACGACAGGCAATATGGCAAATTTATGTACCGCCACCTAAACGAATAGAGTACTCACATTTTGAGGTCAGCGTTCCTAATGAAGTTCATCAGCCATATATTTTGTTTTTTACTACATGATACTATTAAAATTGTTAGACGACAGTTCATATATAATACGTGCTGACTGTTGTTGACATTGCGAGTAGATATAAAGAAGCAGATCCGTTATCAAATAAAACGGCTGCTACAGTTGTATTATCAACGAGGACCCTTGCGATGGCTACAACTACAGCAAGTTGATCCTGGCAAAGAATTTATTGGTGTTGTATCATCTCCGATGAATAAAAAACATGAAATCAAAGTCAAACAAGGACATACCACAATTCATCGTGATCAGGCAATCGTTGAACGATTTCATCAAACACTTGCTGAGGGGATATTTGGATATCAATATGCAAAGGAAATAGTTCAAAAAGATATGAGATCTCGTGAATGGGTTACAAGACTACCAAGCATGATAGCTGCATTAAATAATGAAATCACTCGTGGAATTTATATGAAGCCGTTAATGTAATCATAAAACTTCTTTTTGTTTGTTTTTTATGGTCTAACGCCATTTTTAACCACAATATAGGCTATACATGGCGGCCAGTATTAATGGTGGAGGAAGAACCCGGAAATATCCCCGGAAAGAACCATCGACCCACGAGAAGCTACTGGCAATCTTTCTCACATAACTACATTAGCCGAATCTTAGACTCGAACTCACGCCGACAGAGGTGAGATGGCAGTGATCCGTAACGGACATCGCTTTAGACCACTCGGCCACTCGGGGGCCCACAAAACACATATAACAATACAATGACAAGACTTTTCAAAACAACATGATTAGGTAATGTGACTGTACGATATTTATATGAACCCGGTGAACTTGAAGGTGGTAAAAAAAGAGCAACTGCTCCTATTTGGAGTGTAACTAGAATTAAACTTTCCAGCATAGTAACATCCACGGGTAGACCAGCAATATACAGACTAGATTCAACTGATCCACAACATGGTTTTGTACGTGAACACTTGCAAGTAATTCCTTAAGATACACAATTACCACCACGTTTACTTTTGTAAACTAGCACATCGACGTCGATTACATTCAATACAGTTCAGCATAACATTTTCACGTGTGTGACCAAGACTGCTATTATTTTTATCTTCTGTAAATTATCTTGGATTATATTTTAATACTGCCACAATATTACTGTGTTTCAGCTGCTCGCACAATGATTATGCTTTTGTTGTTTTAATGTCATGATAAAATCAGCGTCGCGCATAATTTTTTTTATATTACATTGTTTATAACTAATTGTTTTGTACTATATCATTGACATTGATAGCAGCAGTTTGATTATTACTTTCTGTGAAGTCAATGATAACCCTCCGCAACTGAGATATTTTTCTGACTCGAGACACTGCGAGATAAACTAAGTTTGACCATTCGATATAATAATCAGCGATCCAAATAACTGTATCAGAGATGGTTAATCCTTGTGATGAATGGATCGTCATTCCACATCTCAGCGTCCACGGAGTCAAATATTGACAGTCTTTTAAGAATAACATGTATGAAATCTTCAGAAAATAACACAGATTGGTTTTGGAAGGTGGCTTTTGTGACTATAGCTATAACATATGTAGACTGATGTCTTTATGCCTGTGTAGTCAGCTCCAAGATTATCATACATGCAACAAAATAAGTTATGTAAAGATAATAAAGTTGGCTACATATTGATTATTTTAAAAGTATCAAATCTAAAAACAAAACAGTATCTTGTTTTGTATGGCATGTCATAGACCAGGATAGAGGAGACTCCTGGTCCACTTATAAATAGAGCACTTGTATCATAAAGAATATTCTGGTATGAGTATTTTAGATAATTTATTAGAGATAATGTATTCCTTCCCATTTTGATTTTAATTATCCTGCTCTAATTGTCCATTTTTGTACACTTTCCTACCTTGAAATTTAACATGCCATTTTTTTATCATCACTCTTGAGGTCTCCACTACATATTGAAACCTGGATAGTAGGTTTTCACTTTATCAGTAACGTATATTTGGATAATTTAATTACATTGAAATTAATACATGTGTTCCTAAACTCATCTCTATTACATGGATATTATACTGGAGGGAAAAATACCACACCTTACGCATATTATTCAGTTATCTCGCTTACACTAGACATAACATTTTAAGAAATAAAAACTCACATTTTTTTCAGTGATTTTTTTGTTAAAAATAAAGAGAAAATTTGTGAAGAATTATATTAGTTACCAGTCTTGATGCAAATGTAACTAGAAGTAATTTAATAATTTATCACAGTAAAGTTTACAAGTTTGGAAACTGAAAAAGTATATTTTGTTTTGTTTAGGTATTTTTCTGCCTAACTTAAGCCCATTACTTTTAATTCCTTATGTAGAAATATAAATTATATGCATCTATATTATCTATATTATTCACCCTTTGATATTAGCTAGAAACGAACACCATTTCACCTGAAGTGTTGGTGCCTGTAAGGGATGTTATAGCACAGGTGCCTTTGAACTGTCCTTGCACATATTGTGCACTGCCTCCCTATATTGTCCAAGGTAATGTCAGCACATATAATGTTTCTCATTGCTGCTTTTGTCTCCTTAATTCCTTTATCATAAGATACATCTCCCATTTGGATACACACTTTCCTGCTGTTCTTAAATTCATCGGACTCACTATACTCATTGTTTATCTTTGTTTTTTTTCTGTATTTTATTCCCCAATTTTCACCCCAAATCCATAATAACCTCTTAGAAGCTGTGATCGACTATATTTGGTGTCAGAATTGCTTATTTCATCAATTGTATTCACTACACAAAGGAGGAAAGAGTTCTATTTGTATGACAAAGAGACTGGGTAGTTTGACCTTTGTGTGAGGACTTGGGGTTAGTGACTTCATGTATCTGCAGACAGTGTAAAGTGTTCAAAGCTTATATTTAATAATAAGATTGGGTCATGTCCATCTTTCTCTGATGTTAAGTTGTGCATCTATCAAACAATTATAAAGTCCTTTATTTTAGGTGAATTGTACTTTTTGAAAAAGGAGAGATACAAACTGTTAGGTACAATGACCTTTGACCTAGTTATTACATACTATGATATAATGTAATTTATGCCCTATCACCCATATGAAGTTCAGTAAGTGCTGATATGAATAAAACACAACCCATAATTAAAACTGTTCATTTTATTCCCAAAATGTAGTTTGGTAGTAAAGCACAAATATGAAAACAGCAGATAAAATAGTTCAAAGACTATTACATGCACATTTATATAAAACACTGCTTGGTACCTCCTAAAATTGTTTCTGACAAGCGAGACTAAGTACAAATGTTACTTGTACAGTTCCGAGTCATTTTACAGATTATTGAGAAAAACAATTAAGGTTGACTATAGGTATAACAGTACCAACTGTACAACCCCAGGTAGGTGGAGCTTAAAGTGTAGGGTGCATTCAGAAAAAAAAAGAACAGCACCAGCTGTGATTGGTGCATTATGAAAAAGTCGTACTTTCTGTTAGGATTTTTAAAAATTTTAAGCCTCTTGGCAAAATGTGAGATTAAGTTAATACATATCTAAATCATATATTTAATTTTTTTTTATTTTATGATTTGTTTTAAAAATGTTGGACACATGGGTGAAAATGGGTCTGTTGTGACTAGATAACTCATAGCCCTATTTAGTTCCAGCAGAGTTATCTCTCTTAAATGCAATGGAGTATCTGGTTTTGTTCATGTCAACTTGACAATCTAAAATTGTTCTCTGTGACAGTGTGTGACATGCATGCTGAAGTAGGATATAAACTGTATTTATTTCACAAAACATTAGCATTGAGATCTATGGAAAAATAATTGGTACCGTGATAACAGAAAGGCCGGTTTGGAAGGTTTCGCTATACTACAGACTAATTTGAGCAATTAGTGTGCCTTGCTGTCGTCCATCAGCGTGTACTTTTAGCATAAACATTACACATTCCTAACAGTATATTATTAATTAGTTTTCTGTTGCTTTACTCTTTTCCACTTTAAATGCATGCACAATATGTGCATACATACCTGTAATTTATCCTAATTCTCTCTCTCTCCACCAATATTACACATTTGTTAGGTCATCCCATATCCAAATTCAATGACACACGAATGCTATGATTATACAGTTTAAAATCTCCATCATCCGAATTCAACGAAACGCCCGTAAAATATTAATGCGATACAGAACAAGACGAATCCTGCATGTACCACCTCTAGAATTGATGGGCATCTGATTCTTTGTTTGTTCTTGCCACCATATTATGTGTCTGTTTTAAATATGTGATGTGTCTTAAATATGCGATGTGTATCAATGAAGTGTATCATTTGCAGTCAGTCTGTAACTGTAGTATTTAATATGTTGTACTTTATTATTATTATTATTATTAGTAGTAGTAGTAGTAGTAGTAGTAGTACCGTGTGTAATTAGGATTTTTAACGTAGCTTTAACAATTTTTCAGTCATATCGCTACGATGTCTGCAGTGTGGCAATTTATAGTAATTAATAGTAATGTCTAGCATTGGGCCATCATGTCGCAGACACGTAGCATGATGTCGTACCCATTCACATTATCCTGACACCAGGCCGACCTATCACTAACCTCTTATGACTCGGCCGGATTTCCAACCAGCGACATCCTACTGCCGAGGCAGACCTCCTAAACCATTAGGCCACCGGAACGGTCAGTAGTAGTAATAGTGGTAGTAGTAGTAGTAGTAGTATTAGTAGTTGTTGTTGTTATACAGGATCATCATCATTATCATCATTATTATGATTTTGACATACATCAGACAATTTTAACAAACATTGATGAGTTAAAGCTGATAAAAGAGATGTATTTTCAAAGTATACACGGTTAATCAGTAAATGCAAACATTATCAATCTCAACTACATTTCATTGCATATCTAATTAGATACAGCTCTTCTAAACAATGGTATTCTTTTGATATACCTCTATCGAACAGCTTTATATTGGTCTATACTGGAAACTTTATGTCCGTCTAAATCGAACAACTTGATATTGGTCAATAATTTGCATTGATGACGGAAAATGAAGTATTCGTTTCGAACAACGGTAATGGACGAGAATCAACACGAATTCAAATTATACCGCTAAAACGACATTGGACTAGAACACAGCAGTGAAACCATTAGGACGACATTGGACTTGACCCCAGAAATGAAACCATTAAGACGACGTTGAACTTGAATCAAGCAATGAAACCACTAAGTCGAAACTGGAATAGAAATTAGCAATGAAATCATTAAGACGACATTGTAATAGAACCTAGCAATGCAACAATAGAGACGACATTGGAATAGAGCTTAGCAATGACACTATTAAGACGACATTGGAATAGACTTAGCAATGAAACCATTAAGACAACATTGGACTAAAACTCAGCAATGAAATGATTAAGACGACATTGGACTAGAATCCAGCAATGAAATGATTAAGACGACATTAGACTAGAATCCAGCAATGAAACCATTAAGTCGACATTAGACTAGAACCCAACAATGAAACCATTAAGACGACATTGGAATAGAACCTAACACTGAAACAATTTAGACAATACTTTGCTAAATCATAAGCAGTGCGACCATTAAAACAGGAATAAAACCAAAAGGGTAACATTAGACTTGAACCCAGCAATGAAACCATTAACACGACATTGAACTAGAACTCAGCAATGAAACCATTAAGACTACATAAGACTTGAATCCAGCAATGAAACCAATAAGACGACATTGGACTTGAACCCAGCAATGAAACCAATAAGACGACATTGGACTTGAATCCAGCAATGAAACCACTAAAACGACATTTGAACAGAACCCAGCAATGAAACCATTAAGACGACATTGGACTTGAATCCAGCAATGAAACCACTAAAACGACATTTGAACAGAACCCAGCAATGAAACCATTAAGACGACATTGGACTTGAAAACTCCAATAAAACCATGGAGACGACATTGAACTTGAATCCATCAATGAAACCACTAAGATGAAATTGGAATAGAACCTAGCAATGGAAACATTAAGACAGCATTGGACTGTAACCCAGTAATTAAACCATTAAGACGATATTGAACTTGAACCTAGCAATTAACCTATAAATACGACACTGGAATAGAATCCAGCAATGAAACCATTAAGACGACATTGGACCAGAACCTAGCAATGAAACAATTAAGACGACATTGGACTTGAATTTAGCAATGAAACCAATAAGACGTCATTGGACTTGAATCCAACAATGAAACCATTGAGACGTCATTGGAATATAACCTAACCATACAACAGTTTAGATAATACTTTGCTAAATGACAAGCGATGCGACCATTAAGACGCCATGGGGCTATAACCCAGCAATAAAACCAATAGGATAACATTAGACTTGAACCTGGCAATGAAACCATTAAGACGTCATTGGAATAGAAACCAGCAATGTGACCATTAAGACGCCATGGGACTATAACCCAGCAATAAAACAAATAGGATAAAATTAGACTTGAACCCAGCAAAGATGACATTGGACTAGAACCCAGCAATTAACCCATTAAGACCACATTGCTCTTGATTCAAGCAATGCAACCATTAAGATGACATTGGACTGGAATCCAGCAATGAAAATATTAAGACGACATTGTTCTTGATTCCAGCAATGCAACCATTAAGACGACATTGGACTGGAACCAAGCAATGAAATCATTAAGACGATATTGCTCTTGAATCAAGCAATGAAACCATTAAGACGACATTGCTCTTGAATCCAGCAATGAAACCATTAAGACGCAATTAGAATAAAACTTAGCAATGAAACCATTAAGTTGACATTTGAACAGAACCAAACAATGCAATCATTAATACGACATTTGACTTGAATCAAGCAATAAAACCACTAAGTGCAGGTGCTTTCCACAATAGGTTGGGATTTACCTGCTCGTTCCTGGTGGTACTTCCATCCCTTAAAGAGGCTTTCATTTGTGATTATTACTGATGGTTTGAGCTAGTACTAGGTTTTTTCCTTATTTGCTGTTTTTCCCTTATTTCACTCTTAATTTGTCTATTTTTTTAAAAAAATATTCTCTATTAGCCCTGTTGTTTTTATAAATTCAATTATATTTTTGAATGTTGTTTCGGGGTTGTTATTTGGTAATTGAATTGTTTCTGGGTATATATATGGGGCGGCTATGATTTGTTGTTCAGATCTGAATTTGTCCCTTTCCTTCTTGGTTTTCAACAATCATTGAAGATGATTATAACGGTTTTATTTGGTTTGTTTTCCTCTTTCTTTTTGGGTTCACCAGATTGAAGCCCCCCCCCCCCCAATTAAAGAGTAAAAAGTTTTTATGGCTATGTGTGCACCCCTCGATATGTAGCTATGTGTATTATTTTTATATCTTTTAGCTACACTTACATTTAGTTTTTCCCATCGGGACTATAAAGTTTTGAAAGGGGTATTTTTGAATTTGTCCCTAGTGTTTATATAAACGATTTTCCAATGTGGGAGTTATCTACCCTCTTTCGTGTCCTTTCCTTTTGGTTTCTTGTTTGACCTTGGCTAGTGGTCTCCTATATCCTGTGTTTGCTATTGCTATTTGTGTTAATGATATTTGTCTGTGATATATATATATATATATATATATATATATATATATATATATATATATATATATATATATATATATATATATATTGTATTTTTTTAGGATAGCCTTTCTCGTTCAAATTTACCTGTTGTCCTATTTCATGAATTCAACCTCTAAATGGGTCAGCACGTTTTCTCTTTTTATAAAAATATTTTTTTTCTTTAAAATTTTGAATCTTGGTAAAGTGAGGTGTTTTATTTAGATCTTTTCTTGTGTCTCACTTTACTTTCAATATATTTATCTCATATAGTCCGCCTGCCTTGAGTCAGGGTCTGTACAAATTTATTTGGCTGTACTTCTCCCGACTCAATTTGGGTCGTCTTTAATTATTATTTATTTATCTTTTAAAAAATTCCAGAAAAATTATTTTATTTTACCTATTAAATCGGGTGCCCTCTTCAGTTCTGGATCTGAACAGGGAAAGAGTTTATGGATATAGTATCCAATTTTGTTTCATCTATCAACATATATCTAATTATATATTTTCTAAATATTTCTATCATTAATGGGGTGTTTTCCAAACTCTTCCATAGGCCTGCCCACTCCGCGTAGCGCCATGTGATATAGCCCCATGACGTCCTCATTAATGTACTTGCCCCATTGAGGTTGACTAATAAATTATATATATATATATATATATATATATATATATATATATATATATATATATATATATATATATATATATATATATATATATGTGTGTGTGTGTGTGTAAAACTAACAAGTAAAGAAGAAGTGATATGTTTAAATTGTATATTGTATACTATTTCTTAATCGTAATTACTTGTCCACATCTAAACATCGTCTTCGTTATACAGTCCGTAATTTGTCTAATTAAGTATTTTTTTTTAAATTTCCGTCTAGAAAGATTATCTGCCGTCTGTCTTATTTGTCTATCTTAACGATTTCCATTATCAGTTTGGTCCTGTCTGCCCTTGTTTTGTCACATTGAGTCATCGTGTGATTTTTTGTGAACTGGGCTTTTCTGCACAGAGGGCAGCTAACAGGGGTCCTTATCATTCGTCTTCTTAAAGTTATTTCGCCTGTAAGCCAGGCGTTGTGGAGGTACTTAAAGAGTATACTTTGTACCTTTGGTGAAGTAATGTCGGACCAATGCCTCCAAACTCTGTCCCAATTTACATATGGAAATTCTTCTTCCACCTTATTTTTTGTTAATTTAGTTTGATTTTCCCTAATCCAGTCGTAAGTCTTATCATTTTCTAGTTCCCATAATTCTTTCAGTTCCCTAAACCTATATAATAATTCTTTAGTACTCCTATATAATCGTAGTGCGACTATTATCTTACTCAATCTGTTGTTAGTGTAGATGTCTTGTCTGTTTCTCATTCCAAATCCCAGCCAAAAAATGTATTATGCTTCCCATGGTGTCTGTGGTGTGCATCCTATACTTTTAAATCTATTTAATATATTTTTATATTTTATTAGGATTGGACTGGGTAAGGCTAGTCCGCCCCTCAGTTTAGACCTATATAATAATGATTTCTGTATGTAGTGTGTCTTGAAATTCCAGATGTAATCCACTATTTCATTATCTATGGTTTCTAGTGTTTTGTTTTTAATGTCCACAGAGTTTATTTAGTATCTCAATTTAGAATACATATATGTTTTAGCAACATGTGAACGTTATATTAGACTAAGCGGCGTCAGTGCCCAGATATGTATTACATCTTTTATCTTTTGTTTTACTTTTAGGTAGTTTTCTTTCTCTTCATTTGCCCCAAAGAATATCCCTAGGGCTTTAACTCTAATTTTTACCAGGTGTGGGGTTAATCCAGGGTGATTACCTCTCCAGTTTCCTATTTTCAAAATTTCTGTTTTGTCTTGATTTATATGCGACCCCGAAGCTTTACCAAAAGCTTCGTATTCCTTTCGTAAGTGCAAAAAAGATTTTGGGTCTCTTATAAAGTTTGTACAATCATCAGCATGCTGTAGCATCTTAAATTCATCCCTCAAGTTTGGGATTTTTATTCATTGTATATTAGTGTTGTTCCTGATTTTTATACTCAGGATTTCAATAGCTATTACGTATAATAGCATTGATAGTGGGCAGCCTTGCCTCACTGATCGTTGTATTTGAAATTTTTCCGTTATCGTCCCATTTACTTGTACATTTGCAGTTATTTTATTGTACATAATCTTGATCCATTTTTGGAAGTTTATTCCAAAGCCAAATTTTTCCAGTACTTTTTGTGTGTAATTATGCTCCAATCTGGCGAAAGCTTTCTCTTGGTCGAAAAGTACCATAGCACATTTCGCGTCTGACCCATTTATGAAATCTATTATTGTCCTAATATTAAGTATGTTGTTATGTATGCTTCTACCTTTACCACCGCATGTTTGATTCGTGTTTACTATCGTGTTTATCCCGTGTTTTACCCTATTCGTTAGAATTCTACTCATTGTTTTGTAATCCGTGTTAAAAAGGGAGATGGGCCTCCAGTTTTTTAAGTCAGTTCTGTCACCTTTCCCTTTATATATGATAGTGATCAAACCCTCCCTCATAGAATCTGTCATTTTGTCATTATTTAAAAGAATAAAATTAAATAAAGTTTCTAAGATAGGTGCCACCTCACTTTGGAGTTTTTTGTAAAATTACGCCGCGAGGCCATCTCGTTCTGGGGATTTACCTTTTGCAATCTCTTTCATTGTGGTTTGCACTTCCTCCACAGAAATGAATTCATCATACAAATATTTTTGTTCTGACGAAATCTTTTCACATTGTAGTGTTTATAAGTATCGTATTATTGTTTGTGTGTCTATGTTTTGAGATGTATACAGTTTTGTATAGTAATTTTGTATTCCTTCCATAATACCTGTTTTAGTTGCCACTTCTTTCCCATTAATTATTAAAGTGTCGAGTGTTTTCTCTCCCCCTTACCTTTTTCCTGCCATTTATTTAGTCCCTTTGCCTGTTTGTATATGTGGTGAAATGTTCCCGACATTTTTTCATTCTCCTTTGTCTCCCATTCTTCTAATTTTTCTAATTGTTTTAAGTACTTATCCCTTTCCCTTGTCGTTGTGGTGTTATTATTTAGTTTTCGTTTTATTTCTGTAATTTGAATATTTTGAATGCGTTTACGCTTAGTTGATACATTGGTAGCTCTTTAACTTTCTTTTTAAATCTATCCCAATCTGCCATTATATTAGCTTTAAGTTTTCCATTTTTTTTATATTATTATTTTAGGAATTTCTTCTTTTATTTCCCTAATGAAATGTTCGTCACCCAGAATAGAGTTTAGTTTCCATTCCCCTTTTCCCATTTATTTTTATTTTTTATCACCATTTCTAATGTTGTTTGTTTTTGGTCCGAAATCTTAAATTCTATAATTTCCGCTTTTTTGTGTTTTAGGATCAAAATGTGTTACATAAAACTTATCTAATCTACTTGCCCCTTTTCCTGCTTTATTTATTCCTTTCTTTAAGTGTTCGTGTGCATATTCAGTTCTAAGTAGATTTAGTCTTCTATACACATCTGTGAGTTTATGTTCATGTAACATTTTACCAATATTTTCCCTTGACGTTAAATCCTTTGTCGTTAATTGTCCTATCCTATCCACATTTTCTCCCACCCAATTAAAGTCGCCTCCCAGTACTAGGTGCACTGTTGTGTAATTATTTAAATATTTACTTAAGTTTAGTGCAAATTCGTGATTTTCATTTCTTGTCGCAGGGTTATAAATGTTTATGAAGTGCAGCTTATCTATTTTTAGGTGTAATACCCTCCTTTTTAGATAATCCCCATCCTTAATTATTTCCCAGTTTTTCCTACTTCTGTTCATTATAATTGTTGCTACACCCGCTTTAGTGTTATTGTACTTAGCATCGTTTGTGACAAATATTGCGCCCATTTTATCTTCTAACATGCCAATCATTTGTTTGCTGAGTTTGTTGTGTGTTTCCTGAATTAGTATGAAGTCATAATGTTTTAAGGTTATCAGTTGTGCAATGTCATCATTGTCTATACCATTAGTATTTATTGATGTAATGCGGAAGTTTTGTTCTTCCATTTTTGGTTGAGTTCCTCCAGGTGGCTAAGCATTATTAATTGGAAGACTATTTAGTTCGTAATTCTCAAAGTTTTGTAATTAATAATTTAAAAAATTAAAAAATTTAATGAAGGTTGGAGCACCAGTCCCCCGTCAGTTCGTTTCCTATCGTCTATTTGTCCCCTACTGTTTGTGGTTTGAGTCGTATTTGTATTCGGTCCAGTTTCTTGTTCGTTTTTATTGTCGTGGTGGGTCGTAATTATTTGTGCTCCATTGTCTATCTCTTCATTTGAGCTGTCGGAACCCAAGATCTTCACTTTGTTTTCTCTCATTTTTTTCTTGATCTTTTTCACTTCTTTACTTTGTTGGGTGGTGGGGGTGTTTAGTACCATTGGTAATTCGTTTTCGTCACTTGACGACGACACCGATAGCGTTTTACACTTTCTTTTTCGTTGGGTGTGGATAGATGTTGATGTTAGTGGTTGTAAGCCATTTAGATCCGTTTCATCTACTTTGTCTTCTAAATCGTCACTTTTTTCTTCTTCGATTGGTAATATCTCGTACCTATTTTGGGTCTTGAGTGGTTTCGAGGGTGGCGGATTTTTTTTTGACAGTTTTCTTGGGCGTCTGGTAATCATCTACTTCAATGTTTTTTGAATCCATGTGCATTTGCATTTAGTCTTCTTCTCCTGCCCTAGGTTCTGCTTCCTGTGTGTTTGGTGGCTCTTTTTCTATTGTACTTCCTTGTTCTTTCCCCGCATAGCTGTTTGGGTCAGCTGTCCTTTTAGGCGCTTTACAATCTTTGGGTCCATGTCCCACTGTCCAACATCTTGGACAGGGTCTTTCAAGGTCGGATCCTCTGTACCAGGTACGTAATAAAAAAGCCCATCACATAAAAATATGTGGGGATTTTTTTGCTTCCTCTCTGGGTATTTGAATTATTCGATCCCCGCTATGAATACCTTCATAGCCGTAGCAGTTAGCTTTTTTGTCATTTGCGATCTTTATTTGGTGGACTATCATTAGTTTGTCTACAATTTCTTGTGTGTCCACTTCTAGAGTTAGCCCTGAAACAAAGACGTCTACCGTTTTTGCCTCTTTTTCTCTGATTATTGGTTCTGTGTCCATTATTTTAACACTACATCCTAAGATCCGTATTTCTCCTGTTTGAAATAGTTTCTTGTTTTTCTTTGGATATAGAACGTATTTATTCTGTCCTCCATATTGTAACCCTTGGATACAGTCTTTATTAATGCCCATTACTTTCATGGCAGTTAGAACTTCAGTTTGTCTTGGTAGGTGTAGCTACCCCTACAAAGTCCATGGTCTGACACCCTTCCATATGGTGAGCCACTATTCTGTTTTCCGGATTCTCCTTCAAAAAATGTGTTGAAATACTCAGTCAATTTGCTTCTTCGTCCTTCCATTGTGACGTTTATTTGTCCGTAATGTCGTCGTACTAAGGGCAAAGAATGATACTAAATATTTCCTAAATAACAATAAGATGAAACAAAATTGAAAAGCAAATGTGAAAAAACAAAATCCTAGAAAAAGGTGCTGAAAAAAAATGCTGAATATGGTGATAAACTGTCAAAAAAGAATTGCGAAATTTTGTACGCTACTAATCAGTAGTGTACATGAACGTACTCTTAGGTCATTAATGGTGAGTACTAGTCACTAATGTTCACCTGTACCTGAACAATTTGCCAAATAATCCAAAAAATCCAGGTAGTTGTTTAGTAAATTCCTGTGGTTATCGCTTTTTTGGCACCTTTGCTTCCGCTCGCTTGTTTAGGTGGCATTATATTGTTTTCCTCAACCCATTTTAATGCTTCTACGATGACCCAGAATTCAGCTGTATATATGGAGCAGTGGTCAAGATGACGACGCCCCATTTGTATATTAAGCTCAGGTATTACCATTGCTGCCGCTGTTTTGTAAGGATTTGTTATTTTAGAGCCATCTGTGTAAATTTTTAAGTAATTTTGATATTTTTTTTAATTAATTTCTTCTAAAGCTAATGTTTTTAGGTAGTTTTATTGGTTTTCTATGTATCCTTTAGTTGAAAGGGATATATTTACCATTGGTTTTATGTTACTCCAATGTTCTTTATCATATGTAAGTTTGCTCTCTGCTTGGAATATTTCTACCGGAAGTTGGTGTTTTAGTTCATGAACTAGTTTTACCATAGGGGCGGTGGTGTTTTTTTTTTTATAGAGTTTTCCTAAAGCGTATGTTACAGTTCTTGATTGCCAGGTAAGTGGGGTGGGTTTTGGGTGGGTCGAAAGTCTGGCTGCATATTTTAGGATGAGTTCCTGCCTTCTTAGATGTAACGGCAGTTCTCCAGTTAAAATATGCAGCTCAGCTGATGAGGTAGCACCAATCAGCAGAGCTGTATTCTATCTAATTTGTTTAGTTGACGTTTGGGTGCCGTGTTGCATACTTGGCACCCATAGTCAAGTTTAGATCTTATTAAAGCACAGAATAAGGTTAGAATAGTTTCCTGATTTGCACCCCACATAGTGCCTTTAAGATTTCTTAATAGGTTTACGTCCTGGTTGCATCTTTGTACTATTTTGTCAATAGGGTGCGCCCCTTTCCCATCCTTGTATAGAGTTTCTTATTTGATGTAGTGCGTTTTATATCCCCATAGGTATTTCATAATCTCGTTATCCGCTATTTTTAGATTTTCGTTTTTTATGTCTGTGTTTTTAGTATGTAGCTAAAGTGCACATACATATAATTTTAGCTACCTGAGCATGTTCCACAAGGCTGAGTGGCGTGAGAGGAGCCCAGATTTCACATTTTCATTAATCTTCTCCTTGATCATTTTTAGGTTTTTCTGTTCTTCGTTTTTCCCAAAAAAAGGCCCCTAGTGTCTTTACTCTATCATTTATCAGTTGGATCGGTAATCCATGATGTATACCACTCCAGTCTCCTATTAAAAGTATTTGTTTTATCAGTGCTATTTTTTTATCCTGATACTTTCCCGATTTCTTCAAATTCCTGTAATAGTTTAGCATAGGAATTTTTCCCTTGAACAAAGTTAGTGCAATCGTCGGCAAGTTGCAGCATATTTACTTCTTCCTTGATGTTTGAAACTTCAATCCCCTTAATTTCTGATTTTTTTCTTGTTGTATGTTGATGTTTAGAATTTCTATCGCTATTACGTATAATAGCATCGATAGTGGACATCCCTGTCTCACTGATCTTTTATGTAAATTTTCCATGTTTTCACCCCATGTATCTGTATATGTGACGTGATGTCTTTATACAGTATTTTGGTCCAATTTTGGAATCTTGCTCCAAATCCCAATTTTTCGAGTGTTTTCTCCATATAGTTTTTTTCTAATCTATCAAAAGCTTTTTCCTGAGCTGTAAGTACCATGGCACTTCTTTGTCCTGTCATATTAATATCCTCTATAATAGTTCTAATGTTTAATGTTGTTTTGTATGTTTCTTCCTTTAGCTCAACTAGTTTGGTTTATGTTAATTATTTTTAATCAATGTTTAGAAGGGAGATTTTTAGTTCTTCCATATCTCCCATCCCTTTGTATATCAGTGTTATTATCCCTTCCTTCATGTTTTTTGACATTGTGTTATTTCCTAGTGCAATGCTGTTAAACAACCAGTCTAAAACCGGCGCCAGCTCTCCACCGAATTTCTTATGAGATTCCGTGGAGAGTTCATCCCCACCCGATGAATTGTTTTTTTCTCTCCATTTTCCCTATCGTTTCTAAAATTTCTTCCTGTGTGATGAAGTCCTCGCATAGGTTTCTATGTAATGATGATATTTTATCACACTCTTGTCTTTTGTAGATATTCTTCAACAGTTGTCCCTTCTATGTTCTGCGATTTGTACAGTTCTCCGTAGTATTCTTGTATGTGGTTCAGTATTTTGTTCTTGCCTGTCGTTACCCCTTCCCCTTGTATATTTAAAGATTTTACAGTTTTTTCACCCCCTCGTCTTAATTCTTCATTGTTGTATAATCCCTCTGCATTTTTGTATAACTTTGTAAATTTCCCCGCTTTATTTTCCCTCTCTTTATTTTCCTCATTTAAACGTTTAAAAAGTGGATTCCTCCCATTTGTATATGAATCAATCGTCCCCTAAAAACGTTTCTTACTTCTAATTGTTCCCATTTTACCCCTTTCTTGTTTTTAACCGCTATTGCTACTCCTCCCCTTATATCCCTCCCTACAAAATCATTCTTTACTATAATACAATCCAATCCTTTCTCCCCTTCCTGTAATAATTCATCTGTAAAATCGTTATGTGTCTCTTGTATAAAAAGTATATCAAAGCTTCCTATTGTCTGTAGTCGTTCTATTTTTTCCTTAGTTATTCCATTTGTATTAATAGACGGTAGACGGAAGTTTGGTTCCTCCATTTAACTGTTCACTCAGGTTGTCGCTTTGAGGTCAATAGTTTAGTTTTTAATGACTATTGTATTTGTTTTATTATGGTACTTCGTTGCTTTTTCAAGGAGGCACTGGATCGTCCCAAAGTGTAGTGTTGTTGCTTTTAGACAAGTAAAAGTCACTTGTAGGTTCCGACTGATACAGGGGTGTCTCTCTCCGTCATATTGTCCGTCAGTCTTGATTCTTCTATTTCTGTTTGGTTTTCTAACTCACTTTCACTTGTTGCATTAGAGTTCTCGGGGTTCTTTAGTTCTCGTCGTTTCTTTAGGCCCGTTTTTATTTATTCTGGTGAATAGTTCAGCTTTATTCTTTTCACCTTCAGTCTCACTACTCTCATATAAATTGGGGGAAGTGCAGAAGTTGCAGGCTTTCTTTTTTTCAGTTTTGTACCCGCTACTGGTGTGGAGTGGTTTAGTGGGAACATACCCGACAATTCCAATAGTGTCATTTTATTGCTTTCCTCAGGTTCAATATTGTCGTTTCCATTGTTGGTTAGTACTTGGTATTTATTTTGTACTGGAATTTCTATCAAAGTTGCTGCTTTGTTCCATTTCTTTGGACTTTTGACCATTGTCCATCCACCTTTGTCTTCCGTCCATCCCTGTACATTTTGTTGTGTTGCTTTTGTTCCTTTGTCTGGTATATTTCTTGCAGCTACCCCTGCGTAGGTGTTAGAGATGTTAATTATATTGTTGGGTTGCTTTCTTCCTTCAGCTTGACAGTCCCATGGCCCATGGCCTAGTTGGCCACATGTTGGGCACTTTCTATCTTCTTCACAGTTCCGATACCAACTTTTAAGTCTGAATCCGAAAACCCAGAAGAAAGTAGGCAATTTTTTTTTTTTGCATCATCTCGTGTCATCGGTAGGACCCTTGCACCTGACGATATGGGGGCACATCCCCATATGGTGGCCATTTTGTGGTAGGTAACTTTCGCTTTGAATTTTTCTCGGACTTTCTCTATCAGCACCTCCGTTTCGATTGCTACAGGGAGTCCAGTTACGTGGACTTCTACCATCCTCTGTCCTATTTATCTTATGAAGTGTGGTGCTTTATTTACTGTGGCTCTCATCCTTTTGACCACCAGTGTATTGATGTCTAAGAATGGGTTGTCTTTGTTTTTAGGATAAAGCATGTATTTATTCATGCCAGCGTTTTGGAGTGCTTCTATTTCACCTATGTTAAGCTTCATTACCTCTAGCGCTGCAAGAATTTCTACTTGGCGAGGAACTTTCCTTTGTATGACAAAATCCAGTTCTTGCCACCCGTCCGGTTGGTACACATATAGTTGGTTGCCCTGTACCTTTGAAATATTTGTTTGGCTTAGATCTAGTTGTTTTGGATTCAGTCACATAGTTGAAGTGATCATTCTCATCCAAGATTTGGTCCATATTCTGTTTTTCATTCATGTCAATTTCTGGTGGTCGCACACCAGAACATTCAGAACCTATGCCCTGAAATTCCATGTTTTATGGCTAAACGAGCCGGTCAGTGTACTATTTTGAATTATTATAATGAATCTGCTATGGCTATAGAATATAAATAAATTTAATTTCCTCACTTCACTAGTGTCTAAGTATTTTTTGGATAATTTAGAAAATTTAAACAAGGTTTTGGTACAAGAAGAACAATGTTCCCTTGTACTGCACGATGTGCAAAGCTGAAAACGAAACAAACTCAGTGAGTATTGCTTACGCTGACTATAATGTATTAGTCCTATCTTTGTGATCGAGGTAATCCTGTGATTGTGATCGAAAAGACTTACTGGACTTCCGAACTACTTTTTTTAGTGCGATAGTTTAAAGCCCCATTTGTCAGCCCATTTTTCTATATTATTTAAGCTGTTTTGAATTTCAGCTGTTTCGTGAAGCAATGCAATGTACTGCGGTTATTTATAGTAGAAGAGCGGATCGAAACGGATTGAGTTCTTTCACCAATCCATTCACGCGTTTCAAAATTCAGTCACAGTGCGGAGTCTGTCTTCTAATCCAAAGTGAGTGATCTGTGACATCACATTCTCTATATAGGTGCGCTAACGTCTGTGTTCCGTGAATCGATGCGACAGTTTTCAGTCATGACGGAAACTAAGAAGATAATGAAGTAGGGTGCACCGGCAGTGGAGACAAGGAGCAATGATATAGCAGTGGCTACTAATGTGAACATAAGTTTACTTCCAGAAGAGACCGATTTTAATTGGAATTTTCTCTCTTCTTCAAAATAATTTGTTCCGGGACCAGTACCTATGTCACATTCTCCATTTTTATCACACGTTGAGGATTAGAAAGAGACAGAAAGAAGAATTGGAGAAATATTTACAGCAACAGAAAGAAGCAGAACAAGCTTTTCTCCTTGAACAACAGCAAGAAGAAGAAGCATGAAGGAAACGACAGAAAGAAGAAGAATCAGTAAAGAAAAAAGGTTTAGGAGAGAAGGAGGAAAGTAGAAGTCAAACGATAACGGTACTTTTAGACATTTTGGTTGAGTTAAGGAGTCTGAAACAAATGTATCAAACTTCTTTTATACGACCAAAGAGAAAAAGACCTTCCCGACACAAACAGCCCAACCCTGTCACTACGCCTGAGATACCAAAACTTGTGATATCTACCAAGACATCGACAGAAACCAGTCCTGAAGTAGACATTGGCCGTGGCAATGGCTTAAAATAGTTAAAGTTGATTTCATCCCGTTCCTGAGTTGTTTTTTTTTTTTTAAATTCTGAAAACAAACACCCAATGACCCTTTTCAGGGCCGCTCAAATCTTTCAAAAAGAGTATTCATTTTGCCGAAATCAATTAAAACTCAAAATCCCTTTTTAACCCCATGATATACATATATGAGTGTGTGCGTGTAGGTCCTTATTCTAAAATATATAGAGGCCAACCGAAACTAAATTTCTGGTTTCGGACGACAACGAAACCAGACCAAAAGTTATAAACTGACTTTCAGCCGAAATAGGCTTGGGTCATGATGCAATGCTACACTAATTAAAAATGAATCTAGAAGTAATCATTCAGAGCCTGCAGTAAGAGAACTTCGCTAAATGTCAAACTGCCTAGCGCCGATTGACCTGCCGAAAAGCATAGCAATAGACGCAGCACTAGCGTTGCATTCTGAAAGTTAAAATAGATCTTCGGCTGATGACCGAAAGTCAATATCAGTGTCGGCCAAAACCGAAAGCAAACCCAAAGCTAACTTTTTGACTTCGGCCGACACAGAAACTATGCCGAAAGAGGCCATTTGCCAACTTTCGGCGCCAAATCCGAAATCGAATCCGAATTTCGATCGGCCTCTAAAAAAAAAATAAAACCCAAGTGACACTTACATTTTTTCTGTCTGGTGTATTCTGGTACATGCGTTACAATCCAATATCACAACATAACATAACACAATATAACTTTACAAAGTTCAATGATTAGTCACATACCGGTAATTGGAAACAGCCACATCAAGCGAGAAATTCAAAATGACAACATGATAGTACTAATAATAGTACCCTATTAATACCACAACATATAAAGTTGAGGCTACGACATCATAGCTAGCCACAGGAAAGATGGTTGTGATATTCCAGGTGGATTTACAAGTCTCCAAACATATGATTTGCTCAGGAAATATAATCTACATGTCACTAAACATAACCATTCAGCTGGTACATGGCGATATCGCAAATTAACCATGTTGCACCTAAGTAATGTCGCACACTAATCAAGTTATGTTGCACCCAATGCTAAAGTTATGTTAAGTTTTGATGTCTTACAATAAAAAAGAATGTACAGTGAAACGAACGAAAATAAAAGATGCATATAAATTCTTAACTAAAATAGTAGACGTCAAAATGAAATGATAGAATGATTCAAAAAATGAGAAGATATATAAATAGAAGAATTGCGAAATAAAAGATGCCAATTACCACAATGAACAAAGGTTGCTTTTTAATATGGTCTTTTAGCTTATTTTTTCCCCTAAAGTCTTCATTTGCTTTAACTTCTATATCTGGTTAAACATCTTATCTTTCAGTGTTATTTCATACATATTTATATGAGCAGAGCAACATAGTTTTGAGTATACGGTTCTGAGTATGCATCACATTGAGCACACTAGTATTCTTATGTTTGCTGTAAATCAGGCCCATTTAAATTGCTGCAAGCAGACAACATCTGGGATTGATTGATTGATTGATTGATATTTAACGGCGCACCAGCACTTTTAGGCTATTTATCGCCATACAACAGTTTGTATTTAAACATGGTTAAAAATACTAAAGGCTTAATATCGACCAGCGATATAAAAAACCAGATAGTTCAATATAAAATGATAAGTTGTTGGTAACAGTAAAATATGAAGCTTCCCAATCAACGGGAGATGTAAATGGTGTATGTTGATGAAAACATGTCGTAAAATAATGGGCGGTATTTGCATTAAATAAAAATGCACTAGGTGATGACATACAAGTTAAAGTTTAAGATAAAGATTTACTTCCTTCAGGAAATCTAAAATACAATTGATACAGTATCAAAAAGTTCCTTCATGTCAACGACAACATCTGGGAAATGGTCATGTTTCCGTCGTTAAAATTGTCCCAGAAGCAACAGTTTTGCTTGCATTTCTTTGTATATTTTTTTTATCGCTTTTAGTCTATTTTAGTAAATTTTATAATAATAAAAATGGGTCAGATTTCTCATTTCTGAGGAGAGAAAAGCCCCGAAAATGTACTAAAATATGATAAAATGAACACTTTTTCACTGAAGTAACAAAATTTCTTCCCCAAAATATTTTTATATATTTTATTTGTATTTTAGTTTTTAATGATAAAATTGACTAGCAAATGATTAAATTAACACTTTTAAAAAATAAAATAAAAATTTTTCCTAAAAAATATTGTTATATATATACATATATATTTATTTTTATGATAAAATTTACCAAAATTAATTAAATTAAACTTTTCACCTTTAAACCTTTAACAAAATTTCTTTCTAAAAATATTCTGTGTTATATATATATATATATATATATATATATATATATATATATATATATATATATATATATATATATATATATATATATATATATATATAATTCTGATTATATAATTTTTTCGTTAATTTTCTTTGAAAAATCCGAGATTTTTAGTCAAAATTTATCTTTTTTCACTGATTTTAGTCGACGTGTCAAACAAGTCAATCTAAATACAGATTTTCGTCGGGTCAAACCTCGAGCGATTCTCTAAATGAATTATCGATCAATCGATACATTTTTGTATAACACACCCAAAAATAACGTTTTTCATGTTGGTTTTCTGTGGTCAGCTTTTTATATACTGATTTTCGAATTTAAAAGAGAGAATCTATCGATTTCTCGATAAATCATTTAGAGAATCGATGGGTTTCTTACTCTCAAGAATTACAAAATCTGACAGATTTTCTTTGAGAATTCAGTGAAAAAGCTATGAAATCTGACTAAAAATATCGAATTAGTGATATATAAAAAATCAGAAAAAATAAAATAGTTCAGATAAACTAAAATTCATTATTATAAAAATAATGTCCGTAGTTTCCCAAAATCAAGAGTAAAACTCTTTGGATCATGCTATCAAATCAAAATGTAATATATAATACTAAAATGTAATGAAAATCGTGATGATTAAAAAATCTGATTTTAAGTTCAGATCTATATTAAGAAATTCTCCGCGTAATTCTAAAATATTTTTCTTTTTCTACAATATTTTACTTTTTCGGAAATATTTTATAATTTATGATTTTTATATTTTCTGAAATATTTTGAAATTTTGTTTTTTTTTTATGAATCGCTTTTGTCAACCTATTTTAGTCGCATTTTTATCAATAAAAATCAACAAAAGTTTTAAAAAAATCGTGACAGTCACCCACCCCCCTATTTCCTGCGTTTCTCTAATTGATTTTTTTTAATTATGTTTGTCTCAACTATGTTGAAAAACCGCTAAAATGAATCATCTTGTATTATATTGCAACCAAAAATCATAAAATAAGTTAGAGAAAAGGGTGTTGGGGTTATGTTCCTCGACAATGTAAAAAATCTGACGGATTTTACTTAACAATTTTACACACACACACACACACACACACACACACACACACACACACACACACACACAGAGCATCATAATAAAATAAATCTGATTTCACTCTGAGGTTGAAAATCAAAGATTTACGATTTTACGTACAGATTTATATTAAGAACTGTTCCACGTACATCAATTAAGGTTCCGATCTGGTCAGTAAGTTTGAAATTTATTCTCGTCAAAAATGAATTATGACACAGTGTGTGTGTGTGTGTGTGTGTGTGTGTGTGTGTGTGTGTGTGTGTGTGTGATTAGGATTTTTAACGTAGCTTTTACAATGTTTCAGTCATACCGCGACGATATCTGCAATGAGGCAGTTTATAGTGATGTCTAGCACTGGGGAATAATGCCGCATTCATGTAGCATGATGTCCCACCCAGTCACATTATCCTGACACCAGGCCGACCAGTCCTAACACTAACCTCTTAATGCTGAGCGCCATGCGAGGCAGCTGTTAGTACCATTTTTGTAAGTCTTTGGTACGACTCTCCCGGGGATCGAACCCACGACCTTCCGCTTCCGAGGCGGACGCTCTAACCACTAGGCCACCGGAGTGGTCGATTATTGGTTCTTGTACAATCAAATACCCAGGAGGTACTTAAGGGGTTAATGTATACAAAATATATCCCTGCTGCGCCTAAATGTATATTTCAGTATTTGTATGATAACTTACATCAATTACATTACATACAAGACTGACTGCGATCACCGAGGTTTTATTGGCGATTCCCGGTAATATACGTTTTTCCACCACGGTGTGGATCATTGTCATGTTAGAGAATAACTGGCGGTGGACCTTTTCTTTTCTCCCCGACTCGACAATCTTAGGAAAGTTTTCATTGATAATATTATTGAGTGATTTCTTTAGTCCATCAGTAGCAAATTCTGGTAATACAAATGTTGGTAATTGGATTCTGTGATCGCGTAGTGTCTTAGAAACAACTTTTTGAATGTTCTTATGCTTGGAAATGGGAATCTGATATCTTTTATGGTGACAAAAGTCAAATACATACACAACAATTTGTTTATTATAAACCCGAGGTCTGATGCAACCTGGTTAAGATTTTGTATTGAGTCAGTGATCTTTTGCTTGTATCATGGATGTAATATTGTAATGTTGTGCGAAAATAGAAAATGAATTTTGTCATTTATTGCCTACTTTTCATATTCAGACTTAATTATGTAGGAAAATGATTTTTTTTAATTGATGAAATATTTATACTCCTCGTCTATATTTGATAAATCTCAGTTATCTAATAACCTAGGATGTCTTGTGCCATCAAACCTAGTATAATAAAATATGTATGTTATTTTGCACAGATGAGTTTTTCGATATTTTGGAAGTTTTATCATTACAAAATTTTCGTTAGTGATAAAATTATCTCGTCGCGGTTCTGGTGGTCTATGATATTCTGGTGCTACTTCAGGCCAACCTAAAACATCTAATTGATAATTGATAAATATCAAAAGCATAATCTTGCGAATATATAGATCTGGCTTGGCTGACAAAGTTGGTCTGTGAACAGTAATAGCTATTTTTGTTAATTCTTTTTCTGAATCAGATTTAATTCTGCGCTGAAATTCATAATTTTTTTTGTTCGTTTATTTGTTTGTATTCCAACAACTATTCAATCGGGTCTTCCATCTGGTCTATTTTTATTTGCAAATACATGTGAATTATTCGATTGTAGACTCCCAGATAATTTTGACCAGATATTTAGCCAACTGTAATATTCTCGTAATTAGGTTAATGCGACTTCTTTTACTGAAATTGCAGTTGGAAAATTTATGCTAAATTCAGGGTTAGCGGAACTTATTGATATCATTATTGTCTTTGGTGGAGTTGTATTAACTACGATCTGTTGCAGTAGTTATGGCAACATTATTATTATTATTATTATTATTATTATTATTATTATTATTATTATTATTATTATTATTATTATTATTATTATTATTATTATTATTATTATTATTATTATTATTATTATTATTATTATTATCTAAGTCAGATGTCGTTGCTTCGTCGCAAATATTAATCATTTCTGTCAACTCGCTATCTGCTATTACTCCGTTGTTAACTCCTGATGATATCAGCAAGATAATTTGGAATGTACGGCCGCCGCTGTATGTAGCTTCATTAGATACGCGTGTAGCTTATTCTGGCTTCATGTAGATTTTTTTTGTTCCAGTTATATTAAGAACACCAGTAACTGTTGTTGCAGATGATACACAAATTGTGACAACTACTGCCATTGTTGATTGCAATACACCTGTTCCAGCAATAACAGCTTACACCGAATACACAATTATATCAATTATGATTACACGTCTGCGATATTTGTTTATTTTTATTAGATACATGTCAATGATATTTGTTAGTTTAGTTTGTAATTCATGCACTTGATTGTATCAATACTGCTGCACGTTGATTGGACAACTCATTATATTGTGAGCGTAAATTAATTACAAATTCTGCATACCACGTGAGTGACGCTGATGCTAAATTACGACTGTTGAGGGTTATTCTAAATGTTTCAGTGGATCCATTTTCTTTTATTGCACTGACATTATTAACGCCGGCAGATCTACTTGAGGATACATTAAACTGTAAAGGTGAATTCATATTTAATCTTAAACAGATGCAGTTACTTGAACGGTGCTTTTTTATGTGTCCAGATGAAAGATCCCTATTATATCTAGTACACGGTATTGATATTTTGTTTCAGTGAAAATTTTTAATCTTATCAAGTCTTTCAGTAAAAGAAGGAAAATCGCTTATAATATTATCGTGTGTTTTCTTAATCGTGCCATTACTCATCTTGATATTTAAAAAAATCATGACAACGGTCAACGGAGTACCAAAGACGTTATTTGTAATTTCATCAATTTTTTAAAAAAAAATTCTACAAAGATTTGCAAACGAGCTTACATGAACGTCGTACTCGTTCAGCAGAGTTGATAATTTATTGTCTACGTTGCTATAGTTAACGTCTACACAATTTATTGTTGACTTGTCCTTGTCGGATACTGGAACTTCAAGTACAGCTACTTTATTTCCGTTCATGTTGAGTTCGTCCATCATTGTATAACCAGATTTTTGCACTAGAGCGCAACTATTATCTGATATCGTTGATATAAGAATACCGGGTTTAATTTTTCCGTTATTATCAAACACAGCTATACTGAGTTCGGTTACTCCATTGATTCTGACAATAATATCCTGTAATGAAAGATTGCTCGCTTTAATTTTCCTTGCTTTTTCTGAAATAAAACCATTTCGTTTGGATCTACATTTTCAAGATTTCGTAATTCGGATATATTTCATCGTTCATGATTCGTTTTGCACTCTCATGTGATATTTTGCAGAGGGTTTTTGTTTCGAGAAAGATCTCTCGTAAATATCTACTGGTGCCATTCCTACAGCTGTTCTGACAGCTCCGATGGCATCAACGTTTGGAAGAGCACGGGCTACAGCGGCAATTAATGCTGTATTGCCACGAGGAGTGGAAATATACTGCCAAATTAAATCATATTTTTAATAGCACTGGGTGAAAGAACTCCTGTTTTTATTCCAAGGCTTTTTTTAAAAAAAATGTTTAAGTGGATTTTTGGTTAATTATAATTTGTTTCGACCGCCAATATAAACAGGATCTTTGGTTAGTGATATTTTTGTTCCGCATTTACTCGTGAGTTTTGATTGTAATTGTTTCACCTAACCGGAATGTCAGAGTGACATTATGCGACATTTTTATAATACGATAAGTAATTTAATTACATGTTAAAAAATATCACATATTTTCCACTGGAGCGTCAATTATAATTACCTTCATTCTTCCACCAGTGCCTTCAAGTAACATTGATTTATCTGAAAGAATAACTGCGATTGTCTGTAAATAAAACAACCAGATGGATTACCATTAGCTCTAAAGTGTACATCAACGACAGATGTTCCAATTGAAAATAAATGATCGGATATATATTTCTAAAATCTAACTATGACATTTGCAGAACGGTGTATATCTGATCACGTCCCATAAATATCATTAAACGTGCTATGTAGTTATTTTCAAAATTTAAAGTTATATCTTCAGATGGTTCTTGATGTCCATTTATCCGTAAAAAAAACTCACTAGTATTAAAATTGTAAAATATCATATGACTATGTTCTTGCTTATTGAATCGTTCAGCATTTTGTAAAGCGATAAATATGCGCCGTTGTGCAGAAACTCCTTGTAGTGAAGCGATGTGCCATGTAAATAGCCAACTAATATTACTCTGAATGCTATATCTTGTCATTGTCAACCATATCATCAATGATTTACCACCTGAATCCATAAAGGAAAGCATTCTCCCCCCAGCAAGCTATGGGGTCATTGCTGCATCTATAATGAAAGTTTAAATAAAATTACTTTACCTTCAGCAACAGCGGCTGGTAGCCTAATTGCATCAATATCGTTACCCTTTCTCACAGTACAAATGTATGTTTGCTCCGAAGATAACGTTTCTGACATTTCTACAAATTCCAATGATATGAGATAATGGAACATCGCAAGAAAATCTTTTAGGACCATCTTTCAACAAATTTAACCAAATATGTAATTGGTCTGGTGTTAATAATCATGTTTTCTGCATCAATAACAGTAGCACCTGCATAATTTCTTGGTCGTCTTGTAGCATTTTAGTTACTTACCGGATGATCAGTGTTATCCTTGGCGAACATCATTGACGGTCCAGAATGATCTAGTATAATCCATCTGCATATCTTGCTAAATACATTATCGTTGTAGCAGAATCAACATCTTTTTTAATTGTTTCAATATTTCTTTCATCAATCATGTAAGTGGCACTATCAAATAACGCCAAAATAGCATTATTAATAAACCCAACTATGACATCTCCATACGTTATATTGGCGGCGACGTCTGTTACAAAGTCTCCTTCTACATCAATAAAGCCTCAGCGGTACAAACATATATGCTTGTATCTTGAACCTATATTTCAATTCGATCTCGTTTATTTGGATGTCTTGCGTCATAAGAATAAAACTGATAATCACGTATCGATTTATCTTTGAGAACAGGTGTGTCTATATCGAATGCCGGATCAGATGCACGTTTGAACATTTTATTATCATTTCCATTATCTAAATCATGGTCGTCTAACATGAACACCACTTCCTGAAATAAAACTTGTATTTGTTTTGTTACGTCTCTTGGATTTAAATTATTTATTTTTTTAATTGTTAAATCCAAATTTGTCATTTAGGGTTAAATATTCATTAATTGGGAGATTTTTTTTCTAGAAAGTTCAAGCTGACCATCCTTTAACTGTAAACAAGTTTTTGACCTTGGCTTGTTGAACTAATTCCTGACTCTGCTTTAGACATTGTCAACAAGCTTCTAAAACTATTGATTAATTTCAAGGACAACTTTTTATTTTTAGTTCTTGGGGGTAGGAAATATCTAGAGTACGTGATTTAGTGAAGGCAGACTCTTTCTGTGACCTTCCATGAACTTCTATGAAATCACGCGATCACTTGTTTACTTAAAAAAAAACAGGTATATGAACTGTTGTTTGGAATAGAAGAGTTCAGTAGAATCTGGGCTTTAAAGTTAACAGTTGTGTATTTATGTTTTAGTTATAATTTTAATTATCTTGTTCTGGACATTGTGTCAATTCATTGAAGAAAGAGGATTTATTTATCTATTTGGAGGAGAAAACATGTGCTCATAATTCATTTGGATGATAATAAAACAAGAACTACATCACGTGACATTGTCAGCCATTTTGGATTACATCGTCAAAATTCGAACCTGGAACTATTAGAACATTTATTTATCAGGACTCTTGTAATTCCATTAGTGGATTATTTTTGTGAATTCTATATTGGATTAATGTTGGATTTGATTCTCTAAAACCGTAAGTTTATTTACTTTATGAAAATAATTGTACTTAATAAGCTCATTCTTCAAGTTATACAAGCTTGTTAGTTTTCACTCTTAGCAGCAGAGAGGGTGAACCATACAAATTTCCGAGCGTCGATTCGGAAATCTGAGGCTTCTACCAAATAGTAAAAAAAAATGGCGTCTATTCGATAAAATAAGATTTCCTTATATACGCCAACGTCGTTGTCATTCACCCTCTCTGCTGCTGGAACTTTCAGTTCTGGGTTAATAATTCTTTCACGAGTTCAACCAAATATTTGATCGAGTCCGATACGATATCGTGTCCGAGGATCATGTAAATTTATTGTTATAAATCCGTGCGGAGTCGACTGAGCGTTCCTAAATAAATTTTTAAATTGATTGAAGTCCATATCAGAGCACCATGTCTTCCAAATATTTCTAAGAGTATGAGTATCAACGCCGTTAAATACACACAGTAGGTTATAGTTGTCTCTAATCACTTTTGGAATCTGAGTGTATCGTTGAGTGACATATATCACGTCAGTGTTTTTGTGACGCCCACGGGAAAAGATCCTAGCTGGGTTTTTTTTGATTGTCTAACATCACATCGTCGTATACGACTAAATTGTTAATGTTCCCATCAAGGTCATCCACGGATGGCGCCTCGTCAATATCAGTTATAAAATCAATGGCGTTTTCACCCTTAATTTCTGATGCATTCTCGTTAAAATCTTTTAGCACTTCATAGCATCGTTGATCATCTACGCTAGGGGAAATTAAATACAACCTATCCCACTTCATCCATCTCATTATTAAATTGAGCAACAATTGCGTTTTACCGGATCCAGATGGCCCGATTATAATCATCCGGATAGAGTTTTGTAGCGCTACATGATGCTTAACCGGTTCTCTTGCTTTAGTCGCTGAAAAATCAATTATATCCATATTTCTATACATAAATTATGGATCTATATTGTGTGAAGTGTAAAACGCGTACTGGCACAGATGACTTGACGACGATTACAACTAAAAATAACCGATCAGCGCTTTCTGGTAAATGCGTACAATGTGGTACAAAGAAATTTAGATTTGTGTCTATTAGATCTGATTAAAAAAAAACGAGGAGGTGATATCGCAGCCAAATTGGCAAAACTCCCTGGAACCCCATGGGCAAAGTACCCCGGAGAAAAGCACCTTCCGGCATATAGCTACTGTGGACCGGGAACCAGACTTGATATCAGACTCAATGATCAAAATCAGCCCCGACCCGGTGAAGAACCAATAAACGCCATTGATAAGGCCTGTCACCTTCATGATGCTGCTTATAAAAGCAGCAATCTTCAAAACAGGCATCTAGCAGATGTGAAATTAATTCATGCGTTAAATGCTATTTCTGATAAATCCTTCAAAGAAAAATTGGCTTCCTTTTTGATAAAATCGGCTATGAAAGGTAAATTGATGTTAGGTGCCGGTAATTAATAATATGGAATCAATTTATTATTCCCCAATAGGATACTGGAGGGGTAAATCAGCAATCAATAAACTCGCTAGCGCTGCAAAAGTGAAAAAGGCTACTGCGGCTAATTGGTTATCCAAACAGGCACTATGGCAGATTTATCTACCACCGCCTAAACAGATTAATTTCTCGCATTTTGATGTGACCGCTCCTAATGAAGTTCATCAGGCTGATATATTATTTCTGCCACATGATGGTGGTTACAAATACGCATTAACCGTAGTTGACGTTGCGAGTCGATACAAAGAAGCAGAACCGCTGAAGACAAAATCATCAACTGAAGTCGCTTCTGCATTTGAAAGGATTTATCGAAGGGGTGCTCTGAGTTGGCCAAATCTGTTACAGGTTGATCCTGGCAAGGAATTTCAAGGCGCTGTTTTATCAATAATGAAGCATCACAATGTCACCATCAGACGGGGGCATACTGCGTTACATCGCGATCAGGCAATTGTTGAACGATTTAATCGGACACTTGCTGAGCGGTTATTTGGATATCAATACGCGAAGGAGTTTATTCAGGATAAAAGATCCCGTGAATGGGTTAAGAGATTACCAGCTGTGATTACCGCACTGAATAACGAGATTACTAGAACAATTAATTTGAAACCTATCAACGCGATTAAAAAGAAGTCTATACCCGTACAACCACAAAAAGATTTCAACGAACCAATTCTTGGTAGTAATGTCACTGTAAGGTATTTATACGAACCAGGAGAGCTGGAAGGTGGCAGAAAAAGTGCTACTGATCCTATTTGGAGTGTCACCGTACATAAAATATCCGGCATAACACGATCAACTGGTAGACCAGAAATCTATAAACTGGATTCAACTGCTCCTCAGCGAGGATTTACTCGACAACAACTACAGGTAATTTCCGAGGATACTCAATTACCACCGCGTGGTCTTAACTAGCACCCCCCAGAGGCATTGTGCTGGCACCCCGGCGTCTGTTGCACTCAAGACAAGTCAACATAACGTTATCTCTGATATGACCTACGCTGCTATTCTTTCTGTCTACGGTAAATTGGCGAGGATCTTTATTCGACCGACTCCAACGCATTATACAATTGCAACTCGCGCAGTGATTATTCTGTTGTTGCTTCAGCGTAATTATTAATTCAGCATCAATATCAAATTCTCTATTATTTTTTTTATCCTGTTGTTTATAACCAGAGAGTTTTTTTCTGATTATATCCTTGATGTTGTCGGCGCTGATTGAAGTGTCATTATCATCACCAATGATTTCATCATCGCCTGACTCTGTCAGGACAATTCTTCGGAGTTGATTTATACTTCGTACTCTGGATACTGCGAGATAAACTAAATTCGACCATTCGATGTGATTATCCACCATCCAAACAATTGTGTCCGATATAGTCAATCCCTGTGAAGAATGTATCGTCGCTGCGTATCATAGCGTCCATAGGGATTTATTAGCACGCATTGCATCTTCAACGACGCTGATATCAACCAGCACAATATCATTTAATACGAGAATTTGTTTTTCACTCTGTCCTGGAATATCAACTTCGATATTCTGCTTTCGTGTATCCGAAGGTCTATAACAGAGTGGTACTGGAAGTGGTGCAAATCTTTCTTTATGCAATACAAATAACTTCATCTGAAGTGTGTCTCTGACTATTTTTCTACTTGCAATTATCAAATCGTTTGGTCTCCACGTTTCCCAAAAATCATTCATTGGAGTCTCTGAAATCACCTCACGGGCTATTTCACACTGGATCCTATCCGGTTGTAGTCTAATTAGCGCTTTGAATTCTCGTAATCGTTCATCAAGTGATTTATAATCAGTGTTAATTTCTTCATAATAGTCTACAAAACCCTTTAGCCATTCATGTGGGGATGCACCGATAAATGGCGGTGGTTGGCCGTGATCACCGCACATGACGACTTTTGTGTTTTTGTTTAACAACCACTCGAGAAATGTTTGTAATACATCTAATGACACTGTGCATATTTCATCCCAAATTATGATTTCAGGAATGAATTTATCACCCATTTGATCAGGGGTCCATTTGCCACCCTTCCATCGAAAAAAACTGTGATAAGTACAGGCATTTACCCCTCTTTGTATCATTTCTCTGGCGAGTCTGTGAGTTGGTGTTAACACAATCATGTTTGACCGACGAAATAATTCGATTGCACGAGTTGTCTTTCCTGATCCACCACAACCGTTTAAATAAACTGTCTGATATCTACATATTGGATCAGAGACCGGTGGTGCATTAGAAAATTCTGATTGAATTTCAATACGGTTACACGAAAGATATTTATTATCCATGGCAACATCTGCGGATTCACAATACTCATGTAGCGTTTCCTTTTTAAATCTCCAACACCCCCACGCTTCCTCCGGATCTGTGAATGCCGCTACAGCTGATTTGTATTTCTCGTGGATATACATAGAATTAGTGGCTACTCTAACCACGGCATTAGGAAATCTATTTAACATCGAAAATAGATTAATACAAGCATAGGCTAGCATAGAACCTCTCAAATGTGTGTACTGGGAATTATATCCATCACAGTAGGTAACAACCGTACCCAATTTCTCACCATTGGATAGAAAAGCATCCTTACGGGATACAAGTTTTCCCTGTTTCGTTAAATCCGTTACAATAAAATCGTATTCAGCGACGTCTATAATCAACCGCGAAGAATATTTTGCATTGTCGTATCTTCCACCCTGGGTAAATTTACCGATTATTCTTCGTCCAAAATCTTTTGCTTGTCCGCTTTTAATTTCAAATAACTTCTTAGACCAATTCATGACTTCTTCCTCGCTTAAATCTGGAAACTGTTTTCGCTGTTCGCTAATTATTCTATCTAGATCGGGTTGTGGTAGCCAAACTTCTTTCTGAGCTCGATAGGATATAATAGCTTCGGAAACAATCAACGATATTAGCATACCACAATCGATCATATATCGTAGTAACACTACTGGCATCCAGGCCTTTTCAGATAGGTGTCTACCAAGCCAAAGATAACTACACGGATGTAACCCTGTAGCGAATTCGAATGATATCACACGAGCGAATCCAGTTAAATCAAAATCAGGCAATGGACCATTAATCGCAACACGAGTCATTTCATGCGTGGGGTGTCCAAATCGTTTAAAATACTCAGCGCATTCTCCATACCCGAGAAAACTTCCAGGATAACACGCGGATATATCAATTGAAATCATACCATCACGTGAGTATTTTGTATTCCACAGTCCTCCATGACCGAATGCGACGCAGCTCGATTTAACGTCCTCGAGAAAATCACTTCGTGTTGGACGCCATGAGTTTTTTTCTCTTGCGAAGTGAGCTACCACTGATGGAATAGTAAAACTATCCGTGAGTAGTTTTTCATGGGAACTCTCCGGTGAAAAATCACTAGCGATTTTTCTCATTCTGTTATCTAATTCTTCAACGCGATATAATTCACCATTTGGTCTTATAAATTGATCAAATCCTATTTCGGGATCTTCATCACTTCTAAGTAACCACACTGACACAGGGTCCTCTTTACACAACGCATGAATAGCATCGAATAATTTCTCTTCATAGAAAACATCCCCGACGAACTCCTCGGGGATATATCTCACGGTTCGTTCTCGTGGAAATATTGTTACCGCAGGTGTCCACGCGTGTTTGTTATGATCAATAATTTGTATTGGCGCTCCATTTTTGTTATATTTCGGTTCGTATAAAACCTCTCCGGTTATCGTCATAACGGTTATTGGGAATCTTAACGATGTTTCTAATTTAGCTATATCAGAAATCTTTGCACCGTGCTGTTTCACTGTCAGTTCCCATTCGGTTATTTTCCTACGTCGCAGATCAGTTAGTTTATTTCCTCGGGATGCATTTGTGAAGTGTTCCATTACCCGTGTTGCTACACAATTGAGCCTTGACGAAGTCAACGGTGAATATTTCATAGGAGCTAGTTTTGCGATATCGGGTTTATTATTTAACGGATATACCCCATAAACGATTGCTGTTACAGGATAAGATCTCTCGTAGTATGGTTTTTCGATTCCAGTTAGAATTCCTGGTTTGGAATCTCTACTCACAATGACAGTTTTTTTATTCCTGAGGATTGGTTCAAATTTATCCCTGATAATCCATTTACCTTCGACTTCGATAATGAATTTTATTTTGAAAAAATACTTCTGTTGAGAATTGCTTTGTTTGGGAATAGCTTTGCAATTTACCTTTGGATTTCCATCTTTGATTTTCCATGATAAAATTCTTTGAATTCCCCCTTTGGATTTCCAACCCGTTGGCTCGCCAAGGTGTGAAATCACCTCAGCTGCTCTTTCATCGTTCATAGTAGCATCGATGTTGGGTACATTAACATCATCATTGATAATTCGAAATGTCGACCAACAGTATGCTGCACCGTCTCGGTAGAATTCATTAAAACACTCCCTGATTTTACTTAGTATAGTTCTATCACCGATTAGACGTTTTGGTGTATCAGAGACTCTATCGAGATTGAATTTAGTATTTTTCCAGGGCTTAATTTTCGATAATCTCTTGAACTCCTTATCGAGATTGAATTCAACATTTTTCCAGGGCTTAATTTTCGATAATCTTTGGAACTCATTATCGAGATTGAATTTAGTATTTTTCCAGGGCTTAATTTTCGATAATCTCTTGAACTCCTTATCGAGATTGAATTCAACATTTTTCCAGGGCTTAATTTTCGATAATCTTTGGAACTCATTATCGAGATTGAATTTAGTATTTTTCCAGGGCTTAATTTTCGATAATCTTTGGAACTCATTATCGAGATTGAATTTAACATTTTTCCAGGGCTTAATTTTCGATAATCTTTGGAACTCATTATCGAGATTGAATTTAGTATTTTTCCAGGGCTTAATTTTCGATAATCTTTGGAACTCATTATCGAGATTGAATTTAGCATTTTTCCAGGGCTTAATTTTCGATAATCTTTGGAACTCATTATCGAGATTGAATTTAACATTTTTCCAGGGTTTAATTTTCGATAATCTTTGGAACTCATTATCGAGATTGAATTTAACATTTTTCCAGGGTTTAATTTTCGATAATCTTTGGAACTCATTATCGAGATTGAATTTAACATTTTTCCAGGGTTTAATTTTCGATAATCTTTGGAACTCCTTCAGTATATTTCTATCACGAATTCTACTCTTTGGTGTATCGAGATTGAATTTAACATTTTTCCAGGGCTTAATTTTCGATAATCTCTTGAACTCCTCCATACTATAATTAAAACAAGCATTTAAATGAAAGATTTATATATAATGAATCACTGCAAATGGCTTATGATTGTATCAACGACACCGTGTAACAAATCATGCAGAAGCAAATTCTGTGGGTATCATATGCAAAGTTTTCGTCGTGGAAGCCTTGGTCCGTTACCTTGCATACGATGTGGGGTTGGGGTCAGGGGAAAATCGCAACTGTGTTTGAATAGAGGGTGGCAAACGATACAGGGAATTGAAGCGTTATTATGACAAAAGAATCAAAAATGGAAAATCATATGAATTTTCAATCAAAAATTCTGACCTTGACTCTGTCCCTGACAAAGTCCCTGACCCTGACACTGTCAGAGTCATGGTTAAAGTCATAAGAACACCTCAAGACTATATTGAAAGATTTATTATTAAACCAAACAATGAATTAGACAAAGAATAGTATAGTATATAATGAACCAAGAATTCAGACCGCATCCCTTGATTACAAATTATGAAGCATCCAGTGATGGTACTGTCAGACACTGTAGACTGAAGAAACCAGTTGGTGTTGTGAGTAATCACGGGTATTTGAAGTTTACTGTTGGTGGGGGAAAAGAAAAGAAAACTTATCTCAATCATCGTTTCGCGTATGAATGTTTCAATGGATTGATCGAGGATGATTCTGTTATTAATCATAAAGATTCTAATCCAAGAAACAATTCTTTATCAAATCTGCAAGCTGTTACACAAAGTGAGAATATCAAACGAGGAAAGACTGGGACTTGCAAAACGGTTGGGAAGAGACCCGTAAAATCTTTGAATACAATAACTAATGAAGAAAAAATATTCCAATAAATGAATGAAGCCAGTAGGCACTTCGGTATTTGTAGAGCCTCAGTACGATTCGTTGCAGAGGGGATTTATCGATCGGCGATTTCAAAAAAGACCGAACAGAGAATTCAATTTATTTATGTCTGATGCGTCATATTTTTCATTTAGAAGCATATCATTATCATAGAATATGAATTCTGAAAATACGAATAGCATTATATCCGAGATTTCAAAATTGAAAAATCAGGATATCAAACTATCAGATGGCTTAAATCCTGATCAAATCATGTCGGATTATCAGGATATAGAATACGGAGTTAACACTAACAAGTATATGCTACCCAAGAAATACGCGTTCATCAAGAGAATTCAGAATTCTATTCGAGACTCTCTTTCATTTTCCAGTGACGTGTGTTCGTCCCGTTATATACTATCGTAGAAGGAATACGAAAAGAATTAGGTAACGAATACGAATTGAAAAAAGATATCAATTCTAAAGTTAGAAACATACGAGCGTTAATTCAAGAATATGAACGATTTTGACCGTGACCAACCCTCAAAGAGATTTTCATTTTTTTTTAGCATTTTTTGATTGAATGTCAAAATCATCTCACAGGTTAGTAATAATTTTTTATTTTTGTTAAAACTGTTCAAGTTTTAACAATTTTTGTGTATTCTCACCTACCCGCGATGAAAAAAACATAGTTTTCAAGATAAAATTGCTCAAACAGGTCAGACATTTCATGGTTTCTGAGGGCGAAAACCCGAGGTTTTTTACACAGGATTTTCGAGATTTTTTATCAGATTACACTTTTTAGCCATAATTCGTATCAAATTTTCATTTTTTTTAGCATTTTTTGATTGAAATTCATGTAAGATTTGCTTGATTTAGCCCTTTTTGATAAAAAAAATCTCGAAAATCCTGTGTAAAAAACCTCGGGTTTTCGCCCTCAGAATTTGACATGTCAAATGTTTTCGTTTGTTAGGTCAGGTTCGGGAAAATTGTTTTACAATTGAAAAATTGTTTCTGATTTCAAATAATGGTCAACTAGATTGGCTCGTGAACGACTGGATGCAATCAGGGGATTTATACCAATTCGCGACTCTGTAAGAAATAAACTGCAACAACGACAGAGTCTTCAGACTGATTTTGCTGCGGGATCCGAAGAATTGTTTAAACCAGTAACCACAGCAACGAAAGGGGTAGAGCGTGCTATACTGGGAGATGATCCCGAGACGGGGAAAACTGTTATCGGTGAACTCGAAAAAATAGCAGCGAAAACTGAACAAACAAAACAGGCTGTACAAAAAATGGAATCAAAAAGAACAGTAGATGATTTACGCGTGAGATTTAACGAGGAAGGGTTAGCAGCAATTGATAAGACTGATCCAACAGAAATTCCTGCGCTTGTTGTTACGACTTATGAAAACAGGAAAAATATGTTGAAACCAGAACATCATAAGTTTGTTAGAAGTATAACTCACTGGGCTGATATATTCTACAAAATCAAAACTAAAACAAGTCAGATTAAGACAGATAGTGAATCATACATCGAATATATCGATGCGGTGGGTATAGTGTATAATCAATTTGAAGAACTAAAACAACAACAAAAACCGCCAAAATTGCAAAGGCGGCGACAGCAATCTGCAAAGAAAATGTTTTTCTCGCCTGGAAAGCAACAACCTGCAAAGATATTTTTCTCGCCTGAAAAACAACAACTATCACCTGATGATGATGATGATGATCCTACTGGTTATTTACAACCCACGGATGAAGAAAAACTGAATGAAAAACTGGATGAAGCAATGGGTTATAGCGGAAGTGGATTGCAAGATTCCAGTGAGAATCCAAGGATTTCATGTCCTGGTAGTGTTCTCAGTGATATATCACGATTAGAAGTTCTTGTAGGAGGGTCCTGAGCTGGAAATAACTCACCGGAAATAATTAATGAGGCAGCTGATATCTTCAGGCGGTTATTTCAAGGTGGTATTATGGATATCAAAACATATCGAGATTTCATTGGCGAGTTATCAAGTGGGTATCACAGCGACTGAATTTACAATTGATAAATTTTTTTACAATTGAAAAATTGTTTCTGATTTCAAATAATGATCATACACTACAACCATGACAAACCAACTAGCGTCTATGTGGTAAACTCACGATTGCCTGTTTATAGAGCATACTACGGAGATGGTCTCGGTGATACCATTTTAGGATTATTTTCGAGAATGGCTCCAAAAGTGATGCCGTTGGCTAAACAACTAGGAATGAAAGCCATTGATGTTCTTCGTGATAAGGGTATTAGCAAAATCGGAGATTTCGCTGGAGATCTTGCCGGAAAAGCGTTTTCAGCCGCAAAGAATAAAATAACATCATTAGTGAAATCACGAAGTCATTTACGAAAAAAGAAACCGATACCGTTACCGTCTACAGCGGAAATGCCTGCAAGTCTTAGTAGAATTATAAATAACGCAGTAGACGAAAAATTAGCATCGTTGATGACTTCGTCATTGGTGACTCCGAGTGACCAAAATAACATGATAGCAAACATGATAGCGGGAAGTGGCTTTAAAAAAACACGACGATGAAAATCCTACGGTGAAAATCGTTTACGATTTTACGATTTAGACTCTGATAAATAGAATAAAATGTTCAAAAGGTCACCTGATCCAGCATTTGATATGGATGCCCCAGTGCTCAAGAATGATTCCGTACGCGATTTTCAATTTTATTCTTATCACGCAGCACAACCGGATCTCCGATCGCGAATTGAACTTCAAGTTCATGATACCAGTAAATATTTTCTACCGTGTGAGGCATTTATCGAAATCGAAGGAGAACTTGTAACAAATGTTGCAGCTGATACCCCATATGCAGATAACGCAAATGTCCGAGTTGGTTTTGTTAATAACGGCATAATGGCGTTATTTGAAAGCGCTAGATATCTCATTGATGGAAAAGAAATTGAATCCATTGACCATGAAGTTGATGTTGCAACAACAATAATCGGGTTAGCGAGATATTCTGATGATTATACAAGATCAGCGGGTCCATCTATGATGTTTGCAAAGGATACCTCTGATAACGCTGACCACCTTCAATTCATTAAAGTGTTAACAGCAAGAGATAATGCAGAAGCCGATCAACAGGAAGCAGCTAATCCAGAACGTCGAACTAGACCCGGAGCTGCGTTTGATATTCTCGGAGGCGTTAATGGTAATCTCAATTTAGGATTTGCAACACGCGTAGCAACGTTGCATGGGCAGCGTCGACGATTTTCATGTGCGATTCCACTGCATCATATATTTGGATTCTGTAGAAATGTTAGAAAAGTTATTTATGGAGCTAAACACACAGTAGCGCTTGTACGAAAGGGTACTGATGATGATGCAATCTGGCGTAATGCTGGGGTTGCTCCCGGTAAAGTCATTTTAACAAAACTATCATTGTGGATGCCAGTGTTAACTCCATCAATCACCGAAGAACAACGACTACTATCATTTATGGACCAAGGAGGAAAGTCGTTGTTAAGTTGATTATCAGTGACTACGGATATTAAACAAGACAGTGTTGATGGTACATTCACATGGCACCTGGCAGCGCGACAAGGCGTTTCAGCACCACGTCATATATTTGTAGCGTTACAGAATAATGAGCGAGTTGGTAATCAACAACGCAGCCATATGATATTTGATCAGTTAGGTGTTAATGAAGTCTCGCTGAGAATAAACGGACAGCAGGAACCATCCGAGGAAATACAACTTGATTACGGTCAAAATCATATTGCACGTGTATATCATAACCTGTTGTCATATATGTCACGTGATCAAAATGTGGATACTGGTTTGCAAATATCACAATTGGATTTTAAAAGCCTCTATCCGATTTATTACTTTTCACTGGAACATCTTGATTTAACAAGACAATCTGTCGTTGATATACACTTTAGAGCCCGTGTAACCCGTCCGACTGGTCCACCAGTTGGTGGGGTACCTCCTATCCTTATCCCGAATTATAGAGCGGTTGCTGTCATTCTCAGTGATAAATCAATGCTACTTGAAGGTGTTGGTGGAAGAATGAGAATCATTGATGCACCAGTTGAAAATATGTAAACGATTTTTCATTGAAATTGTAAACGATTTAGAATCAATCTATTATGTATAATGTCATATAGTGTTATTAGTGTTGCGTTAACTCCCGGTCAAATCAAGAAATTGCAATCCAAATCAGCTAAGCAATGTGGAACCACTATCACGCTGAAACCTAATCAAATGACCGGTGGTGCAAATAAATTATCACTGACAACTCGTCAAATAAAACATTTCAATGATGCACTAGTAGCAAAAAAGGGTGTCCAGATTACTCTTTCTGCGGCTGCTATCAAAAGCATGATTAAAACAGGCGGTATATTCCCGTTGTTAGCTGCGATTCCAGCATTGATTGCGGCAGCACCCCCAGCGGTGGCTAAAGCGGCAGCGTTAGGAGCCGTTGGTACCGCGGCAGGAATGGCACTAAAAAAGGCAACTGGGCAGGGTTATAAAAAAAAGGGAAAGGGTCTAAGACTACCAGGAACCCCGTATTCGTGGTACAGCGGAAAGGGTCTAAGACTACCAGGAACCCCGTATTCATGGTACAGCGGAAAAGGCCTGAGACTAGGACCGGTTTATTAATTCAGAAATCTTCGATTTCCGAACCTATGGTTCCCAAATCTTCGATTCCTATGTCCAATTTTGATTTACTCGATGCTGCTAAAAAACTAGCGATTAAAGATTTCAGAGGTGTCTTTATGAAAGATCAATTACCACATCAACCAAACAACACTGAAACCGGAATCATTAATTTAGATAACAGCACCGGACCCGGAACTCACTGGGTTGCATACGCTATTGATCCACGTGGGATTGTCTATTTTGATTCATATGGATTAGCTCCGCCAAGCGAGTTTATGCGTTATATAAAAACCCTTCCAATGAAGACTTGATATTCTACGCTACCAACACAAACAATGATTGACCCACCAATATGTGGCAGCGAAGTATTAAATGTCCTTAACGCTATTTTTAACTCCTTGGGTAACCCAAGGGGAAAACCACATCATGTTGTCGTAAATGAATACACTAGTAGTCGCTGGCAACGACGGAGTCGTCAAAAACGATTTTAGAGAGAGAAAGTGTTTTACAATAACATGATTGATATCTGGGGAAGACCTCTGAAACCCAAACCCGATGACACTGCGACGGGTGATATAAAAAAAAATAATCGAAGATGAAATCGCTGAGACGTTGAACTTAACAAGTGTTGACCCGAATAAAATAGTTGTATTTCAAGATCTCCAGGGTAAATTGAAAACCAGTAATATATCCGTAAATGACATTTTGATACGGCAGCGCGACGCCGCTGAAAACTCTATTGCGCTGTATTCCAGCGGTGGACGACTTAAAACCAGTAATATATCCGCGGATGACATTTTAACACGACAACGCAACGTCGCTGAAGACTCTATTGCGCTGTATTCCAGCGACGGACGACTTAAAACCAGTAATATATCCGCGGATAACATTTTGATACGGCAGCGCGACGCCGCTGAAAACTCTATTGCGCTGTATTCCAAGGATGGACAACTTAAACCAGGCGCACTTGTGTCTACAATCACCGACGCGACTGACGCCCACGGCCGTAAGCTGGATGATCATTTACGAGGTTATAATGCTTTTCGAAGAAATATCGTTGGTAAGTTCTTTGGAACCCCACCTGTGGTTGGCATGACTCTCGCTGAAATTAAAAACTTTTTATCGCTTTTCTTTTTTAACAAGGAGGCGGGGAGGATGATGAATGAAAATGAAATCAAGGCAAATTATCTCGATATTTCTAAACTAATAGAAAATCTTGAAAATGTAAGGATTCCGCACAAGCACATTAAAAATATCGTGTATACAACCGATCATGGAATCAAGGATTGGATAATAGACGATCCCCTGCCTTTTACTATCGTCGATCTCTTGTGGGGTGGGGAAGCGAAGGTTGATGGCATCTACAGGTTAACGTGGGCCTCTATTCATCAATTTAATCTGATCATGGACAATAGAACCTACTCTGGTGGCGTCGCGACGTTAATTATCGAGACTGGCAAAACACCACGCTTTCACTTCGTCGCGGTTGATAGCTCCACCATTAGATCAAAAATAGCCTGGTGTATAGAACTCGTAGATAATTTTTCCGGCTGAAGCAACTAGCAATTCCCGCTAACGATGGCGAATAATTGAAAACACTAGCGGGTTTAAAATAACAATGACATCATTGACGAAGTCAACGAAATCAATTGAACCGATAATAATCCCGTTGACAGAGTCAATGGAATCACAATCGCATCGATATCGCTATGATCAGGTCAGAGAATTTCAAACTAGACTCAAAACCCTCGCCGAGGAGTATCAAATAAAAATAAAAAAATACCGACGAAGAATCACCGCAGTTGATGTTACTATGTACTCGTTGTCAGGCGTTCTCACTGGCGCCGGAATAATACTCGCATCGGTTACAATGATTGCCCCGGTCGTAGTTCCAATTTGCATTTCTGCGGCGGCTACAATCACGGGTATATCAACCGGGATCATAAAAAAGATATCATCATGCAGCCAGAGTAAACTGCAAGATTACTTAATTCAATTTAATGTTGTATCAACCGCGTACTCGCAATTATCCTCGATGATATCGTCGTCACTCGATAATACAATTATATCAGATAGCGAGTTCTCAGTGATGGTCGGTATTTATGATTCCACGATATCTAAATTTGAGCGACAACAACAGTATAGCAACAATGACAACACCGATGGAATTGGAAAACACGAACCCCAAAAAAAAGAATGATATCAATAACCTCAACGATATCGGATAGTGAGTTCTCAGTGATGGTCAGTATTTATGATTCCGCGATATCAAAATTAGAGCGACAACATGAGTATAGCAACAATGACAACACCGCAGGAATTACTTCAACAAATAGTGGAGAACACGAACCCAGTACAAACAAGCATGATCTCAATAACATCAACGAATCCAGAATTCAGTGTGAATTTCCCCTCTCCGGTCCCAGTGAAGGAGATAGCGTTAGCAAAACTACGAGTGTATCACAGTTGGCCTAATATCAGATCGGTAGCAATCGGTGGTCAACAACCGAATAATTCACTGGTATTTGCGAGCAAGAATCCCGAAGAAAGGACTCCAGACTGGAACGTTGTTTCAATACCAACAGGGTCCTACCAAATTGAACAAATCAATAATGAATTCGCACGTAGAATAAAATCGATTACTGGAGCAGAATCAAAAATCGCTATAACGGTTCATGAGCCGACGCTATCATCTGCAATTGAAATAAGCACAGAAGGATACGTCGTAGATATCTATCAGAGTTCTATTAGAACCGTGTTAGGATGGCCTGAAAATCCACCAGGGGGAAAAACCCGTTGATTTACCAGAACCACAAAAAACTGATTATATCACAGACAGGATAAGACCCAATAATCCAGTAAAAAGTTATAAAGATCACCAAGTCACTACAGATTTTTTTAATATCCTTCACAATATAATAAATAAGGGAGAGAGATTTCTTACTGCTCACGATCTTAAAATCAATGACAATTTCAAGGCAATGAATAATGATTTTTCGCTGTTGTTAATATCTCTTAAATCCGGCTCTCTCACCCGAGATGAATTTATCAGCGTCGTAGAAACATGCAACAAAATTATCGACGATATGGAAACATTTAATTTAAAAATTATTCAGGATATATTAGATGAAGATAATCCCATATCGAGAGATGGATTTGCATCAGATTATAAAATCCGCGTTGAAGATATCCCCACATTCAAACTACCAGGATATAACGTACCAAAACTAAAAAAACTTCTCAGTGACACCATCGATGCTGGTTTTAAAATAATTCATGATGCATGGAAAAAAACATCACCGGAAATAAAAATCCTCAAACATAATAATGACCCAGATGGTGGCGGCAGGCATATCGCTCCGTTCAACGTAAATATATCCTCAGTGATTGCGCTCAATTTAGTATGTGATGTTATCGAAAAAAGCTATCAAATTAATCTCGAACGATCAAATCAAGCTCAGCAAGGATATATTCTTTAATCGTTTGCACCAATAGCCCCTCCAGGATTTTTTATAATTGAGTCTCCGGTTAATCCAGTCTATATGCGGTGTCATAATGATTCATTAACCAGAATTAATTTCAAACTCACAGATCAGTCCAATAATCTAATTGATCTACAAGAGGAGGTGTTAGCGATTAGTCTGTTTGTGAGATCCTAAGGACTGGATCAAATATTCGGTTGAACTCGTAAATGATTTTCGTTAACCCATAGCAGCAGAGAGGGTGAATGACAACGACGTTGGCGTATATAAGGAAATCTTATTTTATCGAATAGACGCCATTTTTTTTACTATTTGGTAGAAGCCTCAGATTTCCGAATCGACGCTCGGAAATTTGTAGGGTTCACCCTCTCTGCTGCTCTCTTTCTGTGTTGCTGCTTATTCGAGCCTAAGCACGTAACAGTCGGAATAATTACAGTAGTTAATTTTGTGGGAACAACTTCATTAGCAGCCAGTTCCGCCAATTTTTTTTATTAGCAGCTTGATTTATCACTTTACTTACGTTTGCAGACAACACTTCAGAGCTGGATAATTTCACTGGCTGTGGTTTTCGTTGTATTAATCGTGCTAATCTATCCTTGATTGCTGAAAACGCTTTACCAGCAACATTACCAATAGCACCAGTAGCTTACCACGAACAATGTTGATAGCTTTCATTGATAACTATTTCGCAATCGGTATTGCTTTTGGGGCAATCCTTCTAAATAAACCATAAACAACATCACCGAGTCCATCTCCGTAAGTTGCTTTATGTTGGCAATCGTGACTTTACTACAATGACCATGATCGGTCCATGTTGAGCATTGGGTATGATCATTTGTTTAAATATATCTAATAGTTAATTGTGTAGTCGCTGTAATAGTCATTGGCGATTTCATCGATACCAGAAGGAAATTTGCTACGATCCATGATGCCACCAGTAAATAATCTTCGACAAATATCAGATATTTCATTAACTATTTCCGGACCCCCCTAAGAGGATTTCTAATCCTTGTACGTCATTGAGAATGTTGTTATGAGAAGAAATAAGACCACTTCCTTGAGTAACAAGACCACTTACGGTACAAGATTTAGACAATATTTGGGTCTTTCTTCCATTAGTCTAATCGCATTTTGCATGCTTTTTTCCTTCCTTGTCTTCTTCAGTTATTTTGAATGTTATTTCCTTACCTATTTTTGAAGCTTACCTTTTTGCTTTTGCTTTTTCAAGTTGCTGCTTCAGTTTTTCTTCTCGTTGTCTTTTTTCTAAATTTATTAAATGTACTCACTTACTGCCTGGCTAAAAATATTGAAACTATTAACATCATTCTCAGATCTGATTTGCGGAATATTAGTGGTGATGCGATATAGATCCATAATCCAAACGGCAGATTTCAGAATATTGACAAATTCGGGTTTACATAGTTTTCTCTTTCATATTCAAAAGCATCAATATCAAGTAATTTGTCTTTTCATGGATAGCGGCAGTACCTTCGGTCCTAATTTTATTGGTTATATTAGTTATTATCCTGGTTCTAGCTTTTGGCGGTTCAGGTTGTGATTGAGGTTGCTGCCGTCATGGTGGAAGACGGTCAGCAACATCAACAGGCAATGTCTCAAGAGTCTTTTGAACCACTTCAGTTGCTGTAACAATTTTCATGGTTGGTTTGACGATTGGTTTAAAAACACTGGTCTGTGTCTTCTGCAAATTCAACTTGTGCTTCTTGACGTTCTTGTAATTTTTGTCTAACAGAATCACGAACAGGAAGAATTTTGTTTGATTGCTACTAGTCGCTCTCGTGCTTATCTAGCAGTGTAAGATTCCTTAGCTGGGGCCAAATTATTGACATATAATAATGATTTAATTATAGCAGCAGAGAGGGCGCGATCTCAATGAAATGTCGAGGTGGGCAACAAAAAGTAGCTACGTTTAAAACAACACTAAAGACTGATAAAGTTACAAAAACTACTAATCACAAGAGAGACTCCTGGGGAGAAACTGTCGGTAAGTTGGAAGCTTCGGTTTAGCTTTATTGACGCTATTTTTCTCTCTTCATTTTCGTAAAAAAACTTTACCTTTTAAGCAAATGACGTTTCAGAAAAAGGCGGGCTCACCCTCTCAGCTGTTAACGAAATGAAATAACGTAAGAATGTTTGTTGCCTTCGAAATGAAGTCATGGAAGTGAAATATTTTACAAGCAGTTCATTTTACTATTGTGCAAAATCTAAATAGTTTATATGATTTCGAAATAAAATTACTAACGCTGAAACAATTGTGAAAGCAGGGCTGATGCAGTACAATTTTGTCTAATACTGTTACATTTATTTAGAATTGATCTATATCATGTTCATTTTGCTATCATACTAAAATAATTAAACTGCTGTCAAGTCAAAGTTAAGATTTAATTGAATTCAAATGCATAAATTTGTATTTTGACAACCTTCAGGACCTGAATATAAATGAATACAGAAAATGATAACATAACAAAAATGTTGGTGTTGTCTATAATAAAAGATGAAATATTATTTTAAGAATCTTTCTTGGAAGATACGCCTACGTACACGAGATTGGGTATGTGTGAGAACTGTATAAACTTCAAGATGTATAAATTGAAACAGAAATAAATTAAAAGTCTATTTTTTAAACAGAACCGTTGAAACTACTAAAGTAGCAAGATCACGGACATTTCCAGCTTAAAAGAGCTCTTCAAGATCACTAACAATCTAATGTTAAGGAACAAATGTACACACTTCCAATTGCCTTCTCTCCAGCAGACCTTCTGACCCTGTTTGCAAATTTCTTCTGTGACAAGGTACAAACCATTAGAGATAACCTTGACAAATATAATTTAAGTTGACTCGTCATGGGTCTCTCTAAACACCCCAAGACTCTTCAAGAACACCTTCAACTTACATAATACTCACTTAAAACTTCAACAACAGCATAAAAAACCAAAACCAAACAAATAAAAACTGCGAATATTTAGCAATATTTTGTGTATCAGTAAAATTAGTAAGGTTGAGAGTTGCCAAGGGAAACAACTCCCGTTTTGATGAAGAGTGTTCCGGTACAGTAACGTGAATATTAATCTACATTTAATAATTAGCAATACCACAAACAAGTCGTTAAAAAAATTAAACAAAATGGCAAATTTATTGTATATAAAAAATTGTTTATCTCAATAATAATTTAACTATTCCCTCATTCCTTTTTTTTGACAAATATTAACATGGAGCCTAAACAATTGAACAATACAAATAAATGTGAGAAGTATAGAACATCGCCATTGAATGAGGAAATTGTTATATAATTAAAGATATGTGATGCATAGAGTTCGTTTCTGTAGATTATCAGAAATAGGGCCATCTACCCATACTATAAATCATTGATAGCAACAATGTCCGTATGTGTGTTTTCATTTCTTTTTTTTCCGCTTCTTGGTACGTTATTACGAGATTTGGTGCTAATATATGCAATATTGGGGTGGTCTTGGGGTGTCCTGGGGTGTCTTGGGGTGTTTAGAGAGACCGACTCGTCATCATACAGAATTTCAGTGGCAACCATTAGCAGCATTCGGACATGTCTCTATGGATTTAGTACAGACAATCGTGATAAAGAGTGCACCAAAAGTCATGTGAACTGGATAAAATTCCAACATCAATGCTGCTTGAGGGCTTAAATCCAATATTGCCTTCACTAACTGATGGTATTAATACCTCTCTCACATCCGGGAAATTCCCCTCATTTTTCAAAACTGCCACTGTAAAGCCTCTCCTGAAGAAACCATCACTCGACCAAAATGATTTAAAGAACTACCGCCCAGTATCTAATCTCCCATTCATATAAAAAAATCGTAGAAAATGTTGTTTTAACCCAACTTGTATATCATCTGAATTCAAACAGTCTTTCTAGCAATGTACAGTCTGCATATTGCCCTTGCCACAGTATGAAACTACTCTTCTGGAAGTGTTTAATGACATTCTCTCTGCTTTGGATAGTGGAAAGATTACATGTCTCACTCAACAGGGCACAAATTATATCTGCAAATGGAATACATTTCAGCCCAGTTGACGTATGTTGATTGTTGTGGTGTTCCACAGGGACCTGTTCTCTTAATTCTATACACTCAGCCGCTCTCAAGTGTGATAGATCATCACCCAGTGTCGTACCAATTGTACGCTGATGACACTCAAATATACAAGTCTAGGCACCCAACTGAAGTTGATGCTATCATCCATGGAGTAGAGAGGTGCATTTCTGATGTGAAATCATGGATGACATGAACATGTGCAAAACTACCATTGTAAAGCCTCTGCTGAAGAAACCAACACTTGACCATAACTATTTAAAGAACTACTGCCCAGTTTCTAATCTCCCATTCATATGAAAAGATCTTAGAAAAGGTTGTTCTAACCCAACTTGTATCTCATTTTAATTCAAAAGTCTTTTTAGCAATGTACAGTCTGCATATCGCCCTTGCCACAATACTGAAACTACTCTACTGAAAGTAGTTAATGACATTCTCTCTGCTTGATCTATGATGTGGTGTTCCACAGGGTTATGTTATTGGAACTGTTCTCTTCATTCGATACACTCAGCCACTCTCAAGTGTCATAGATAATCATTCAGTGTCTCACCAATTGTATGCAGATGACACCAAATCTACAAGTCTAGCCACCCAACTGAAGTTGATGTTACCATCCATGGAGTAGAGAGTGCATTTCTGATGTGAAATCATGGATGACATGTAAAAAGTTGCAGATGAATGATGATAAAACTGAGTCCATTCTGATCACAACAGAATGACTTTCTTATTCACATCCTTTACCTCAAACAATAAATATCAGCAACACCAACATTAAATTCACACAGTCAGTTTGAAACCTAGGTGTTACTCTGGACAGTACTCTCACAGTGCACTAACATGTTATGAACATGTGCAAGACTGCATATCTTGAGCTGAGATGCATCCGCTCCATTCGCAAATATCTTTCAGTTGATGTCACTAAAACACTTGTGTTCTTTAGTACTTTCAAGACTGGACTATTTGTAATTCAATTCTGGCAAGTTCGTCTCAATATCTAACCCAGAAACTTAAAAACACAGCTGCTGAGATCATCATTCGAGTGCCACGATCAGAGCACACCTCCCCACTACTCCGTAACCTACACTGGCTATCCATATGATCCAGAATGAAACACAAAAGTTGTTCTCTGTTCTACGTTTCACTAATGGACTCGAGTCCAACATACCTATCTGGCCCCACCCATGTGTACACACCAGCAAGATACTAACACTCCTTTTCTGACAATCGTATACTCATTATTTCCACTATGAAAACGAAGTCATATATATGTTCCATTGCAAAACAGGGCCCAGCAACATGGAATGAATCACCGTTTCAAATCAGACACAAAGACAGTGATCCGTTTCAAGAGTGCTCTTAAAACTTTCCTCTCTTGACTACAAAAACAAACTTAAAGACCTATTAATGTTTCCTACCTTAAATATTTTCAGCATGTTTATGTTTTCTAATTTTATAACGTTTTGTTTTGTAGTCGTATTATTCTATATGTTGTAAAGGGCTTAGAACTTCTAAAGATTATGCGCTATACAAAGTCCTCATTATTATTACTTATTATTATTATATTATTGTGATACATAAAAGACTGTCAACTCGTGTCACATTTCAGGCAATGATACATTAGGATATTTAAGTACAGGAACATCAGCACATTCAAAGACTGTCAACTCATGCCACATTTCATTATTAATAACTATTATTATTATATTATTGTGATACATAAAAGACTGTCAACTCGTGTCACATTTCATTATTAATAACTATTATTATTATATTATTGTGATACATAAAAGACTGTCAACTCATACCACATTTCAGGCAATGATACATTAGCATATTTAAGTACAGGAATATCAGCACATTCAATACTAGAATTTATATGGAACACCACTGGAATTAAAATGGAACAGTTTACATTTGGACTTTAGATAAAAAATTTAGGACTATCTGAGAATGAAATTCACAATACTATGCATTCTTTTTAAAATTTCACTTTGTATTCTAAGGATGTAATATATTTGTTGAATTTTACAAAACTTGTTGGTTGCTGGTTTTTGTTACTTCGTTTAAGACCACAGAGTTGTAACAACATTCTCCAGTTACATTTTACAATTATCTTTTATGAGATATATTTCACATTCTTTTTTCACGGCAAGGCTAATCTAGGATCAAAACCTTCAACAAGAGATATTTGCACACGAATGGTACATTCAATTTTATCCTTTCATAGAATCTATTTTAGGTGCACCAAGAAGAAAGATCTTTTAGCAGCCATTCTTTAATTGGTCATATTAGTATTAATATTAAAAGAGCCAATAAATCTTATCTGAACTTGAATGGATAGTATAATAGAAAATATTTCCTGCCATAATTATCTCATGTGCATTATCTTTATGTAGAAGAAAAAAAAGAACATAATAAAACAGAAGAAACCAGGTGGAGTTGTATCAAGCAAAAACAATTACCACAATAAAGTGAATGAATCTTTATTCATAATGCAAATGAATGCTGAACGAATCTAACATAATCCCCATATGCACAAAGTACAATTTAGAAAAGATACAATTAATTATATCATTTCTGAATGGATACTACCAAAGTATGGATTTTTAACAATTATCTTGTATGTCAACGGGTATGATTCATCCATGGAATTTATCAACATATATAATTCATATAAAGATTGATTGTCAATGACAATTTGTCATGTATAATCAATGTAAACAATATATCAGCATATATGATTTTAATGTAAGGATACATGATCAATGTTGTAGTTTGTTGACAAGTAAGATGCTGCATCAGATTGCTGTTCTTGTTATAGGGCTTAACGCCATTTTTCAGCACAAGATAGGCTATACATGGCGACCAAATCTGAGATTCGAACCCATGCAAACAATGGTGAGATGGCAGTGATCCGTAACAGAAAGCGCTTTAGACCACTCAGGGCCCCTGCATCAGATTTACTGTCCGGCTGTCATGTATAATCAATGTGTAGTTTGTCAACAAGTAAGATGCTGCTGTCACATTGATTTTTATGTTCAAACCGAATACCTCACACTGAGTAAACCAATATCATCCTTCAATCAAAAGTCACCATGATCACAGTATCCAGGTATCAAACCCCCGAGTTTCACAACTCTCCTTAACAATTAGTAATACAGTGAGTGACTGAGCCATATATAATGAGATAGATTTATGTATCAATACAACAATAAACATTGTCTGCACACGCATTAATTTAATTCTACTATAAGACCGAGCTTTTGAGATTGTCACAATAAACTCATCTGTAATTAATCTATTTCCTACAAGGATAAGTACACTTTTAAAAGAAATTTGATCGTATCTCATTTAAAACCTAAAATGGAATTTAATTCAACTTTTTTGTTCAGCTACAACAAGTCTAACTTGGAACAGAATGTATCATTTTTTATACCATGGTATTATGTGACAATGGCTTGACCTTGTTAAAAAGTTTAGAATAAATTCCCAAAAATTCAACATATGAAACAATTTCATCACATAGGATGGACTGCAAGAATCAAGTTTTCACATACATCTACAGCTAAAGGACACACGGTACTAATTATATGGAAGAGTTGTGAACCAGTCTAAAAATGGGTGAAGAAATAATAGAGTATATACGGCTTTGATGGTCCATAATTGGTTAATAATGAAAATTAAAATTTTAGTAAAAATATTTTTTGAGAGCTTATCCTATCTGTAATTTTAAAAAAATATAGACAAAATTCTATTGATGCAATTGAAGTAAATTTACAGGCTTCACCTATTAGTACTCAATAATGAAAGTAGCACTTCATTCATTTGGTGCAGAATCAATAACATGTGCTTCCTGCCAATTTATGTCAACAACATGCCGCGGGTCCTATTATTTCTACATTAAAAAACTTAATCAAGGTTAGTTATGCATGGAAAAATAAAGGTCTGATCATCAGCACCCAGAAATGTTAAGTTATTGAATTTTGAATATGACAGTGTTTCCATATATGTTTACCATTGGAGTTGAATTAGTACCGTGTGTCCTATAGAGGACCTATACCATAATATGAGCCTGATGTTACTATGGTTACCATGTGCATCCAGGGTATGATTTTGGTGGTTTTTAGATATGACAATCATAATGGAGTCTTTTTTTCATGATTTGCATGTGATTTTGGAGAAAAAATCTATACAAAACACAGATGGGAAGAGTTGTATAAACTGGATGGGGGCAGTAGACAGCTCAGGCAATGGGAAAAAGAGAATAGTTTGGCCAGATGGCAGAATTTCATATGTTGGTGCCCACAGATTGGCCTATATGGTTAAATACCAATTAACATATGAAACAATTCCCAAAAAAGGGGGTGGGGGGAGAGATGTTAAATGTAAGTCACATATGTCATAATCGCTTATGTATCAATACTGCTCATTTAACATTAGAGACACATTCAGTAAATCAAAGCAGAAAGCATTGTAAAAATCAAGGATTTTGCACAAAATTGCACATGCCACATCGCCTCAACCTGTAAAAATGTACTAAAATGAAGGTTGTTTATGGTAAGAATGTTCATATTTTGCTTTTAATTTTTTAGCCATAGCACACATTAATTTGCCTTTGCTATAATTCTTTTCTTCTTGATGTTTCTCATAAAGCTTGTAAAGAAATGCCCTTTTCTCTGATTTTTTTCTCTTATATGCTGTACTTGCTGTATGTATTTTATTTCTCCTATATATATCTTGCTTGCTTTTCAGATGTTGTGCCACAGAATTGCAAGCTGAAATCGGACAACCGATAGATTGACACAGCTTAACCAGAGATTCTCCAGGTCCATGGTTGCAGTTATGGACAGCACTATGAGCCCTGCCATGGAAGTTTCTCTTAAAGGTTATATTCTTTGGTAAGCTGCGTTTTATCCTTCGATTCACTGATTCCACTTTCTGAGTGTTCTTATTTAATTTTGTTTTTAACACTGCAGATTTTCCTAACCGGTACTCAACTCACATGCGCAATGTACTATCCTCTCTCTCACTGGATATTTTCAGTTTGAAATCACTTGGCAAGAATGTGTTTCTATCTATCCAGCTTGTACCAGCTACCCAGCACACATTAGAATGCTTATGACAAAGACTATGATCACCTTGATAGCACTTAACTATTGCATCTGTTGCATAAGATAAATTACTTACTAGTAATTCTGTTGTATTTTTATATTTTTTAAATGATTGTTCAAACTCAGCCTGGCACATCTTAGTCAAATCAAGTGCAAAGTTGTTTCGTATCTTTTCTCTGAGTTTTTTGGTTCTTCCTGGCATCAAATCAATTAATTTGCTCTGGCCTTTAATGAACTTTCTATGATTTTGAGTCAGATGGCGTGTATCAATATGATTTACAGGGATTGTTTCAGTTATTCCTTCCCTCCTAAGGTCCAGGCTAGCCCGGTAACCAGCAGTGTCTGGATCAGTTGTCATGTTGTGTACCTCAATATTGTCTGTTTTCTTTAAATGTCTAAGCCCTTCCTTACAAAATGTATATCCATCTATAATATTTGTTTGTAAACTTATATTTGCTGAGCAGTGACACAATTTGGCTTCATCATCAGAAGCGTGCATTTTACCCAATGTGCATAGTTTATTCTTTGTGGTTATATGAATTACCTTTTCTCAGGAGTAGTGTCTTCAACTAGAATGTGTGCACACTGGGTAGCTGGTTGAAAGGGTGTCCTACCTACTCCACTATAAATTGCATTATTATATGTTGAGTCACATTGAAGATCAATTATATTTGTCTTTTTTCCTGTCATAGAATTAAACTCCTTCACATATTTCCAATGTTCTGCCATCTCTCATGTTGCTGCATTCAATTTTCTGACAAACAGTATTGGAACTTTTCTGCATCCCTTTTGTTGAGGGAGCAGGGACATTCACACTTAAAAGAATAGTTCTAAACCCTTCATTTCCAACAGAAGTCTGTGAAAGTCCTATCTGTATCGCATTATTTACACAGGCAGTTTTTCTTCCACAACCTTTCCTTGGCATTTCTTGATACAGTTCAAACATTCTTGAAGTGTAACGGCATGATGAACATATTGCTCTCTCTCACCACACCAGACCTCTTTTCTCTTCATGTTTCAAGTCCCATGACAGAAACCCCTGACATTCAGGGTGTAGGCACTGGTGCTCTTGAAAAACATTATTCCACATCTCAGCATTTTTTTCTGCATGAACCAATCGATATGTGTTTTTCTCACCAGATCTGTTGATATAAATAGATAAAACAAGTTTCATGTTAGAAATGTAGTTTCAGATTTGAAACAAAATCTATTTATAAATGCAACATTGCTCTGCACATACTATCAAGTGATAGTACAGAATCATTTAGCTGTAAATTAGAGCTTGCTACTTGGTATGCCAAATCAATGTATATTACCTCCCCTTTGACTAGAATTGAGTGACTGAAGGTTTGATTTATTTCTTTTTTTAAATAATTTATGTACTAAATATTCAGCTTTATATTGAAAAGTAAGTAATTTAAGACTACCTGTAGTGGAAAGTAGCCATCATAATGATTTTGAGACTTTTTCTAAACTTATTATGAGTTTGGGGTAAATATTGGTCTAGTTTTATGCATTAGACAACTTTAATATGCAATTCAATTCTATTACTTAAATTTACCAAGTAGTTTATGCAGTGATAAGTTATATAAGTGTCTGAATATTGAATAGAAACATGGACTTACCCTGGCATCGCAATGTTTTCCACATATTGCTCCACCTCCAGCTTACTTCTTGGCTTGGGCCGCAGCAGTTTGTACATGGGCTTTCCATCGTCATCTTCAGTGTCAGCATTATATGAACTTTTTATAGCTTTTTCAAATTTGTCTCTTGTTGTCCTTATGTAATAGACCTCAAGTGGCTTTGTCTTTTGGGTTGATGTACATTTTTTCCCCTTGTTGTGGGGAACATTACCAGGCTTAAAGAAATGACTGTCTATTCTTTGCTTCCTTATCCTTTCCCATAGTTTTATGCTAAAAAGTATCACTCAGTTATTTAATTCTTCAGTATTATAATACTTATGGAACTTTCCTTTGGCTTTTATACCTTTTTATTAAGATTTGGGGGTGATGAATCACCTGTGTTGATAGTTTAAATAGTTTTAGAATGTCAGCATCTCTGGATGCCTCACTGGGTGTGTCAGAGTCACAGAAGGACAATGACCTCTTATCATTTTGACCTGTCATGTGGCACACTTATTGGTTTGGTGTGAATGATAGGAATCAGGGATGCATTGTATCTTATTTCTGTGAATGTCAGCAAGAAAAGAAATGCAATTTTGAAATTTAAAACATTTAAAACTTGTCTTATTGCCAGTGAGAGATGGAAAAACTAGGTGTCATATAATTTGATACCCTATGATGTCATACTTGCTGATGTCAGCAAGTTTATGTTTATTTTGTGTAGCATGCATGTTATAGAAAGATAACACGAAGATACAAAGTCGGAATCTAATTTTTTTAATAACAAGAATAATGCACTAATAAGTACAATACAACACTTCAACATGTAATGCGGATGCAATTTTGCTATGTACAGTAGTATCACATAAAATGCAATTGCACTATTATTCATGCACCAGCATGGCCAGGTCTTTCTTACTATTATATTCTAATATCAATGAGTAAAATGTAACTTTTAAAAAAAAATTAAAATCTGGTTATAGGACACATGGTACTAATTATATGGAAGAGCTGTGAACCAGTCTAAAAATGGGTGAAGAAATAATAGAGTATATACGGCTTTGGTGGTCCATAATTGGTTAATAATGAAAATTAAAATTTTAGTAAAAATATTTTTTGAGAGCTTATCCTATCTGTAATTTAAAAAAAATATAGACAAAATTCTATTGATGCAATTGAAGTAAATTTACAGGCTTCACCTATTAGTACTCAATAATGAAAGTAGCACCTCATTCATTTGGTGCAGAATCAATAACATGTGCTTCCTGCTAATTTATGTCAACAAGATGCCGCGGGTCCTATTATTTCTACATTTAAAAACTTAATCAAGGTTAGTTATGCATGGAAAAATAAAGGTCTGATCATCAGCACCCAGAAATGTTAAGTTATTGAATTTTGAATATGACAGTGTTTCCATGTGTTTACCATTGGAGTTGAATTAGTACTGTGTGTCCTAAAGACTGCTGCTTAAATAAAGATAGCATAGTGACAAATGCCTCGTAACAATAAAGTTTTATGTACTATAGTAGTGGTGATGCCTAATGTCAGAAAACATGGTACCGGTAATTGGAGTTCCAAGCTACTAGCACTTTTTGTGACAGAAAAAAATCAGTAATTCTATTTGGCTAAAGGCATATCAGCACCTTCAGTGTGTAATCCTATTTCAAAACCACTGGAATTTAATTAAAACTTTCTTAATTAGGACTAATGAGGGAACTTTTTGGGACTACGTGGGATTTAATTTGCTATCAGTTAACTTCTTTTGAATGTTTAACTTTGTATCACAGGAAAAAAAAAAATTTTTAATTTTACAAAGCTTGGTTTTTGATCTTTTCTGTTACCTACTTTAGATCAGAGTCGTAATAACTGTAAAGTGTATTCCATCCAAGAAGTTCTTGGAAAAATTCAAGTTTTTGAATAAATCCATTGACTTTGGAACGATAAAACTACTCTTTTCCAAAATGCAAGATTTCAAGGCAATACTTAATATAAAAGTATTTTCAAGGTTGCACAAAAATATTCATGTGAATTTATAAAGGGAATACATAATATTTAGCTATTAACTAAAAATACTTGTCTCCTCAAAATTGTTGATTTTTATTCTAAAACTGATTTTGCTTTCTTAACTTATGCAGTTTTTGAATTTGTATATCAACCATTTTCTAATGTAGGCTGAAATTAATTTGTATGAAGACAATTCGTGATACCAATAGAAGAAAAATATCTTTCCATCCCAGTATTTTACTTCAAACTAGGAAGATGGTGACTTTGCATGAGTAGATATAGAACAACCAAAATGATAAGATTTTCCATTTAGGAATAACAGATTTTCAAGATGGCTGACACAGTCACGATATTGGCCATCTCATTAGGAACATTTTAATTTAGGATCAACTTGATATAGTTAAAACCCATGCTGACATGACCATTCATTCAGGAGAAGTAGCAATAACCATATTTTCCAGATGTCCACTGTGCTGGCTGTACTGGATATCTGAGCACCATTGGTCTTGTTAAAATCCCATGTCAATTTTACTTTTCATACAAGAGTAGTGATAACAAGATTTTCAAGATGGCTGTTATGGTGGCCATATTGGCTATCAGCTCAGCCCCATTTTTGCTGATGACCAGCTTGAAATAAATGTTTCAGCAAAAAGCTTGATATTACCACCAATTCAGGAAGACTAGCTATAATAAACTTTTCAATACGGCCACTGAAGAAGTCCGATAATCCCATCTAAATGTTGACCAAACCTGATAAGGGAAAAAGTGAAAAGCCTCCAACATGCTTGGGAGTAGTAGCAACAAACTTTTGCTAATGGCTGGACTGTTGACACGTAACAGACCATCTCATACTCTTCAGGTCAAAGACCTGCACATCTAAGAAATATTCCAAAATATTTAAGAACAGGAAATGGGTTATCTTAGGGGAATTATGAATAAATGATTATTGTCAATGTCTTAATATATTTTTAACTTTTAAGTACATACATGTATTATATTTCCATTAACAATTCTCATCTCCATATGCATTCCTTCCAACTCATTCCAACAAAACTTGTTAACGTCTTTAAAACTAATAACTTGCATATTGTAACCATTACAATAAGCTGTATACACTAAGATCATATAGAAGTAGATACAGACTATCTAATACCTGATACATCTGATGAATAATTAACTGCTGATTCTTTTTTATGAAATATATTTTCATCAAGATTTACTGTTGGTACTATTGAAATAATAGGGATAAAGGCGACAACATGGATCGAAGATGACAAGCCTCAACAACATATCTCCACGTCCCCCTGAATGTGTACAGAGTCCTCTGAAACCACTTGATCATTCACATGTTCCTGATTGTGTAAAGAGTCCTCTGAAAGTACCGTATCATCCACATGCCTCTGACTGTATACAGATTCTAATGAATGTACCCTATGGTTCACATGCTCCTGGCTGTAACAAGACACAGCTGAAAGTAGCATATGGCCCATTACTCAAATGTTAGTAATAATGATCATCAACAGATCTCCATGAATGTATGCCAACCATTTATTTTCACTCCTGGAGTCCCAGGTATTCCACAAGTACATCAAATAGTTTAGTAAATTGTACATGTATATGCCAATCCAATCTTTAAATATTCTGTAGTCATAAATTACATACTAAACAAAATCTGTGTTTTTACATTAATGTTCAAAAATGCACCAAAGAATGTTTTTTTTTATTCACATGCATTCAAACGTGGCTACCAAATTTAATCATGCCAATGAGCTTCTAATGATTATGGATGGATAGGACCAACTTAAGATCGTCAAGCTGGTAAGTGGTAAGAATATATTGATTACAGGAGAGAGACAGGTAAAATCATTGATATGTTAGAAATCTTTAATGCAATCAGCGTAATTTCTTTAGAGATATAAAATCAAACAAAACTCATACCTCTGAGATGGCTTCCATGCATTGTCTATGCCAGGCAATTGGTTTTTCTGGCAATTATCACCTTCTGTGTAATAATTTAAATCGTCTCAAACTCTGACAAACCCCAAAATAGTATCCAGGACCCAGACATAACTGTGAACTCAATGGGACTACAAATTACATGTACAAAGTTTCAAGTACTTACTGGCTTAAAACCTACTGGTCTTGGCCCTTAAAGTACTTACTGGCTTCAAAGCCTACTGGTCTTGGTTCTTAAAGTACTTACTGGCTTCAAAGTCTACTGGTCTTGGGTCTTAAAGTACTTACTGGCTTCAGAACCTACTGGTCTTGGCCCTTAAAGTACTTACTGGCTTCAGAGCCTACTGGTCTTGGCCCTTAAAGTACTTACTGGCTTCAGAGCCTACTGGTCTTGGCTCTTAAATTACTTACCTGGCTTCAGAGCCTACTGGTCTTGGCCCTTAACGTACTTATTGGCTTCAGAGCCTACTGGTCTTGGCCCTTAACGTACTTACTGGCTTCAGAGCCTACTGGTCTTGGCCCTTCCCCTCTTACAGGTACTTCCTCATCTTTGTTCTTGTTATCAGTTACTTTTTCTGGTTTACTTTCCTTTTCCCTTGTACAGACCAATCTTTCCTTCTTCATTAGATCTACTACATCCATTTGGTTATTTCCAGATTTTACATCTCCACTGTATTTGGAATTTCCCATGTGTGTCGTAGGGTCGGATTCCATGATGCTTGGTTTAACGTCCATTCCGTCACTACTGTCAGTGTGTACCTCCAAATGATGTTTTCTAGGATGAGAAGAAGAAATGCTATTATATGATATATTATCTGCTGAAATGTACCCTGCATCTGAGCTTGATGCTATGTGCTTTGGTTCTGTTAACTCTCCTTGTTCATTGCTACCATTATTTATGAGTGAATCAATGCGAAGTGCTGGTCCCTCTAGTTCAAAAAATCTTTGGGTAAAATCATTTAATAGCTCTTCTGGTCTCGTTTGTTCAGTTGTACTCATATTCTCATGTTGCAGGTTTGACCGTTTTTGATCTAGTGTTATATCCTGATCTTCTGACAAACTCAAATTCTCCACATGCTGTCCTCCACAGTCAAATTTCAATTCCTTCATTCTCTGCTCTGGATATTCCGCTTCATAAGGCAATCTGTCTACATCTTTGTTTTGTTCTGTCTTGCCTTGAGATAATTCTGGCCTACGAATGCAGCCAGCTGCCATAGATGCAGTAACACCACATTGTCTGTTTACTATTTCTTCTACTGTAAGCCCATCTACTGAATCCTGCACAGTCATGACATCAATATCAGATTCCCTAGCTGACCGAAGACTGGATTGTCCTCCAGAAGAATTTAATGGCTTTCCTGATCTGTGTGAATTGTAAATATGCTCCATTTTTATAGTTGATCCTGATTCTACCATGGCAATTCCAGATGAAGCTTCTCTTGCTTGTGAAGAAACCTGTATGCTGAATTCCAAGCTTGCTTGTGTATTTGCCTTGTATTCTGTCTGGTCAAGTTGGCACAAAGTAGCCGTACCTTGGGATGCAGAATCCTGAGGTGATAACCCCTCAGAGTTTGGAAAAGTATTTAAAGACACTGGTGTTGATGCTGAAGAAACTGGCAGGTTATGCTCTAATTCAGATGCTCTATTATGTGTATTTTCTGTATTTGAAACAGATGTTTTTTTACACCTGTATCAGTCTGCATTTGTTCTTGTATATTTGTTGCAGTATCAGTAGTGGGTGAGTGTGCTGAGACACTCTGTGGATAATGGTGATTTGATGTTCTTGTCCCATCTCTCCAATTCCATCATTTGCATTAGGATGATGTGAAAAAATATCAGTATTATTAAAACCCATGGAGCCATCAACTACTAGATGACTCTTTTGGTTAAAGTCTCAAAGACTTTCTTCAATGGAAGGCTGAGGTTGGGTAATGATGTGACCTCTTTCTGACCTGACTATTCCATCTCCATGTTCTAAAAAAAAACAGAGGAAACAAATTCAGTCAAGTTGTTCAGCTAAAATTATAACTTTTAAAACATTTTCTGGATGAATGTACTCCAGGCATGTGCAACTTCCTCTCATGCACATGCCATACAAGCAAGCCACACCCTATGATAATGGATAAAACCAGGTCAAAGGTCAGATTTGGCATGAAGGCCATAGTTGCACATGCCTGATGTACTTAATGTTTATACAGGGGTACATCCCATTTTGTTGGAGTTTTCAATGCCATGAGAAACTTTGAGTTTATAAATTAAACAAGATGCTAACTTATAAATATGAATCCACAAGTCAACAGAAGCACATCTGGAGCAAGGGTTAATACTGACAATAAACACAGACTGCTATTGAGGAAAACATAAGAATTACTAAAGCCTGAAAAAATTGGTATCATGGTAAAAATAAACTGGTGGAGATGTATTCAAAAAGAGAATGATGGTGTAACAAACAAATGAAAAAGAAATCATGAAAATTAGGTCATACAAACCTTGTTTGGGGTATGGCTGAGTTATTCTCTTTAATATGAACCTTCTTAAATTTCGCTAGGGTATAACAAATAGATGCAAAATCAAAAGCACCCAACGGATGTAAATTGGATCACACTGGCCTGGCTCTGTCTTGACAGGGTTCCTTTCTTTAAATGTGACCATAAACTTTTGTTGTTAAGGTTGGCAAAATATGGTCAAACATTGAGCTGAATCTGTTTTAAAACATCACACAAGCATTACAATTAGGCCACAAAGACCTAATTTTTTATATGATAGAGTGATTCTACTTGAGATCTATCCATATACTAATTTTCATGTGTAGGTGAAATATGGTCAAAGATATTGAGGGTGTCATAAAAAATAAAAGCTGAATCAGTGTACGAATTAGGTTTTGCTGATCAAGTTTTAGCATGGATGAGCCCGCTTGCGTGTGTGATTCTGATTTTTTAACAGCTTTAACAATTTTCAGTCATATTGCTATAATGTCTACAGTGTGGCAGTTTATAGTGATGTCTAGCCCTGGGGCATCATGCAGCAGACACGTAGCATGATGTCCCACCCAGTCACATTATCCTGACACCAGGCCGACCAGTCCTAAAACTAACCTTTTAATACTGAGTGCCAAGTGAGGCAGTTGCTAGTATCATTTTTATAAATCTTGGTATGACTTGACCAGGGACCGAACCCATGATCTCCCGCATCCAAGACAGATGCTCTAGCCACTAGGCCACCGGATAGGTCCCCCTTTCTTGAGATATTACGACAGCAGGAAGTAAACATGATGGGTTAGTAGGAGTAAAATTAAGAGATAGATAAAAGAAAAAGGTCACTAAAGTATGAAAAATGTGTCATTAATGGTGACCATGAAGGACAATAAGTCACAGTCAATAATTAATGGTGGACATATAGAACAATAAGTCACAGTCCATAATTAATGGTGGACACGTAGGACAGCAAGTCACATTCCATATTTTTAATCTTGTTAATGATTACATTATAATGGATCACATGGATATTGCATAGCATCTTAAGTTTTATAGGAAACTTGTAAAACAAACATTTGAAAATACTGTACATAAGTTGTTTTACCAAAATATATTGTTTAAAAGTAATATATTTTCTTTGCTCAACCCAAGATGAAATAAATGTGAAAAAAACACACAAAAAGATGTAACATGGACCAAAAGTTGTCAACTCTTTGTGAAATTTAGTTTTGTTATTTACTTTGGCTACAATTTTTTCCATCAATTAAAATTCCAAAATGGAAATCATTGCAAGCAGCAATGGCATTTCTAATTGTTTTAAAGGTTACCTTTTTATACCAGACATGCATTAGTGACAAGCAACAATGGCATTTCTAATTGTTTAAAAGGTTACCTTTTTAAATACCAGACATGCATTACACACAAGCAGCGATGGCATTTCTAATTGTTTAAAAGGTTACCTTTTTAAATACCAGACATGCATTACACACAAGCAGCGATGGCATTTCTAATTATTTAAAAAGTTACTTTTGTATACCAGACATGCAATACACACAAGCAACAATGGCATTTCTAATTGTTTAAAAGGTTACTTTTTTAAATACCAGACATGCATTACACACAAGCAACGATGGCATATTTAATTGTTTAAAAGGTTACTTTTGTATACCAGACATGCATTACACACAAGCAACAATGGCATTTCTAATTGTTTAAAAGGTTACCTTTTTAAATACCAGACATGCATTACACACAAGCAGCGATGGCATTTCTAATTATTTAAAAAGTTACTTTTGTATACCAGACATGCAATACACACAAGCAACAATGGCATTTCTAATTGTTTAAAAGGTTACTTTTTTAAATACCAGACATGCATTACACACAAGCAACGATGGCATTTTTAATTGTTTTAAAGGTTACTTTTGTATACTAGACATGAATTACACACAAGCAACAATGGCATTTTTAATTGTTTTAAAGGTTACTTTTGTTTACCAGATATGCATTACACACAAGCAACAATGGCATTTTTAATTGTTTAAAAGGTTACTTTTGTATACCAGACAAGCATTACACACAAGCAACAATGGCATTTCTAATTGTTTAAAAGGTTACTTTTTTAAATACCAGACATGCATTACACACAAGCAACAATGGCATTTTTAATTGTTTTAAACGTTACTTTTGTATACTTGACATGCAGCCTCCCTTTAGACGTGTAGCACTTTCGACGGAACTCTAAAAATGATCATCTTCTACCAGCCATATCATCATTGTTAGATGAACCAGCAATATTACAATTTATGGTGAAATAAAGTTCAGTTCTTGCTCTTTTTAACTGTTTGTTTGGTTTGTTGATGAAAAAAAGGGAATGAATAGTAATTTGCATATAAAACAGCAACAGTTTCACTGTCGGGCATGATTTGGTCCACTGAATGCCTTATAGTGAAAGCAAGAGATATTGCATTCGCTAGAGAAATTCCATTTAAAGTCAAAAGTCACCGGGTCAAGACCTAAAAATAGCACCACATTGTAGAGCAGTCTTAATTTTCATAGAGTTTGAAATGTACATGTTTAAATTAAATTTTCTTGTTAAGCATTCAAAATATAGGTTCATTTTAAATCCGCAGAATATAGAATCACTAGATAGATTACAGCCATCTGAAAACAATACACTTTAAATGTTAAAAATTGATAAATAAATGGTCAAGATATTGAATTTTTAATATTTGCAGCTGTATTTGCTGTTGACCAATTCAGTGAAGATCTGGAAAGTTAGACTTAAACTGCAGTTAGTTTTAATAATATCAACTACTTAATTTGACAATTTATGCAATTTGACAATTTTGAAGAAAATCACGGCATTTTATGAAGAAGTCTTTTCCCCATAACTTTTGCACCAGATGAGGTAGAAGTATAATCTTTTTTGTTCTTTTAGTTTGATAAGGATCTATCTATTGGTCATTAAAATCCACACAGAATTTCTAAGTTGAAATTTTGGCTGCCAGTACATATATAAAGCCATATTCCAAGACTGATAGAAAATGCATCAGAAATATGGATTCCAGAGTGGTAACAAGCACTAGCTGACGGATGGATGGGCATACCATAACCTCAACTGGCTTTACATCTAGTTGAACCAAACATTAATGCACATACAGACATGGACAAATTTATAAAGGAACCCTGCAAAATGTATAATCTAGATTTCTGTTTGTAGAACACATACCGTTTGTAGACCACACCCCAAAAAATGTAAAACTTCAAAATTAAAGATTTTTTTAAAAAGAAACTGCTCAAAAGGGATTTAAATTTACTAAGATCATCTGAATAAAACAAATTTACATGCAAACCAAACTTCATTTATGCTAACAAAGTTTTGTTTTTAAAAAATCGGTTCAGAAAGTTCCAACATGTTTAACCAAAAAATCCAAAATACTGATGCAGTCAACTGAATTTGTATTATATGATCTACATATGAACATTCATATGCCTACCAAATTTCATTTTTTTTTTTTACTTCACTGTGATAAGGAACTTTATCGGTGTTGGTGGTGTTGTAGGGTTTAACAACATTTTTCAGCACAAGATAGGCTATACACACACACACACACACACACATAAAAACAATGAAAATGAGAAACAATAAAGATTATCAAAATATGATGTGTGAAAATGAGACACAATACAGATTATCAAACACAGATTCATGAATATGAGAAACAATATAGACTATCAAAAATGATTCATGAAAATGAGAAACAATCAGGAATGTGCATGGTGCCGGCATTAATCAAGTTGTAACCAAAAAATATCACCAATTTTAAAAAAATGTTGCCATTTCTGTAATACAGTACAAGCAATTTATCGTGATATCCCTGTTACCAAGGTAATGTTGTTGACGTAAGTGGATATAGAAATATGTGGGGGAGACCTACGAATATCAAATTTTGTATACATATGAAATTTGTAAGGTGAATAGGATTTACAATGAGAAAAAAAATCAATTGAAATTTTGATTGTCACTAGATAAAACTCCTATGAAATACATGTATGTATTGACAACTTACAACTCTGTTGAATAATCTATAATGCCTAAAGTATTGTACATGCATATGAGAAAAAAAACTGGACTATGGATCATAGAAAATGTATATATGATTCACATCACGTTAGAATGCACAAATAATGCATATGTTGTTGTTGTTCAATTGTTTAACGCCATTTTTCAGAACTAGACAGGCTATACAGGGCGGCCAGTATTAACGGTGGAGGAAGCACACGGGAAAGAATCACCGACCCACGAGAAGTTACCGGCAAGCTAACTCACATACCCACATTGGCTAAGCCTGAGACTTGAACCCATGCAGACAGAGATGAGATGGCAGAGATCCATAACAGCGAGTGCTTTAGACCATTTCCCCCCCAATAAGGTATATGTAAAAAAAAATGTTAATCATCGTTTGATCTATCCCACTGTCAACAAACAATTTGATCAGATATTAATGGTTACCAGCAGCATGTGGTTTAAAGTTTTCATTCCACAACAAGGTTTATATTTTAGTTAGCTGAAGACAGAAAAAATGTTGCAGAGACCACCAAGGGGATCATGTTATTAAAAGGGAATAAAAAAACATGAACAAAACAAAAAGTTAAACAATCATCTTTGTGAATAAATACATATATTTTCAAAAGATTTGAAATTTTATGTGTGTTTTATGCTGCCTGTAGTAGTGGTTGTAAGACTAAACAATTTTCCTGTGAAATAGAAACTTTCACAGCACAATAAACGTGTTCCAATCACTTTGGAAAATGCAAAATCGATCAGCTTCAATTGCTTTTTTTTTTAAGAATGGCGCTGACTTGCTTTGATGAAAGGTGCTTTGATGTCATTGAAGATTGTAATCGGCTTGCTTTGATGATCAGTGAATGTGCTATTCATGACACAGGTACTTGATGAGAGCTTGATGTTGAAATAAAAGCAATAATCTGAAGGAAAAAACTTGTACAGAGTGACAAAAATCCCTTAGATAACCCCCAGACTAGTAATCTGCCTATCATACTATAAAACAGATAAGGTAAGTAACATTCAAAAACTTTGTTCCATACTTGACCCTGAATTTTCTTCTGCTATTTAAGTCTTTGAAGGCACAAAACCATAATCTATGGCTCGTTTTACTCCTGAGATATATTTCTATTCATCTCTTTTATAGTATGATAGACAGCACCCATGTCAAAACCGGTAATTGGGGTGGGGGTGGGTGGGGGGGTAATTTTAGGTAATGCTGTCACTCTATATGATTATTATAGCCATATTTGAACAACAGATAGCTCCCAGTGCATTTTAAATCAAAGTTTGCTGCTTTCTTTCACGGTGACTTTGAACTTTATTCATCTCAAACTAGAGCTGTACCGATTAATCGCCCATACGCGTAATTGGGCCGATTATTAGCACAATCGGTATAATCGGGTATCGGCAAAAATAATCGGTGCCGATGCAAACAATTTTTTTAAATAACCAATTTTTCCTGATAAAAGTTGTATATCCACTCGCGTTTTGACTGACCGTAACTTAATCCTTTGTAACACTAGAGCTCGGGATAAATGCAGTATGCAAACAAGTGGTATGCAGAGAACTCGCCCCATGGAGAACTCGCCCTGGGAGAACTCGCCCCAACGTATCTGGAGAAGTCGCCCCAGATTGGTTGGAGAAGTCGCCCCAATTCGTCTGGAGAAGTCGCCCCAAAACCCAGATAACCTTTCTATGGCAGAATTCATTTTTAGATTTGTATTTATACGCGATCACAAAAGATATATTAACTGGTAATCATAAAAGCAATATCATAGTAATATTTCCAAGACGAAATTCAGTCTTTATATAATCTAATGAATGATGACAGTATAGTGATTACAAATGATGATTAGTCAAACACTATTATTATTATGAATCAAGAAGATTATTTTAAATAAGTTGAACGTCAATTAAATGATGAAAACTACTACAAACATATTGGCGAAGATCCGTCAATAGAAATTAAATAAAAATTTTCAACACGATTTAATGAGATGGCTATAAAAAAAATCCGTATATGAGGAATTTGATACTTTCCCTCTTAACATGGGTACACCTCAATTCTACATATTACCCAAAACTCATAATGAAATCATATATTGAAGATACAACAACTTTTCATTCAAAAGTTGAAGTCTATTCCACAGTTATCTGTTAATTTCAATCCTGGTATTATTAGATGTAACATCACTATATACCAACTTTCCGCATGCAGTTGGTATTGAAGCGTGTACAAATTTTTTTTTATTACAATCCTAATAATAGCCCACTATCTTGTGAAGATATTTGTATAATATTAAAACTTATCTTGGAAAATAATTATTTTCAATTTAATAATACGAAATACATATACATAATGGGTACGGCAATGTGTATTAATATGGCTCCTTCATTCACTTTCCTCTCATGGTTAAATTTGAAAGGGAATTTCTTCAAAACTAAAAGTTGAATCCATCTCTTTGGTTCAGATTTTTCGATGACATTTATATCTGAAAGCAGTCAACCGAAGAACTGTAAAATTGTATTGATCGCCTAAATCATTTTCACCTGACAATTCAATTTACTTATACTACATCTAGTATGCATGTTTCATTTTCTGATGTAAATGTGATATAAAATATTGATAACACTATCTCTGCAAATATTCATATCAAGAAAACTAATTTCCACCGATATGTCAATAATCTTCATGTCATCTCATGTCATTTAAAACCGGTATACCACATAGCCAGTCAAAAAGATACCGACGTATTATTTCAGGTGATTGTCAATTACAAAATTCGTTGAATAAATTCCAAACATATTTACAAAACAGAAACTATCCTACACATACAATTGATTCTGCGTTAAACAAAGCCCTTAATATTACTCAACATTGGGCTTTAAACAAAGCAGTATGTACAAGAGAGAGAGAGAGAGAGAGAGAGAGAGAGGGGGGGGGTAATTCCTTTCACAATACAATCGAATCCTTCATTATCTAATCTATGTCGTATAATTAATAAATTTTAGTCTGCTAAATTTATCAAATAAATTTATCAATTTACCATATATAAAATTATAGAGATCCGCAGTTTTCATCTAATATTTCAACACAGTTTAACACCAATAATAACTCTCTAAGCGAATTGTCTTTCATGCCGAAATTTTATAACCAGTGAATATCACAACATATGGTACTTTAAAAAATGGTATGCATCAGCAATAACCATTTATTTGGTTGTATTATTTATAATAAAACGTACAAGTAAATTTTGGTTAGCAAATCTCAAGAATTTGCACGATTTTTTAAAAATAGTACATAAATAGACAGAAAAGAAGAAAAAACATTTTCGTTATCTAAATGTAACATACATAGATGCGATGTGCAAACATAAGAGACACTAGTATTATGAATAATCATCACTTTCATATATACAATAATAGAGATCCTCCGTTTTCATCTAATAAAATACATTGTCCGTTTCTTTTAAAACATCTCGTACCTGAAGAAACACAAATTAAATGCGAAATTATTCAACCGTTCATTGTTAACAGTCGATTTTTTATTTAACTGTTTTCAATGGAATTTAATCGTGGCCTCTAATTTTAGTAATATATAAATTATATCGGTGAGCATTCTTTTCAATAGAAACAAAACGGAGTTAGAAATACTGAAATGGTTTCACTAAAATGCAGACATAATACAATGGTATTATATTGCTCACGGAGGAAAGATCACAATTACCGGGTACAAAATACTATATCAAAGAGGTGCATATGTCCACAAGAATTAGCACAATGCCATTGTTGCTCATTAACTAACACTACTGTATAGTCGAATAACCATATATCGAGATAAACACATCGAACCATCAATTAATCTTTTGTAACAAAGAGATTGCTCTAATAAAGTATTTAAAAAGAATTTATCTTGCTGCCAGTTGTGCGAAATTTTCAACTCCAGCGTCCGGTAACATTTGTAAACTGCAGTAAACCAGACTAAAGTACATGTCGCTAACCGCCATTGTAGTGCCAAAGTCATGTGAATAGCCAGTAAGATTAACATCAAAGGGAGTAATGATGGATATATACACTGTCAATTTTGAGGTTTGTGTTTTTTCTTTATCTTTATGAAAACTCACAAAACACCGATAGTCCTTATGTCCCAGTGAGAAATTGTTTGAAAGGGCTTCAGTGTAGGTTTGAGTACATCGTCTGTCTTTCAGTTAATCTGTAATGCCTGGAGGGTGAACGAACTCATTGTCTTTAATACTATAGTAAGTGAGAATCATTTCCGGATTTTTTAAAATTATTTTTTATTTCTTTTGTTAGTGTTTCACCAAGCCACCATCTGGCAGAAGGGGCGGTCTCTCACAAGTCATAACAGGTTTTACTGTACATTTGAAGCACCGACATATACTAAACAAATAAAACAATTCTATATCAATGTTTTACAATTATCTGATGTTGCCGCAGCAATAACGAGTATTTGTTGTCGTCAAAGCAAACCGACAACCTTTGCTCATAGAAAGTCGGCAATAAACTCAAAAGCATTGCCTCAATTTACATAGTGATTAGAACATATTTATTGTGCCGCAAAACTTTCCTGTTTGCAAAAAAAAAAAAAAATCGCCCACACCCACAGTCTGTGGACAACAGAGTAGTAATTTATTTGGACACATTGTTTCAAGAGCCCGAATAGATTGGATTATTAATATCGGCTCTGCATAATGTCGAACTTGAAACTATCAAGTTTAGTCTGGAATTACTTCAAAGTAAATGCAGTCAACGACTCGACAGCACATTGCACACTGTCTTAGAACACGGATATTTTTCTCCCAAGATGTACTGCCGTTACAATAGACAACAAAAACACCTAAAACCTGTAAAATTTTGACATTGGCCCACGGATAAGCCCCCCCCCCATTCCAGGCCTTTATTGTTTTCTAAATTTGTCGGCTTATACCTGAGTACATAACATGATAATCAAATAATCGGTCTCATAATCGGTATCAGCAATTTTGATAATCGGCTATACGTGGTATCGGCATAATCGGCAAAAAGTGACATCGGTACAGCTCTATCCCAAACCCAAGATTCAATATAGAAGTTTAAACAGCTCAGAAATGGTGTTGCTCATAAAATCACCAGAGTGATCTTTGTCACCAATAAGTATTTTTAAAAAAAATCAAAACTGGCACCATACCTCAAAAATACAATTTTTTTAAAAAGCATAGAAATAAGAAACAATATGAATTATGACAAAATGCTAAATGGAATGTAAAACAATACACAGATGATTAAAAAAATGATTCATGGAAATAAGAAACAATACAAAGATGATAAAAAACGGTTCATGGAAATAAGAAACAATAAATAGATGATAAAAAAATGGTTCATGGAAATAAGAAACAATAAATAGATGATAAAACATGGTTCATGGAAATTGGAAACAATACACATATTATCAAGCAAACATTTTGACTTGTATCAGCATGCTGATGTGAAGGTACTTTTGTAAAAAAAATCGTAATAAATTTACCTTGTACTGGCTCAACTTCAGTTGCAGCAGCAACTGATATGTTGTCAGCTAGAACCTGCAAGATATCAGACAAAAGTCATTATAAACAGATCAATGATTTGATCAAAGTTGTACGGATCCTGTCTCCTCATTATTACAGTTAGAGGTGAAGACAGGAGTATGAGGCTGGGTAAATGAAATGTTTAATTATTGGAACATGATACAAAAATAACTCTGGTTGATATATCCAATATTCTCATTTTATTTGAAGTAGCAGTCAAATTACAAAGTACCAGGCTGTCAGGTTACTCAAAGACCCAAAGTGCCCAATCAAATAAATAGAAAATTAATGGGGACACACACTTATTATTATCTGTACATTATTTGATGTGCCTTAATTTTCCCATTATGCACCCCTTTTGAAGTCTAGATTTGCTGATGAAGTGCAGTACTAAGTCAACATGCATCAACTGAGTGACTGGCAAAGTAATTCCTACCTAAAAGAACTGGCTGTCCCTTGTACTTGTTGGGTAACTGACTTTCACACAGACACTATGGTGTTTTGATAATGTGACATGCCTTGGAAGAATGCATGCAAGATGGACCATCATTTGCATGCATGCTCACAAAATTAGAAACTTAATTCACTTTATGCATATGGTTGATCAATAAATCGTGTGTGATGTGTTTTTCATCCAAATTTAAATCCTATCCACCTATGAACTTTGGGATAGGCCTTATGATTAAGCATTTCTGGCCCTGGGATACAGTCTCCAGCATATCATCAAAGAGAACTAATGATCTCAGGCCTGTATTATGTGCAAAATTTTACTTTTATAAAATTTTCAAAAATTGCCGGGGGAGGCCCGGGTTATAGTGCCGAAATATGGGGGAGATTAGGGTTCAAAGGGTTAACATCAGTTTTAATGGAACCATTTTAAGTTTTTTCAGTTTTAATTTGAGGGTTTATGTAAATTATTCAGTGGAATTACAAAGTGCTCATTCACTAAGGACTAAACCACTACTGTATTTACCGTATGTTATCGGACGGCAACAAACAATTACTTTTTTGGCTGTCCAAATACATATTAAATTTTTTAATTACGAGTCTGAAAACATACAGGTGAAGATAAATTTATGTTCCCCGACCCACCTACCGTAACAAAGTTACCGCTAGCTCACATGACAATGTGTTTCCATGAAGTTAAACAAGTATTTTGTCTAACACCACGGAAATAATAATGAATGAAAAACAGGCGTTACTTGCCTACTTTGTCTCTTTGATACAAATCCATCCATCAGAAAGTACAGTTACACATATATCATACATGAATGTGTGTGAATTATCCAAAGGAACCACCATATTAGTAATATTGCAATCTAGTTTAACCCTCTGCAAATCATTGATCATTAGAATCTACATTACAAATGCACGGAACCTTTATTTCTGTGTAATTAAGATATTAATACAAAGTAAAGAAAATGATTTTGGAATTATAATTCTTAAGATAGTTATGACAGCAACCTTTTAGTATCGAGAGTAGAAATGCCAGTACATGTATAATGACTAATCTTAGATGACCATTGTGAGAGGCTCCATATGGGTTGAGTGTTGTATGCACACCTAGGAACCGAATAACAAAAAACAAGCAAGTTGCAATATACGAGTCAACAGAATTAATATGTTGGTATTTTTTAAATTTTTTTACAAATAAAGAAGATCTATACGTTGTGGTTCTCTCTTCTTTTTTCCCCACATAGCCAGCTTTAAAATGAGCAGAGCTAGCTAATTCGAAACAATGAACTGCTCAAAGATTGTTTTGATGAATGTCGAAGATTTCAAGGTGTCTAGGTGATAATTGTTAATAATAGAACTTGTGGGATTTCTTAGACATGTGTGTTCAGAAATAATAGGCAGCCATCTAGATTTCATTAAAATATCACACAATGTTCAGATCATTTAGTACCCATAATCAATATTTATTGTCTACAAAGAGGTTTATTACCTGTAGAACAATAACTATGTTTTAACCTAGGTATATAATGCTTCAGGGATAAGGGGTTTGTTTTCTTGTACAATGCCAATGAATTTTATGAATCCATACAGGTTCTCTCATGTATTGTTTATTTATATTAAGCAGGGGTCATGGTTTCTAATTAAAGCCATAACTGTCACACCTATTTCAAAAGGTTTCGTGTGTAACAATGTCTGCACTAACAACCAATCATATTTTTTTAGCCGAATCAAGCTACTAAAATAAAAAGCTTAAATAAAATACCCACCACTATCAAAATTTTATATACTGGTTAGCTGTCATTGCGGAACATACTATTGTTAGTACTGTAACAATTTTGATGGATAAATTTATTATACATTATGCAACAAATGAGTAAGCACTGTTTGATGATAAATTTATATTAATATAGAAGAAACACCTACATACTTTCATCTTGTGCCAGAGAAAACGGTGGACAAAGTAGGAATGAAAGGCATTTTGATTCGTACAACGGGAGCAAAGAAGAGACACATTACTGTCGTTTTAGCTGTTGAGGGTTCTGGCGACGCATTACCCCCAATGATTATTTTCAAGGGAAAGAGAAATCTAGATCTGAAGGCACCACAAGGGTTGATTATCGCAGTTTAAGAGATAGCATAGATAGACGAATCACCAATGCTGCGATGGAATGAAGGAATTTATTTGCCATTCATCAGAAGAGAGTGATCACTATTACTTATGGACTCATTCCGGACTCACATCACTGATGATGTAAAGAAACAGTTGTGGTGCGGAAATGTTGTGCCGGCAATAATACCAGGAGGCTGCATATCCAAGTTTCAACCTCTTAATGTGAGCATCAATAAACCTGTCAAGAGCCACATCTGCTGCAGCTGGACGGAATACGTAAGCAATGCTACGAATGCATTACAATCATCTGATGAAAGCAATCAAATGAAGCAAACTTAAACTAACAACAAACACAGTTAATTTTACATTAAAACAACGCAGCCGACCTTCGTTGGTTGTGTCCGAAAACATAAAATTGTAAAACAATTATAGCGGAGCAATGTCCGAAAACTTAGAAGGCATTTAATATTTCCTCCCCAAAAAATGATGTCCGAAAACATAAGTGTCCAAAAACATACAGTACTTTGGAATGACATGTATTATGAATTCATTGAGGGACCTTCTTTTAATTGTGTCAATGTGATATCAAGACTGTTGTCACATCATCACATACAAGACTAATGGCATATCAACACATTCAAAATTGGTATTCAATCGGGACACCAATGAAATTCATTAGGAATATTGTATAATTTTTTTTAAACTTGGTAAAAGAACCTTTTAGGACTACTTGAGATTTAATTCACAATACTATATAAGTTCTTTACATATTTTCACTTTATATTCTTCGTTAATAAATTATTTCTTGAATTTTACACAACTTACTTATTTTATTTGCTCTTTTCTTTCTTTTCTAAACATTTCTTTTCTGCAGGAAAAATGATTTTGCTTATAATCACTATCAATGATTACATAACACGCAAATTAGGTTTCTTGTTAACAGGTTAAGTAATGGTTGGACATCAGGCAATGATGTTTGTTACACTGTTTAACTTTTTCATATTTTCATTTTCGTATGAATAGTCTCATCTCCACGGTAGCCTAACACAGGTGATGGTACAAGGTTTTGGTTTGAAATGTATAAGATATAAAAAAAAAGATTCAATAATCCTCAGCTAAACTCGTAAGTGTAATTTGTAAATACTTTGATTGGATTGTAAGGTAGATATCATAATGGACCAGATACACATTTGAGAAATAATTTATTTTTCAACTGTACAAAGTCACCAAGCTGCGGAACCACAAAATCGTCTACAAGAACAAAATAAAAGCCTCAACACAGGAAATTCCGATATTGGGTGTGGGTGTGGTGAGTGGGTGAAGAGAAAGGGATAATATAAAATGCAGATATTTATAAAGACTTTCATTTCCGGTTTTAGCTTCTTAAGATTATGAATGCGTCAAGTGTGTTATCTATAAAACTATTAGTTGTATTACCCTTTGTAGTTGGTTTAACTGTCTTATATGGCCTTGATCCCACGTGGTTTTATCATCGTCGAAAGAAAGCACACCATTCACATCCAATTCGACAGGTAGTTGCACTTTACCAACCGTTATGGGAATCAGTCTATCTCTTTGCGTTTTGTCTATTAGATTCTTGAATGCTGCTTGTTCACAATATTTCAACCAGCAGTTACTACTGAATTCTTTGGTTAGTATGACAAATGACCATTGTGATCCATTCACCACGCGAAACAACTCTTCGAAAACATTTCTTCCTGGAAGAGCATGTTCGTCATAATAATAAAATTCAGTGTATCCCCACTCATTAAGTTTGCCGACCAAAAACTCCACAAATCTAAGGGATAATTCCGTATCAGGTGTAGCTGAATACCTCGACAGAGCATGATTGTATATAACATTAAAATGATATATTTTTCCTTCCACCAATGGTCTCGGGGCTGCCATTTTAAAACCAGAATACTTGGATTATCTTTGACTATTTCTTCAAGTCAAAATATCATCGAATGTATGTCGGCACCGTAAGGTCACACTAGATAGATTCGTATTTTGACACGGTAGAAGGCATGCTCCTGGTTATCATAAGCCTAGCGTTTATTCATTCAAACATAATATAAATCTGTAATGAAGGTTACATTTGCTTTGAGATAGGTTTTAAAATAGGTTGACTTGATTGGCGGCTGTCGTTCTAAGTCTAGTCTGGTTCCCTGCTTGAGTTGCCTTACACAGTCACAACCTCGTGGAATAGCGTTGCTGTTTGGTAAAGGATGATGTTTGTTTGTTTGTTTAGGATTTTTAACGTAGATGTAACAATTTTTCAGTCATATCGCTACGATGTTTGCAGTGAGGCAGTTTATATTGATGTCTAGTACTGGGGCATTATGCCGCAGACATGTAGGTTGATGTCCCACCCCGTCACATCCTGACACCAGGCCGACCAGTCCTAAGACTAACCTCTTTTTGCTAAGCGTCAAGCGAGGCAGCTATTAGTACCATTTCTGTAAGTCTTTGGTATTACTCGGCCGGGGATCGAACCCACGACCTCCCGCTTCCGCGGCGGACGATCAAACCACTAGGCCACGGGAGCGGTTGGTAAAGTCTGAGGTGTCACGGATAGTGAGATATCAATATCGTAGTAAGATTGATCAAGGAATTTATTGCAACAAGAATATTTTAGTTAACTTAGTGTGTAGTGTGCAATATTTGCGAAAGAAGCGTTATCCTTATCCTCTTGTGAAAGATGGGTGATTTTTTTCGTATTAATCTTTGTCTATATTTAGGATGTCGTACATCGCCAAATATAAATTTTGATGTAAAGATCAATCAAGGAATCGATTGGAAAATGAATTTTTGAGATGACGCTGAGTAAAATGTGAAATATTAACAAAATCGGTGTGCGTACGCTTTTCCTTCATCTACACATAATAGTAAAATATTTGTAAAAAATATTATATGACCTAATTGATGGTTAACTTTAAACACGAGATACCGAACCGACTGATAAAATTCAAAATCAAAAGTATTAGCAAAGTTTACATTGTGTCACTAAGAAAGAGAATATTAAACGAATTAATTTGCCGCTTTTAGATTAACTAGATACCTCCATACGATGTCATTTGCTTTGATCACGTGACAATATGGATTCGGCGTTCACCTGACTTAGGATAGTGGAGTGCACCGTAGGGAACATACTAAGCAGAGAACCAGACTAGTCAAAGTTTAGAATTGAAATCAAAATCGTAACTTCGGCTGCAAATAAACAGCCGACTTGTTCTTCGAATTTCTGCTACAGAGGACGCGCGCGTGCGTGTGTGTTGGATTTTAACGTAACTTTAACCTACCAGTCCTAACACTAACCTCTTAATGCTGTGCCCCAAGTGAGGCAGCTGTTAGTACCAGTTTTATGATTCGGCCGGGGATTGAACTCCTGATCTCCAGCATCCGAAGCGGACGCTCTAACCATTAGGCCACCGGAGCGGTCTGCCACAGAGATTACTATATCAAAATCAAGATGGCTGAGGGGTGATGAAGAGAATGCTAATTTGTTCTAGCTCATACTAGTGAACTAGACTCTTTTATAAGGCATATACTGATTCTTGTAGCCACCAGAAAATATTAAAAGTAACTCTTTGCTCCGAAAAATGAATGTAATAAAGAGGGGTCGATGCCAGTGTCATTTCGGTATAAAAGCTCCACAAGGAATTAAAATGAATACCTAAAACAAATTCTCAGAATCATGGTTTCTACAAAAATTATTGCTTAGTATTAAATTGCATCTTTAATGTAAAATTATTCTCATTTTTATGCATCACGTGTGGTAATATACGGTATTATTATTCAGTTGCTACAAATGTTTAGACAGTTACGGGTCACCTAAGGTCAGCTTCAGGCTCGCACTCAGTTGTAGCCCTATATGCCCTTGTGATAACATTAGGTGATCAACTTTCGTGCGTGTGTTTTCACTATTGTGGTCAGCTGTAATCTAGCCATGAAATTAGTTAGGACAAATCATGTTTTGTTTTATTTAAGTTTAACAAAATGGAGTAAGATGGATTTAATAAGAACATCTGTATAATAATAATGAAATTTAGATACACAAGTTTGTGTGTTAATTGCGACATCATTAAAAACCTCAATCAGCCACCTGAAATGGACTTTAATTCCCACCAGGAGGTGGAAGCAGACGATGCAGTTTTACTTAGATGTTGCGCATGTAGAAAAGAAAAGTTTTAGTGATTTCCTATATATTATTGGTCAGGATGGTAAAGACATTTACAAAACATTTACATTTGAGGCCAATTTTGTTACTGTAATTTTGTCCCCGGTGTTTTCAACAAGATTACACGCGAGTTTACCTGCCGTGACACTTATTTGTCGTCGTGCTCCCCTCTCCCTCCCCGTTGCTGTGAATAAGATCAATTTCTTCACTAAACTTTTTATCAATACCTATTTGATATCTTGATCTAGGATCATGTGAATTTATCGTTATAAATCTATTTGGAGTAGCTTGTGTGCGTGAAAAGTTTATAAATTTAATTATATCCATATCCCCTGAACACCAAGTCTGATGAACATTTCCTAAAGGATGTGTATCAACTCTGTTAAATACTTCCAAAATATTACAGTATCTCTGATCACTTTAGGTATCTCCCTGTATCGCTGAGTTATATAAATTATTTCAGTAATTATGCTTGCCCCGAGAAAATATTCTTGCCGGATTTGATTGTTTATCCAACATTTCATCATCATAAACAACTAATATATGTCTGTCTTTGAGTGTATTTGTTATCAGCAACAAAGTTCGTGTTTTCATGTCCCTGAGAAATCAATGACATCCAAATATAATACATAATATGAATTTATATTGTATTAAATGTAGAAAATCCACCCCATCGAGTTCAACACTCAGTGCTTCATCAATATCGGTAATAAAATTGATAATATCAGCATTTTCGTCATTTCATAATTTTGCGTTTTCATTAAAATCTTTAAGCACATCGTAGCATCTCTGATCATCTACAGATGGTGCTACTAAATATAACTTGTCCCACATGCGCCATCTCATCATTAAATTAAGGAATAATTGCGTTTAACCAGACCCAGATTGACCTGTTTTTATCATTTTGATAGAATTCTGTAGCGTTAGATGATGTTGGCCTGGTTCTTGTTTTCATATCGCTGAGAAATCAATGACATCAATGCTATATAAAATATAATAAATACTATGAATTTATATTTTGTTTGATGCAGAGCATCCACCCCAAGAAATGGATTAACAACAATAATTTTAAAAAATACTTGGCAAGTGTGTAAAATTTGATTTAAAAAAAATATAAATTGTCTCCTTGATAATAAAAACATTGGTGGTGATATCGTTACCTCGTAAGGAAAATTGTCAGGAACTTCATGGGATAATAACCAGGAGAAACATATAATTATTGTGGTCCTGGAACCCGACTTAATATTGGACTTGACGAACGAGATCATCAAAAACATGGAGAGTATCCAGTAAATCCTATTGATCAAGCATATCACGTTCATGATGTAGCGTACACAAATAAAGATTTACAACAATGACATATTACATATGTGAAATTGATACACTCACTGAATTCCTTACAAATTAATCATTTAGAGAATCATTAGTTAATTGGTTGGTTTGATCCGCAATGAAAAGCAAACTAGTGCTATGGGCTGGTAAATCATCAACCGATTATAAAATAATGGAATCGATATATTATAGCACACAAGGATATTAGAAAGGTAGAGCAGCGATTAGTAAACTTGCAGATGCTGAAAATTTTACACGTGTTGTTGCTGCAGATTGGCTAGCACGACAGGCAATATGGCAAATTTATCTACTGCAACCTAAACGAATAGAGGACGCACATTTTGAGGTCAGCGTTCCTAATGAAGTTCATCAGGCATATATGTTGTTTTACTACACGATACTATTAAAATTGTTAGACGAAAGGACATATACAAATACGTGCTGACTGTTGTTGACATTGCGAGTAGATATAAAGAAGCAGATCCGCTATCAAATAAAACGGCTGCTACAGTTGTATTATCAACGAGGACCCTTGCGATGGCTACAACTACTACAAGTTGATACTGGCAAAGAATTTATTGGTGTTGTATCATCTCCGATGAAAAAAACATGACGTCAAAGTCAAACAAGGACATACCGCAATTCATCGTGATCAGGCAATCGTTGAACGATTTCATCAAACACTTGCTGAGGGGATATTTGGATATCAATATGCAAAGGAAATAGTTCAAAAAGGTATGAGATCTCGTGAATGGGTTACAAGACTACCAAGCGTGATAGCTTCATTAAATAATGAAATCACTCGTGGAATTTATATGAAGCCGTTGATGTAATCACAAGACATATTTTATTTTATGGTCTAGCGCCATTTTTAAGCACAATATAGGCTATACATGGCGGCCAGTATTAATGGTGGAGGAGGAACCCGGAAATATCCCCGGAAAGAACCGCCGACCCACGAGAAGCTACTGGCAATCTTTCTCACATAACTACATTAGCCGAATCTTAGACTCGAACCCAGGCAGACAGAGGTGAGATGGCAGTGATCCGTAACGGACAGCATTCGGCCACTCGAGGCCCCACAAAATACATATAACAATACAACGACATGACTTTTCAAAACAACATGATTAGGTAATGTGACTGTACGAAATTTATATGAACCTGGTGAACTTGAAGGTGGTAAAAAAAGAGCAACTCCTCCTAATTGGAGTGTAACTAGAATTAAACTTTCCAGCATAGTAACAACCATGGGTAGACCTGCAATATACAGACTAGATTCAACTGCTCCACAACATGGATTTGTACGTGAACACTTGCAAAGTAATTCCTTAAGATACACAATTACCACCACGTTTACTTTTGTAAACTAGCACATTGACGTCGATTACATTTAATACAGGTCAGCATAACATTTTCACGTGTATGACCAAGACTGCTATTAATTTTGTCTACGGTAAATTATCTTGGATTATATTTTAATACTACCAGAATATTACTGTGTTACGGCTGCTCGCACAATGATTATGCTTTTGTTGTTTTAATGTCACGATAAAATCAGCGTCGCGCATAATTTTTTTTATATTACATTGTTTATAACTAATTGTTTCGTACTATATGATTGACATTGATAGCAGCGGTTTGATTATTATTTTCTGTGAAGTCAATGATAAACGTCCGCAACTGAGATATTCTTCTCACTCGAGACACTGCGAGAAAAACTAAGTTTGACCATTCGATACAATAATCAACGATCCAAATAACTGTATCAGAGATGGTTAATCCTTGTGTTGAATGGATCGTCATTCCACATCTTAGAGTCCAAAGAGTTTTGTCCATAGTTAACGCGCTCGTAACAACACTGACATAAACTAAAACAATACAATTTAATACAAGATTTTGTGTCGTTGACGATCCTGGTATATCAATATCAAAATTCTGGCATCGCATATTTGCTGGTCGATAACACAATGGTACAGGTACTTCCGAAAACGTTTCATTATGTAACTGAAATAAATTTCTGCTGAAGTGTATCACGAACTATCCTTCTACTTGCAACTGTCACATAATTTGGTCTCCATAAATTCCATTTTTTTTAGGAGTTTCTGAAATTATCTTTTACATTATTTTACTCTGAATTTCATTTTTCGGTTGTTGTTTCATTAATTTGGTAAACTATCTTAATTCTGAATCAAGTGTTCTATGATCAGCAATTATCACCTCATCATAATCTAAACATATTTTGTTAGCCATTCGTGCGGAGATAATCCAACAAAAGGCTGTAGTTTACATGATCACAACTGTATTATTCAACAATAACTAATCCAGAAATAGTTTTTTATGTTTCTAGCGACACTGTGCATATCTCATCCCAAATCATAAACCTTGGAATATATTTCTCGCTCATTCGATCAATCGTCCATGCACCTCCTTTCCTTCAGAAGAAGCTATGTTAATCCATGCTTTTACTCCTCGTTCGTTCATTTCTCTTGAGAGTCTGTATGTAGGTGTTTAAACAACCATATTAACTGATCTCTGCCGAATCAATTAACACAAGTTGTTTGACCAGAATCTTCTGGTCCAATTAGATAAACAGTCTTATGTCTGGTCATGGGATCATGTGCTGATGATAATTTTGATGTTTGATTATTTTTGCAATAAACGACAGCGGATTGAGAATAATTGAATATATTTCTTGTTTTATTCTCCATTCGCCCAATGATGCATCAGCGCCGATATATAGTTGTTTTAGCAATCCTGTAGTTTTTTTATCGATATAAATGAATCTGTGGCGCCTCTATCAGTTAATTGAGTTAATCTGTGCACCATCGATAAAAAATGTATCGAAACGTACGCGGGCATTGAAAATTTTTAAATTATTTAACTGCAGTGATTAACCATCAATATAACTCACAATTTTACCTATTGTAGTTCCATTTGACAATTAAGCCATGTCATGATTTATAAGTGTATTTCCTTTCGTTGTATCAGCAGTTATAAAATTTATTGCAGCATCAGCTATAATTAATTTTGTACAATGTCGTTTATGATCATATGATCCTCCTTGGGTAATTTACCAACTATTTTTCAGCCAAATTCATTTGCAATTTTATTTTGATAATCAGTTTCATCAAGATCTTTATCGAAATTATTTTGGTGTGGTAACCAAACTTCGGTGACATTCAACGATATTAGCATTTATATATCGAGCATATAGTGTAATAAAACTATTGGAGCCCAATGGTTTTCGGAAAATCGTCTGCCAAGCCAAACATAACAAATCCGATGGAAATTTACTTCAGACACAAATGACTCGATACAAACAAATCCAGTTAAATCGAAATCGGGTAAAGGTCTGTTTCCGCAACTCTGGTCATTCTTGGCTGATGGATGTCCAAATCTATTGAAATATTCCGGATACTCTCCCATTCCAAGAAAACGTCCCGGATAACACACAACCATGTTGAGTGATATCATAATTCTATAATCGAATTCGGTATTCCACGGTTCACTGTTTCCATACTCGACACAAGTCGATATCATTGAGAAATTCCAACTGTTGGTTTCTACGAATTTTTCTCTCTAACAAAATGTTCCGCGACTGATGTAACAGTAAAAAAGAAATCAGCAGCAATTGTTCAACATCGTCGCCGACACCTTTAACGCTAGTATATTTCAGCGCAAGTTTTTTTCATTTTGTCATGGAAAGATTCTTTACGATAAATATTGCAGTTAAGTTTCACAAACTGATCAAACTTTCATTTTTCTTCGATGGAAATACTTCCATCTAGTCATAACAAATCGGGCTCTTCAGAACTCTGAAATAACAATACTGATACAGGATCGTTCTTTCTTGTTTCGTTAATAAAAGCAAATATATTTTCGCGGTAAAATTTATCAATTCGATTTCGTGGAAATATTTTCACTGCAGGAGTCCACGCGTATGCGTTATGATCAATAATTTGAATCGGGGCTCCCATCCATTTATACTTTGATTCGTTCGAAATCTATCCGGTTATCGTTGATATTATTATTGGGAATTTTAGTTTCTTCCCTAGCTTTGCGACATCGCTGATTGACGTTACGTTATCAGTAACTATTGTTGCCCACTCACCTATATTTGTACGTCGTTGATCCGTTAACCTATTTCCACGTATCGCATGTGTGAAGTGTTCCATTACTCGTTCGCCTACACAATGTATATTCGAGAAAGTTCATTGGTTTTAGATTATTAATGCATAGCATATCATTTATCAGATAAATGTCATAGATAACTGTGGCTGCAGGATACGCTCGCTCATACTACGGTTCGTGAATACCAGTCAATATTCATGGATTGGAATGTTGTATCAATACGGCAATTGTTTCATTCTGAAGGACAGGGTCACGTTTGTAACTGATAATCCAATTATCGTCTACTTCCCTAATAAACTTTACTCTGAAAAAGTATCTTTGATTGTCGAGATAATTAATAAATATCGCCGCTCGATCATTTTTCATTGTAGCATCAACATCTTTATTGTTAATAATTCTGAATGTCGACCACACATGATATCCGCCATCGTTACTAAATTCTTTATTGTCATCATGCATTTTATTAAAGTTTTATTCGTCAGATCAACGAGAGCGCTCCTCGACAAGTCGGGTGATATTCTGTCAAGATTGGATCTGGCTTTAGAATGCTTGATTGTAGATAATCTCTCAAACTCATCTATATATTATAATTAAGGCAAATATATATTTAAATTGGAGTATATCTGTATAATGATTCAAATAAAGAACAAATGTAAGCGGCTAAAGATTTTTCAACATCTCCGTGTAAGCCTCGGTAAACGAATTCTGCGGACGTTATTCACAAAATGGACGGAGGGGGATTTTATGACCAAAAACCGTGTTTACAGCGTGGCGTTGGAGTTAGAGTAGAAACACAGTTGTGTGTACAATATGGTGGTAAAAATACAGAGAGATAAAGTGATATTATGATTAAAAAATAACACCAACAATAATGACAAAGATATCACAAAAATGGCAAAGACTTTCTTATTAGACTACAAAGTAATGATTTAGACAAATATTATTATATAAACGGATCAAAACGAATTTGTTAAACATTTTATCATCAAAAATTACGAAGCGTCTCTTGATGGTATCATTAGACACTGTTGGCTTAAAAAAACGGGTTTGTGCTCTCAATAATGCTGGTTATCTCAGATTTAGTACTGGAAAGAAAATATAGTACTGTCATCGAATTATATGAATGTTTCCTCGTAACAATCGAAGACGGTTTTGTGATCGATTGTATTGGTGGCCAAAAAACGTAATAATGATTTGTGTAATTAACTAGTTATCACGCAGTCAAATTCTACACGAGGAAATACTGAGAGATGTAAAACAATTGCAAGGAGGGCGATTATGTATGAAAAAACAGAGACAGCAGAATACATCTTATTTGAATCAATGAACTCAGCTGACAAATATTTTGATATTTGCATACCTTCGATACAACGTGTCGCAGAAAATATTATTAAAATAGCATTTTCGTATAAATAAAATGAATTTCATTATTATGAAGGGAGATAACTCTGTCAAGGATACGTAATGCTATTAGTGTGATCTCGCCGGTATTTTATAATTGTACTAGTTTATAAATAAATTAATAATTTGTCTGTTTATTTCCTCTCCTTCGGTACAACAAGCAAATCGGCGTTCAAATACTATAACCAAATCGTTTTTTTAAAAAGAAATACAAACAAAGGTATCTTACTTCAGAAAATAACTCTATCGTAAGACAGGGTAATTTAATGTTTTATGATCTCGTCGATGATAAATGATCTAAAATAATCTGCTATTATCATGAACAATCCCTCTGTTAGATAAGGTAGAGTAAAATTTTATAAAATAAGTTTTTAAATTTATTTTTGGTTGTTACTTTTAAAATAACACCATTATCAGGGGAATACCTTTGTTAGATAAGGTTGAGTGAAATTTTATAAAATATTTTTTTTTCAATTTTTTTGTGGTTGTTATTTTTAAATATAACAACAACATTGTCCTTATTTTTTCTGAATATGTTAGTTTTCTTGCTTATCCAGATTTTTCAAAGTCCATTGCGTGAGTTACTTTGGTATTTCTGAGTATTATTGGGCTTATATAGCATAAGACTTGTTTTATACGTACCTCCCTTAATTGCTCGAAATTCAATAGACAAACACACACGCCAGCCATGTCACCTCGAGATCACATGGGGTTTGTTTCGGCCATAGATTTAAGATTATATATGTACCCTCTGAATTTTCTAGAATGTCGTTTGGCTATCTAGGAGTTCAATGGGGGGGGGGTATGTTGTGTAAATATATTTTTAATTTACATACGTATTTTTAAATACTGAACTCTGAAAATATTAAGTTCATTATTTGTGCAATTAAAAAAATAAACACGGCATACCAATATCTGGTGAACCAAATCATGAAAAAGTTGTTTCCGATTTTGAATCATTACAAAAACGTAAATTTGAAGATATACTACCATCCAAGTATAACATTATTAAGCAGATTCAACAGTTGATTCATTCTTTGGCCGCATTGAAAGAAACATAAGTGGATAAATTTGTATCGAAAACATTAAATCAGAATTATCTCGCTATCAGGAAACAAAAAAATATCAATGCACGTGTAGACAAATAAAAATGATTGTCATCGAGCGAGAAAGAAAACGCTGTAAAAAATAACAGTAGTGAAAGTAAAAGTAGCAGTCCTAAATCAGAATAAATATATTTCAACAATGAATAATGAAAGTGAAAGAAGCAGTCCTGAATCAGAATGAATATATTTTTTTTTCTGTCTTGAATTCGTCAGTAGAAAATCAGCAGAACACTAAATTATGTTACAAATATATTTTTTTTTATTATCCGACTTTATTATTTTGAAAATCATTATACCTATCAATTTTACAAACTGAAAAATTATGGGTAATACCCATCAATCTGAAGAAATTGTTTGATAATTTGATTTAATTTAGATAATATACCCATCAATCTGAAGACTCAGATAATATTTTTAAATCCTATCAAAATCAAGACAGGAATACGCATATTTCCGATACTGATATCTATCACACATACTCATAAAAATACGATTTCGATGCAGTTATTGTAACTGTTTATGTGTTAACAAAAAATCTTCATATCTGTATTATTGATAATTATGTAAACACTAAATTGCTCAGTACCAATTGAACAGTGTAAATATTGTTTTGATGGTAGATTATATACTATATCCCTTTGATTAATTGTAGAAACACCAACTTGATTAAAATTCCTAAGCATTTTACGTAGAGATTTATTTATAAATCATTATTACTTAAATGAAGTAGGTATCCGTTTTTGTCAGTAAGTTTTTAAAAACAATTCGTGATAATACTTGAATATTCACGAGGTACTTGCGGAGTAAATGTATATAGAATATATCCTTGCTGAGCAATATTTGATTCTGCAAGATTTGCTTGATAGCTGCCATGACGTACATCACATACAATATAGACTGCGATCGTTGATGTTATATTTACAGTTCCTGGTGTAATATGGCAACCTCCATGGTACTAATCATTCCTATGTTTGACAATATCTGCTGCTGGATTTATTTTTTTCCATGACACAAGTATTTTAGAAAAATTTTCATCGATACGATCGCTTACTGAATTTTAGTTTAGTATTGTCAAATCCTGGCATTAAAAATGTTGTTAATGGTTCAACTGTTATATATTAATGTTTCATATATTCCCTTGCTACACTATAATTAATAAACTAATGTATAATAGTTGTATTAAAAAGATTAAAATCTTCCCTAATGGCATTTAAATGTTAAATTGTTTTAATTATCGCTTGTTATATGTTGTGAAGGGGCAAATTTCTGGCGATCTATCAAGAATACATTAGTTGAGACCAGAGAACCATTAGCTAGATTTATGGAGACACTCACGTGTCGTATGGTGTTCTGGCGAGTATAGTGATGTTTCTTTTTAGTGGGACTGTTGTTACTAATTAGAACCTTTGTTTATTCAGCAGCCAGACTGATTGCTAGAGACATAGTAAAGTTCAGTTTTCATGAGCAGTTATTTAACTTTAGAAACCGCAGACATTCTATTACTTAAAACGACCAGGTCAGGCTGACCCGACTTTAGCGACTCTAAGAAAGGGCGGAAAAAGACATTTGATTCTGATTGGTCACGCTAAATAAGAGGGCGTGTTTTCAAACGAAATTTCATAGGATTAATATCGCCTTATCGAAATTAGAAATAGTCTGATGTTTCTTGCGAGAGGACAAGAGATAAAATTCACTGAGACTCCGAATAATATTTGAGAGAGATTCATTTGTAAAAAATAAAAAAAATGTTTGAGTGACGAAACACCACAAAGGGAGAAAATAACTTTTTGGGACGTGTTGATGGCACGTAAACTGAGACGTATACTGAAGAAAAGAAAACTAGAGGAATTGCAGTGAGACGCATAATCCTGTGGTAAAATCCGGCATCGTGCTGAAATTCTACATGTTCAGTGGGTATCTTGAGACGGATGGTAGAAAGTGTCCTAGAGCCAAAAGTCTGAACAGCAACATAGAAATGGAGACTTGACTATCAGGTAATGAAATCGTACAAGGCGTTGACTTCGAGTGTACCACTCGATCATATGATGATTTCAAGTTATCAGTAATAGATCGGCTAATTTATTTAAATCTATGAGTTTTATTGTAATTCGGTGAAAGTTTTATTTCTAAAGCAGAGTGTTCCTAATGAAAGGAAGTTTTTACAATTGTGCATGTACTTTATTAAATTGTTTGTTTATCTTTACGGGGGCTCTTATTTGTTTGTTCAATATACCTGCTCAGTTTACTATATCTATTTCCATACTCGAACTGGGGTAATTATATCGAGGGCGGTCATCTCTAAGATAACGAGTACCAAAAATGGGTGGGTTACATTATTATATTTATACAACCTCGTGACAAGTAGGGCTATAATATATAATAACTTATAAATTATCATCATCATCACCACCGGACCCAGACCCGCCCGCAGCACGTAACATATGTCCTCAGAATAATGTTGGGATAAGGAAGAAAATATATATTTGTTAAATTACCAGAAATAATTTTTAAAAATCATGATTTACATCATCGAAAATGATTTTAAATAGTTTCCATTAACACAAGGATCATGATCGAGATTTCCCTTATTAAATACTGCGTGATATCCATTTTACAAATGTATTATATCTACCTCATAATGATATTCTTGTTTAATTTGTTGATATTCCGAATGTCTTATTTTTTTTTTATATAGAAATTCATCTCGTTATGGTACTGGGGTCCTAAATAATATAGTGGAACTTCAGGCCATCCTAACACTGATCTGATCAATGATTGATAAATATATACAATATAATTTAGTGAGCTGAGTTCAATCACAGCTGGAAAATTTGGTTCGTGAATAGTGATAGCAATTTTTTATTCGTTTCCTGTACTAGATTTAATTCTGCGCTGAAATTCATCGTTGATTTGTTTAATTTGATAACTATGAGATGGAATAGAAACAACCTGCCAATCGCGGTTTCCATCTGGGTTGTGTGTGCAAATAACAAAATAGTATTCGCCTGTAATCCACCGAATGATTTTTGTCTAATATTTGGCCAACTATGATATACTCGTAGTTGTGAAAGCGCAAGTTGACGCTAAATTCAGGGTTGTTTAAGCATGCTGATATCATCGTTGTTTGTGAAAGAGTTGTATAAACGACGATATCTTGCAGTAGTTATTGCGATGACGACATTAATATTATTATTATGAAATTGTTCTTGTTTTTCTTGTTCATGTTCTTCTTACTATTATTATTATTATTATTATTATTATTATTATTATTATTATTATTATTATTATTATTTTCTAAATGAGACGTAGTTATTAACTTGTTGTACATATTAATTATTTCGTGAACTCAGTATCTGCTATTATTCCATCGCTAAGGCCTGATGATATCAATGAAAATAATTTAGAGTATGCTAGCATCGTTGTATGCAACTTTATAATATACTCATGTAATTTATTTTCGCTACATGTATATATTTTTTTGGGCAATGAGATCAAGAGCACCGGTAATTGTTGCTGCAGCTGAAACACAAATTATTGCAACTGATCGTAGTATTGCTAGCGATGGTGTTATTGTTGATAGCAATACGCCGGCTCCAGCGATAACAGATGGCGCCGAATATACCAACACGTAGACAACAACTACACGATATTCTTTATTTTGCTGTATACTCATCAACTACACGTGTTCGAAAGTGTATATCAACGTCAGAATTACCTGAATAAATCTAAATGTTCCAACGAGAAGTAATAGATTGTATACAACGTTGTGAAATCCCGCTGAGATATTTGCAAACCAGAATCAACATTTTGATCATATCCCAAGAATGTCATCAACCGATAACAAGCACGAGCAACATAATTGTGTTCAACATTCAGTAGCACTGCTTCAGAAAGTTCTTGATGTCCATTTATACTCAAAGCAACTTCAAAGTTCCAAGTGTGTCAAATACATTGGATTTTGTTCCTGAGAATCTACTCTGGCATTTTCCTGAAATGCAATGAACATATGTCGTGGCGTAGAAACACCATCATGTGATACGATGTCATTTAATACACCAGCAACTGCGCTCTGAATACTGTCTGTGGTCATTGTCAACCATGATAATATTAATCTACCACCTTGATCCATGAAAGAGAGTAACCGTTGTTCTCTGTTGATCGACGGAGTCATTACTGGCATCTACAGCAAACGTTTTGCTAGTATTACCTTACCAGAATCAATAGTGTTGGGTCGCCAGAATGCGTCATTGTCCGTGCCTTTCTTACAAGTACCACAGTGTTTCTAGAGCAAAATATAACTTTGAAGTTATTGGTAGTTTTCCAAATAAACACTTGCTCAAACGTTGGTCTCTCTCCCACCCCACCCATCCGCTGCTAAACATTGAACAATATGTAACTGAACTTAAATTGATTGCAAAGAACTGCAAATTGAAAAATACTCAGGATGAAATGATGAGAGATAGAATTGTATGTAGAGCTAATTTTGAAAAAGTAAATGACTTTTACGAGTAGATTAACTGACATTACAAAATGCCCTTTCGATCTGCAGAGCAGACAAAGAATCCAAAAAGCAGATTCAAAGTATGCAAAATACGCATACTCTTGGGTCAAAGCTTCTCAAGATTTGTACTTAATACATGTAGTTTGCATTGTTCACATGAATAAGTACAATGCTATTGTGAAAGTGTTTCACAGTGTGTTCAAAGGTCTAGGATGCCTGATATAAAGTATCATATTATAATTGACAAAAATGTAAAGTCTGTTATCAATCTACCACAGAAGGTTCCTACAACTTTAGCAGAACCACTTAAATCAACTTTGGAAGAGATGAAACGGACAATTGCAATACGACATATTGATGAACCAACATAATGGGTCAGTTCATTAGTAGTTGTTGAAAAACCCAAGTCCTGAAAACTACGAATTTATATAGATCAGAGAAGATTGAATCAACCTATCAAGTGAGAGCATTATCATCTTCCTACAATTGAATACAAGGATGGCTGGAGCTAAAGTTTTCTCCAAGCTAGATGCCAATCATGGTTACTGGCAAATAGCCCTGGATGACGAAAGCTAGTTACTGACAGCATTTAACACCCGTTTGGTAGATATTGCTACCTGATAATGTCTTTTGGTATTAAATCTGCTCAAGAACTGTTTCAGAAACCCATGGCACAGTGTTATGAGCACCTGCCTAGGGTGGAGACTGATATAGATTTCATAATTGTTTGGGGGAACTCCAAAGGAAGATCTTGATGGAAAACTGGCAAACGTTTTAAAGAAATGCTAGAAAAAAAATCTGGCACTGAAGTTGTAAAAATGCCATTTTGGACAAACAGAATTGTATTACGTCGGACACATGTTGACATAATCAGGTATTAAACCTGATATATAAAAAGTATTAGCAGTAACAACAATGCCCGCTCTAGGGATAAGAAAAGAATTGAAAGATCACTGGGTACTATCAACTACCGAGCAAATAGTTTCCCAATTATGTCTACTCTGACAGTGCCAGTTAGAACACGTTTGAAAAGTGACGCTGAATTTCTTTTGGGAACTGCACTAAAACTTGTATTTCAAGATATCTAATAGATTATAAGCAAAGAACATACATTAAAATACTTCAATGTTAAGAAGCCTGTTGTTGTTAGTTGTGATGTATACAAATCAGGACTTGGAACAGTGATAATGCAGTCAGGCAAAACAATAGCATTTGCATCAAGGTCTTTGACAGATGCAGAAATAGGGTATGTGCATGTCGAAAAAAACAGCTAGGTTTTCATAGCAAAGATGAAAATATTTGTCATTTGTTTTGTTCTTATTGTCCTGTCATTATATTTGATGTTCTGAGCAAAATAGTACATTAACAATAAATATTATGCATGAAAATAAGCTAATTATAACTATTTTGCTCTTGCTTACATTATATGCCTTGAGGTAGTATTGGTATGTTCCAGAGGTTATGGACAAATAAATCCAGTGCATGAACTGATTATTCGTTTCAATTAAATTGATACCAGCAGTACAAATTAATCACTAAGTAGAATCATAAACCATGGGGTAATCGCAGAACTAAATATCTTGGATCTTGGGGTCAGCAAATGTACTTGAGGTTACGAACAAATAAATATTATAGATACCTCGTGATTAATTAAAAGGCTGATGTAGCTCACTGACTAATAAGTACTTAGTCACCATCGGTAGCCTGTACAATGCGGCGAAGCCTCACTTTGAGATTCTGGCGAAATACAAGAGCTGAGCGTATATAAAGAGCAGTGATATTAGAAGGAACCAGCCGTTTCGTCAAAACTCAAACTAGACTTGTATCATTACAGATAAGATACCGTATGCGTGCAATTTTCTATACAGTATAGTAATTTTAAGTGTTAAGGTGTTAATCTAACATTGGATTATTTTAATATTTCTTTTCTATTCTTTAAAATAATGTATTGGAAAGTTATATTGTCGTAGAACTTATATTTAATTGTACTTATATTCTTGATTATAGTAAAGTACGACGTTCGCTACCAACTTCATATTCATTAATAGTTAATTTATAAATAAAATACTCTTTAAAAAATTAGAGTTTAATATGTTGGAATTTTGGATTAAATTAAGTAAAATATATTTCTACTAAATGATTGCAGTATTAGTCGGAAATATTGAATTTTAGATTCTTATAGCTATCGTGAATTTATTAGATATTTATTTACCTGTATTTTATTCAAAAAGGCAGAAATCATACAAATATATGATGTTGGTAAATTATAGAATATTGTAATTTTAAATGTATTTCTTATATCTGTAATTTAAGTTTATGTAGATTGATATTTGAATGTAATTTTATATATTGAGTATGTCAATAAAGAGCCGTTTCGCCGGAACTCAAAGGAGACTTGAATCATTACAGCATCCCTTGATCTCTCGCATTACCAAATTCCCCAAGATGTAGACGTATCTACACCGTTATGAGTGACGACCTTTCTTTTTGAGATAGCCGGAGCTCTTCTTCCCTCTTTCAGTCTCCTTCCCTCTGATTATGGAAAACAGCACTGCTATGAGTTTATAAAAAAAAAAAACATTTTCCATAAAAACGTTGGAAAAGTCTTTCATAAAAGATGGTGGAGAGTAAACCCTCCATATCATTTGCATTTAATTATTCAGGTGCAGAATTGAAAACATGTTTGATACACGTGTGGATCAAACAAGAGTCCCACAAAGAGATGTATGCTTTACTGGGCGGAAAAAAAATTACCCAAAATTTACGAACATTCTTCCTTTAAACTGTCGTGTGTTGAAATCATCTCTGATATTCTTAGGCGATAACATGTTTTTTCTTCTTCTTGAAATTAGCTGCTGTTGTGCACACAGTTAATATTAGCTAGGCATAATTCTCATTTTAGACGAGGTAGACATCTTTATACATTTTTCGGGGCAAACACCATGTCATAGCGTTCATGCATTCTAGTGAATTTGTGACAAGAATTGTTTTTTAAAACATTCATCGCGGCGGATAACTCCCTGTACGACTGGTACCATTTTAATTCAGGACTTTGTAAAATCCCCATGCAATAATGATCATCGATTCAGGGACAACACGAGTTTTAAGACATTCTTTGTGGCAGCCACATTGGATATAGGACTGACAAATTGTCATTTATGACCAACCAGATATCTTTAGAAGTGTGTCGTTGAAAACTTCATGTTAATATATCTATCGATTTGGCGAGGAGTGGATATACTATTTTCATGATACGCCTTTCAAATTAGGATGCTTCGCAGGAACAAAATTTTGAAGATGGCATCTGTGGCTGACATAACGGAGGTCAGATAGGTACTATATTTGTTTAGGACCATATAAGCATCATCAGAAGTCTTTTAGTGAAAAGCCAATTTTCAAATGCCCATTCATGTAGAAGGAGCAGCAATATCAATATTTTAAAGACTACCACTGCTGCTGTAATATTAGGCTTTAGATCGGTACCGTTTTCATTTAGAACTAACTAGACGTCGTAGAAGAAGTCATATATAGGAAATCCCATGTTGTCATGACCGTCATGTATGATGAATAGCAATGTCGCGGCCACATTGGACGGCAGGTCGGGAATATCTTAATTTGGAACTAAATATGTGTCATACGAAGTCTTTTGGTGAGAACCATATGTTGACCTGACCATCCGTTTAGGGGGAATATCGATAACACGATCAGAACCATTTTCACTTAGAATCCAGAATTACTAGATGTCATATGAAATATTTTAGTGAAAACACCATTTAATATGACCGTCCATTCAGGAGGAGTAGTGATATCAAGATTTTCAAAATGGCTGCGGTGGCGGACATATTGGACCTTACATCGACACCATTTCATTTATAACCAACCAGTCATGATTCAAGTCTTGTAATGAAAACCACATGACCATCCATTCAGTACAAGTCTCGATAACAGGATCTTCGGGATGGCTGTTTAAGAGTACAAAAGATTCAAGTTAGTGGAGTTTTAACTTCATGGTGCTTGCATGAGTTTACCTTGGTAGCTGAATTTGTCGTGTGAGTCTTATGCCGATAGGCCAATCCCTTCACTGTTTGTACACACGATTACAAATTAATTAGTTTACATTGCCTTACAATGTTAAAATTTCTCAAGTACGCCTTCATTTACTTGGTTTGGGAAGAAAGCATCGTGTTTAACCTTATCAAATGCCTTATAAAAGTCATTGTCTAGACATTATAACTGACCATCTCTTCTTGACAAATATTATGGAGGTTGGCTTCTATTGAGAAAATATATTATCTCCAGCAGAATAGCCTTCTTGAAATACAGCTTCGGCGTAAACTGTCTATTTCTCTGTTTTTGTCTAAGTATAAAGTCAGTCAGAGTTTTCAGAACATATTACATCGTGTCCAGTTCCATTTGTATACATTGTGTATATCCCACCCCCAACGCAAGTACTTACCAGAGCAATGTATGCTAAATATATACTCGTATCGTCTTTGTTCATACCGGTGAAATCTGAAAAAATTCAGTTCCAAGTCAATTAGGTTTAGTACTTTTAGTACTTTTCCAAACAAGTAGCCAAAAACTTGATTTTACTTCAGACTGGTTTCCTTAAAAATATAGTCATAATGTGGCTTTTTTTCATTTATAAGAGAGTTATACACTGAATGTAAGTGTTCTTCTTCAGTAAATTGAAAACGTCTCAAATAGTTTTACCCACCTTCCATTTCATATTCATAATAAATAATAATTACAATCACAGGATTTTGTATTAATCGCCAAAACTTGGATGAATCCTAACGCGGTTTTAATTTACCATTTTGTTTTTAATAGCACGTTACTAAATAGACCCTAGTTTTCTATTGGTATGTACCCTTTTTCGTGACCATTAATTTCAAATCCAGTCTTTCCATCAGATATTAAATTAGATATTCTCGAAAATTATTTTGGAGAAATTTTCTCAGCAATATGTTTCGTTATTTTGGTTCTCAGCATCGCACATTCTTGATCCCGCCAGACAGTTTCGAGTTGACCGAACGTGTATATAATTTTCTGAACATTCGTTCAGGATTTGTTTGGTGTATTGCAATTACGTTATTAATATGTTGACATCCATTCTATAGCGTGAGATATGCAATACTGGTACGTATTCATTTCTCCAGAAAATTAAAGAGAAATTGCATACATTATTTCTGCTATCGATATTTTAAATAAGATTATTTTACGCATTTCCTCTGAGATATTAAACCTAATGTCAGTTAAGGTATCAAATTTCAACCCATGGTATACTGTGGAATGTTTCAATTCGTCATGCTCAATCAACTACATGTAAAGAGGAAACAAATGAAAGTTCACCAGAAGTAATAATTTGCTACATTCAAAAGATCCCTCAATTGCTATACAAATGAAGTTGCCTTGCACATCACCAACCAATCTACTATTTAATATGCATATTATCGCTGTTGGCATCCGTCGGTCTTCCTAAGAATATGGATATACACTAGCCGTTGTTGATAACGTATCGCTACCTTTCGTATATAACGACGAACGAAGCCTGTCGCAATACCATAACTTCTGTAATACACGAAACCGAGATGGAATAACTGCTTCCTGCATTGGCACTTGTATATTTGCCTCAACCACTGCTTGTCATATTTCTTTTCAATCATCCCGAAGCTTGTGGTGCTACATGTCTCTGCTCTTTGCCAGTGCCTCCCAGTTTCGATGTCGATGACGAGAGCTATCAAAGCACACATGCATACATCTTTAAAACCAAGTTTTGTGCGCCATGCTGGTCACATGGAATTGTTAACTTCTCTGTAGAGAATGTAATTTACGATGCGCCCATTAAAATATCTCTTTAAGGAGTGCCAATATGCTTTGTGGTTAGTTCTGGGCAAGGGTGTCAGCGCTGACATTCTTTTCTTTCCACGTGGTTCCAAGGATGTAATACATGCAGCGGAAGTAGAAATTAATCCTCCTCTCTTGGCGACTGAAAGTAGTCCTGTTTTGCTACCATACAGCGTTTTTGTTCATCCATAGTTCACCGACGGTTTTTATCTAAAGCGTCTAATATTGTATGACGGCTTTTAATGCACATCTTGGCATTTCTATATTATGCTCACGTGCTAATTGTCTAGTTGTTATACCATTGCGTCATTGGTAACTAATGGAGGGCGGTTGAATCAGTACAATGTTGATTCAGTACAAGGTTGATTCAGTACAATTATGGGTTTCCTGTATGTCATCAATTATTATTGAATATTCGTATACTGTTGTGCGATTTGTTTTAGCTGAAGCACGGTAGGCATTCTTATATAAGGGGAACGCCTCTCTAATTAAGACGCCCTTTAATAATATATTTTAGTTTTTGTACTGTACAAAGATTGAAAACTGCCTTCGCTTCAATACTAGCTAGTAGTTAATGTATTACTGTATTTGTATGTGAAGTGTCTGTGAATAATAGATGTTTCTATAGTCACTGATGCCTGTGTTTGACGCACCTAATAATTTTCTCGAACAGATACACATTTCCAGCAGAGTTGATGACGTGATTTAACTCTGATGCTAGCTTTAAGACATGGTCGAGCACCAGATCTTACGTAACATTTACAATGTGTTTAACAGTATGTACAGCTAAAGAGTTCATATTTTTCATTTTGGAATTGTTTTGTCCCCACACAATTGAACTTCATTTGTGACTATGTGGATAGAGAACTTTGTAGGCCAATTACTACATGACAGTATTATAATTCGAAATTTTAAATCAGATTTTTTTCCCCCAATACTATGAGCCAAAAGACACTTCGAGGACCAATCACATAGTATTGAGCCAACTCAAGTACGACCAGACTTTGTTCGTCTGTATGCAATAACATCAAACGCTTTGGAGAGCTGTCAAAGTTCCTCACTAGTTGTTGCTCCATTGATTTTAGTAATAGCTTCTGAAAATTGTTTCGATACTTGTATCTCTTCATTTTAATTTTCTTTGACTAGTTTGTAATCACATTTGTTTATTCACTGATGATTGTTGGGTATAGATTCCATTTCTATATAATACCCATACACATTTGTTTTATTGATGCGCTCCATGAGATCTTCATCATTACAGCTAGAAGATTCGCTACAATCATTATACGATTCAATCATTGTTTCAGACGTAGTTTGCGATTTAGTCAGAGATCATTCATTTGTATTGTTGAGAAATATATATATATAGTTTTTAATTTTATATTTCTCTTCCTAAGACTTTCCTAATTTATTTCGTTTCACTTCTATAATTACTGCCACGTTAATCAGTTTATCAATATGTTCGGCATACATGTCTCAGAAAACGCACACAACATCTTTTAGGCTTCATTGTTAATTCGTATTGAAGCATTTTGTTCTTTAATATCAGTTCTAGTGACCATAATAAACTCCTTCAAAATAATTTTAGAGTCAATCTGATTTTTTTTGTCATTACAAACCAATGCAATTCTTTATTATAATAGGACATTTCTCAGTCCAAGCTGTGTTTCTCGAATAAATTCGTTGTCATGTTGGCACGTGACTAATTGCAAGCCGTTACGTGACGTATTACAGTCAAACTAATATGTTCAGCTCATAATAGTCTTAGATACGATTTTTAAGATTATGCGGGTCACGTGTCCACCGTTGATGTAGACTTTACATCATCAAATTGACTTTGATTTTTCACAATTCACAAGTTCGTTATCGGTAGTCTCCTGCATATTAAAGAAAAACTTTCTCTAAAATTTGGACTCGAGCAGCGCTGTTGTATATCATACCTAAAAGCTTTAGTTTTTACGGTCATTTGATCTGTGTTTACAGACTAAATGAATACCTCGTATTTATCATTAAGAACATGTTCGGGGAAAATACGGAATGAACGATTGGAGGGCGGTATGTCATGTGACATAAAAATCACAAATATATAAACTATATGCAACGGTTGACTTATGCCTTCGTAAATAAACTTTATCACGTGAGCCTTGGAACGAAAACTAATGCTAGAAGTGTGAAGGTCTTTAGATGAAACTATGTTATTAGTATAATAATAAGAGAGAGAGAGAGAGAGAGAGAGAGAGAGAGAGAGAGAGAGAGAGAGAGAGAGAGAGAGAGAGAGAGAGAGAATGGGGTAGGGGTGTACTTAAATGTAGAACTGAGATTGTCAGTTGTTTTCTTCTGAGGCGTGATAGCTGATTTGTAGCTACACCAGACGCATTGCAATTAAATATTAATATGGTTGAGATGAAAATCTCATTCCTGAAACTGGTATGCAGTTCAGACTGTTCCTTGAATGTCATTAAGTTGACTCAGATAGAATATGACTGTTATATGTAAATATGACCAGGTTAAAGGTCGGGTGTGTGGAATATTACTTCGCTAGGGTATGCCTTACTCTTTAAAAGGTATAACAGTACCAATTGTACAACACCAGGTAGGCGGAGTCTAAAGTGCGAGAACATTGCATTCAGAAATAAACAACACCACTAGTTGTGATTGGTACATTATGTAAGAATTGTACTTTATGTTAGGTTAAAAAACCTAAGCCTTTTGGCAACATATGAGATTAAGTTAATACATATCTAAATCATATTTTGTATGATTTTTTTTAAAAATATGGGACACATGGGTAAAACTGGGTCTGTTGTGACTAGATAACTCTAGCACTGTTTAGTTCCAGCAGTTATCAATCTTAAATGCAATGGAGTACCTGGTTTTGTCGTTGTCAAATTGACAATCTAAGATTTTTCTCTTTGACAATATGTGAAATGCATGCTGACGTTGAATAGAAAGTATATTTATTTCACAAAACATGAGCATTGAGGTCTATGGAAAAACAATTGGTACCGTGATACCTATAGGAAAGAACAGCCTCACATTTTATCCATAGAAACACACACATGTGGGCAGCATTTATGAACATTACTAGTTTGATGTAGGAAAACAAATGGAAGCTGAACATTTTTGGTCAAATATTGATAGTCTTTTAAGAATAACATGTATGAAATCTTCAGAAAATAACACAGATTGGCTTTGGAAGGTGGCTTTTGTAACTATAGCTATAACATATATAGACTGATGTCTTTATGCCTGTGTAGTCAGCTCCAAGATTATCATACATGCAACAAAATAAGTTATGTAAAGATAATAAAGTTGGCCACAGATTGACTATTTTAAATATCAAATCTAAAAAGAAACTTATCTTGTTCTTGTACGGCATGTCATAGACCAGGATAGAGGAGATTCCTGGTCCACTTATAAATAGAGCACTTGTATCATAAAGAATATTCTGGTATGAGTATTTTAGGTAATTTATTAGAGATAATGTATTCCTTCCCATTTTGATTTTAATTATCCTGCTCTAACTGTCCATTTTTGTACACTTTCCTGCCGTGAAATTTAACATGCCATTCTTTATCATCACTCTTGAGGTCTCCACTACATATTGAATCCTGGATAGTAGGTTCTCACTTTATCAGTAATGTATATTTGGATAATTTAATTGCATTGAAATTAATACATATGTTCCTAAATTCATCTGTATTATACTGGAGGGAAAAAATATCACACCTTACGCATATCATTCACTTATCTCGCTTACACTAGGCATAATATTTTAAGAAATAAAAACTAACATTTTTTTCAGTGATTTTTTTTAAAATAAAGAGAAAATTTTTGAAGAATTATATTAGTTACCAGACTTGATGCAAATGTAACTAGAAGTAATTTAATAATTTCTCACAGTAAAGTTTACAAGTTTGGAAACTGAAAAAGTATCTTTTGTTTTGTTTAGGTATTTTTCTGCCTAACTTAAGCCCATTATTTTTAATTCCTTATGTAGAAGATATATAAATTATATGCATCTATATTATCTACATTATTCACCCTTTTATATTAGCTGGAAATGAACACCATTTCACCTGAAATGTTGGTGCCTGTAAGGGATGTTATAGTACAGGTGCCTTTGAACTGTCCTTGCACATATTGTGCTCTGCCTCCCTATATTGTCCAAGGTAATGTCAGCACATATAATGTTTCTCATTGCTGCTTTTGTCTCCTTTAATTCCTTTATCATAAGATACATCTTCTATTTGGATAATACTTTCCTGCTTTTTTTAAATCCACCGGACTCACTATACTCATTGTTTATATTTGTTTTTTTCTGTATTTTATTCCCCAATTTTCACCCCAAATCCATAATAAAAACTTAGAAGCTGTGATCGACTATATTTGGTGTCAGAATGGCTTATTTCATCAATTGTATTCACTACACAAAGGAGGAAAGAGTTCTAATTGAATGACAAAGAGACTGGGTTGTTTGACCTTTGTGTGAGGACTGGGGATTAGTGACTTCATGCATCTGCAGACAGTGTAAAGTGTTCAAAGCTTATATTTTATAATAACATTGGGCCATGTCCATCTTTCTCTGCTGTTAAGTTGTGCATCTATCAAAAAATTATAAAGTCCTTTATTTTAGGTAAATTGTACTTTTGAAAAAGGAGATACAAACTGTTTGGTACAATGACCTTTGACCTAGTTTTTGCATACTATGATATAATGTAATGTATGCCCTATCACCCATATGAAGTTCAATAAGTGCTGATATGAATAAAACACAACCCATAATTAAAACAATTCATTTTATTCCCAAAATGTAGTTTGGTAGTAAAGCACAAATATGAAAACAGCAGATAAAATAGTTCAAAGACTATTACATGCACATTTATATAAGACACTGCTTGGTACCTCCTAAAATTGTTTCTGACAAGCGAGACTAAGTACAAATGTTACTTGTACAGTTCCGAGTCATTTTACAGATTATTGAGAAAAACAATTAAGGTTGACTATAGGTATAACAGTACCAACTGTACAACCCCAGGTAGGCGGAGCTTAAAGTGTAGGGTGCATTCAGAATAAAAGAACAGAACTAGCTGTGATTGGTGCATTATGAAAGAGTTGTACTTTCTGTTAGGATTTTTAAAAAGTTTTAAGCCTCTTGGCAAAATGTGAGATTAAGTTAATACATATCTAAATCATATTTTTAACTTTTTTAATTTATGATTTGTTTTAAAAATGTTGGACACATGGGTGAAACTGGGTCTGTTGTGACTAGATAACTCATAGCCCTGTGTAGTTCCAGCAGAGTTATCTCTCTTAAATACAATGGAGTATCTGGTTTTGTTCATGTCAACTTGACAATCTAAAATTGTTCTCTGTGACAGTGTGTGACATTCATGCTGAAGTAGGATAGAAAGTGTATTTATTTCACAAAACATTAGCATTGAGATCTATGGAAAAATAATTGATACCGTGATAACAGAAAGGCCGGTTTGGAAGGTTTCGCTATACTACAGACTAATTTGAGCAATTAATGTGCTTTGCTGTCGTCCATCAGCGTGTACTTTTAGCATAAACATTACACGTTCCTAACAGTATATTATTAATTAGTTTTATGTTGCTTTACTCTTTTCCACTTTAAATGCATGCACAATATGTGCATATATACCTGTAATTTATCCTAATTCTCTCTCTCTCTCTCTCTCTCTCTCTCTCTCTCTCTCTCTCTCTCTCTCTCTCTCTCTCTCTCTCTCTCCGCCAATATTACACATTTGTTAGGTCATCCCATATCCAAAATTCAATGACACACGAATGCTATGATTATACAGTTTCAAATCTCCATCATCCGAATTCAATGAAACGCCCGTAAAATATTAATGCGATACAGAACAACACGAATACTGCATGTACCACCTCTATAATTGATGGGCACCAGATTATTTGTTTGTTCTTGCCATCATATTATGTGTCTGTTTTAAATATGTGATGTGTCTTAAATATGCGATGTGTATCAATGAAGTGTATCATTGGTTTATACATTTCAATCCAGACAAGAACCATAACGAAAACGATTGTTTGTTTGTTTGTTACATTTGGATTTTTAACGTAGCTTTAACAATTTTACAGTCATATCGCAACGATGTCTGCAGTGAGGCAGTTTATAGTGATGTCTAGCACTGGGGCATCATGCCGCAGACATGTAGCATGATGTCCCACCCAGTCACATTATCCTGACACCTGGCCGACAGTTTCTAACACTAGCCTCTTAATGCTGAGCGTCAAGGGAAGCAGCTGTTAGTACAATTTTTGTAAGTCTTAGGTATGACTCGACCGGGGATCAAACCCACGACCTCCCACTTCCACGGCGGACGCTCTGACCACTAGGCCACTGGAGTAGTCCGAACGAAACAAACTTAAAAAGAGACTGTACTGAATTTAGGAAGCGTTTGCTAGAATTCTTCTGTTAATCATCTTTCATAATGTTCACGGTTTTTAATACATGCGGCTCTCGATGTATTCATAAGTGTTTATAAATATGCGAAGTGAGTAATTCCCCGTACTTTCCTATAATATGAACCATTTGCAGTCAGTCTGTCACTGTAGTATTTAATATGTTGGACTTTATTATCATTATCATTATCATTATTATTATTATTATTATTATTATTAGTAGTAGTAGTAGTAGTAGTAGTAGTAGTAGTAGTAGTAGTAGTAATAGCAGCAGCAGCAGCATCAGTAGTAGTATTAGTAGTGTGAGCAATTCGAATTTTAACGGAGCTTTAACAATTTTTCAGTCACATCACTACGATTTCTGCAGTGTGGCATCATGTCGCAGTAATGTCTAGCACTGGGGCATCATGTCGCAGACATGTAGCATGATATCCCACCCAGTCACATTATGACCTATCACTAACTTCTTATGACTCGGCCGGATTTCCAACCGACGACATCTTACTGCCGAGGCAGACCCTCTAAACCATTAGGCCAACGGAACGGTCAGTAGTAGTAGTACTAGTAGTAGTAGTAGTAGTAGTAGTAGTAGTAGTAGTAGTAGTGGTGGTGGTAGTATTAGTATTAGTAGTTGTTGTTGTTATACAGGATCATCATCATTATCATTATTATTATGATTTTGACATACATCAGACAATTTTAACAAACATTGATGAGTTAAAGCGGAAAAAAGAGATGTATGTTCAAAGTATACACGGTTAATCAGTAAATGCAAACATTATCAATCTCAACTACATTTCATTCTATATCTACTTAGATACAGTTCTTCTAAACAATGGTATTCTTTTGATATACCTCTATCGAACAGCTTTATATTGGTCTATACTGGAAACTTTATGTCCGTCTAAATCGAACAACTTGATATTGGTCAATAATTTGCATTGATGACGGAGAATGAAGTATTCGTTTCCAACAACGGTAATGGACGACAATAAACACGAATTCAAATTATACCGCTAAAACGACAATGGACTAGAACACAGCAGTAAAACCATTTAGACGACATTGGACTAGAACTCAGCAATTAAATGATTAAAATGGAATGGGACTAGAACCTAGCAATGGAACCATTAAGACGACATTGAACTTGAATCCAACAATGAAACCATTAAAATGACATTGGAATAGAACCTAGCAATGAAACCATTAAGATGACAATATGATAGAACATATGAATGAAACAATTTAGACAAAACTTTGCTAAATCACAAGCAATGCGGCCATTAAGACGCCATCGGACTATAACCTAGCAATAAAACCAATAGGAAAACATTAGACTTGAGCCCAGCAATGAAACAATTAGACGACATTTGGAATAGAAACCAGCAATGACACCATTAAGACAACATTGGACTAGAACCCAGTAATTTAACCATTAAGACGATATTGGACTTGAACCTAGCAGTGAACCCATTTGGACAACAATGGACCTGAACCCAGTAATGAAGCCATTAAGACGATATTGGGCTGGAACCCAGTAATTTAACCATTAAGACGACATTGGACTTGAACCTAGCAATGAACCAATTAAAACGACATTGCACTTAAATCCAACAATGCAACCATTAAGACGACATTGCACTTGAATCCAGCAATGCAACCATTAAGACGACATTGGACTTGACCCCAGCAATGAAACCATTAAGACGACATTGAACTTGAATCAAGCAATAAAACCACTAAGACGAAACTGGAATATAAATTAACGATGAAATCATTAAGACGACATTGGAATAGAACCTAGCAATGCAACCATTAAGACGACATTGGAATAGAGTTTAGCAATGGAACTATTAGGACGACATTGGAATAGAACCTAGGAATGAAACCATTAGGACGACATTGGACTAAAACACAGCAATTAAATGATTAAGACGACATTGGACTAGAATCCAGCAATGAAACCATTAAGTCGACATTAGACTAGAACAAAACAAACAAACCATTAAGATGGAATGGGAGTAGAACTCCGCAATGAAACCATTAAGACGACATTGGACTAGAACCTAGCAATGAAACCATTAAAATGACATTGGAATAGAACCCAGCAATGAAACCATCAATAAGACATTGGAATAGAACCTAACACTGAAAGAATTTAGACAATACTTTACTAAATCATAAGCCATGCCACCATTAAGACATCATGGGACTGCATCCCAGCAAAAACACCAATAGGGTAACATTAGACTTGAACCCATCAATGAAACCATTAAGACGACATTGGAATAGAAACCAGTAATGACACCATTAAGACTACATTGGACTAGAATCCAGCAATGAAACCATTAAGACGACATAGGACTAGAACCCAGTAATGAAACCATTAAGACGACATTGGACTTGAATCCAGCAATTAACCCATTAAGTCAACATTGGACTAGAAACCAGCAATGACACCATCAAGACTACGTTGGACTTGAATCCAGCAATGAACCCATTAAGAAGACATCAGGATAGAACATAGCAATGAAACCATTAAGACGACATGGGAATAGCACCTAGCAATGAAACCATTAAGACAACATTGGACTAGAACCCACTAATGCAGCCATTAAAACGACGTTGGACAGGAACCCAGTAATTAAACTATTAAGATGATATTGTACTAGAACCTAGCAATGAAACCAATAAGACGACATTGGACTTGAAAACTCCAATAAAACCATGGAGACAACATTGAACTTGAATCCAGCAATGAAACCACTAAAACGACATTTGAACAGAACCCAGCAATGAAACCATGAAAACGAAATTGAACTTGAATCCAGCAATGAAACCACTAAAACGACATTTGAACAGAACCCAGCAATGAAACCATGAAAACGAAATTGAACTTGAATCCAGCAATGAAACCACTAAGACGAAATTGGAATAGAACCTGGCAATGAAACCATTAAGACGAAATTGGAATTGAACCTAGCAATGAAAACATTAAGACGACACTGGAATAGAACCTAGCAATGAAACCATTAAGACGTCATTGGAATATAACCTAACCATACAACAGTTTAGATAATACTTTGCTAAATCATAAGCAAAGCGACCATTAGGACGCCATGGGACTATAACCTAGCAATAAAACCATTAGGATAACATTAGACTTGAACCCAGCAATGAAACCATTAAGATGACATTGAACTAGAACCCAGCAATGAAACCAGTACGATGACTTTGTAATATAACCCAGCAATGAAACATTAAGACGACATTAGATACGAACCCAGCAATGAAACAAATAAGATGACATTGGACTTGAATCCAGCAATGAAACCATTAAGACGACATTGCAACAGAATCTAGCAATGCCACCATTTATACGTCATTGTAATAGAACCCATGAATGAAACCATTAATACGAAATTTGGAATATAACCTGGCAATGAAATCATTAAGACGTCGTTGGACTAGAACACAGTAATGAAACTATTAAGACGACATTGGACTAGAACACAGTAATGAAACCATTAAGACGATATTGGACTTGAACCTAGCAATGAACCAATTAAGACGACATTGTTCTTGAACCCAGCAATGAAACCATTAAGACGACATTGAACTGGAATCCAGTAATGAAACCACTAAGACGAAATTGGAATAGAACCTAGTAATAAAACCACGAAGACGATATTGGAATAGAACCTAGCAATGAAAACATTTAGACGACATTATAATAGAACCTAGCAATGAAACCACTAACACGACACTGGAATATAACTCATCAATGAAACCATTAAGAAGACGTTGGATTAAAACCTAGCGATGAAAACAATAAGATGACGTTGGAATAAAACCTAACACTGAAAGAATTTAGATAATACTTTGCTAAATGACAAGCAATGCGACCATTAAGACGCCATGGGACTATAACCCAGCAATACAACCAATAGGATAACATTAGATTTGAACCCAGCAATGAAACCATTAAGATGACATTGGAATAGAAACCAGCAATGAAACTATTAAGATAACATTGAACTAGATACCAGCAATGAAACCGTTAAGACGACATTGAACTAGAACCTAGCAATGAAAACATTAAGATGACATTGGAATATAACCTAGCAATGAAACCATTAAGACGATATTGGAATAGAACCCAGCAATGAAACTATTAAGATGACATTGAACTAAAACCCAGCAATGAAACCGTTCAGACAGCATTGGACTAGAACCCAGCAATGAAACTGTTAAGACGGTACTGGGTACAATGCAAGCAATGCGAGCATTAAGACAACATTGGACCGGATCATGATCACCAACACCCCTACAATATAATATAATTGATATAATATGTTGAAGACTTTCTTAAACTTCTATGAAATCCAATCTGGCCGGAAGTCAGGGTGAATGTGTAGGGTCCAAACACATTGACAGTAGTTATCACAAAGCATGTTCTCCATGATTCATTAGAACATTTTCTGTTTTCATACCTTCTTCAATTTCTCTGCAATTATACGCATCAATGATAAAACGATATGACTAAGTATACAGTCGACGTATAATAAATCCATGTTAAACTTCCTTTCTTTACAATTTATTTTTATTTTTTAAAACAATTTCCTTTATTATGAAATATAATTTCTAAGATGTATAGAAAGAGCTAAAACTAATAAGTCTACTCAATATCAAGTAGATAAAACAATTTTTAAAAAATTCTGTTTTGAACATGTTTAGGTCGGTACGTTGGTTGGTGGGGAAAAAGGGAATCAAAGAAAAGATGACAGATTTCAGATGTTTATTTCAAAACCTTCGATTGGACTCTGATGGAAAGATATAGTTGAGTTCAAGTAACAAAATTTTACTTATCCAAGATTTTATTTCCTTCAATTGTCACATTTTGTACAAAATAGCTAAATTGCCAAATATGCAAATATAATAATGGAATCGAAACTTTTTGTCGGAATTTTTTCCACAAATATTTTGTCAACTTGTCTTACAAAGAGGTTAAATAGTTACGGATGTACGTGACGACCTAAAATATTACTAATGTTACATTCCAAAACAGTTACGAATTTCATTCAAAGCTATTTATCGTATTTGAAGTTCTGACATGCATCTATTATAACATTTAGACATTAAATTTTTGTGGTTAACTTTAAAGCCCTAAACTATAAGCGTGCCTTCAGAATTATTAAGCTAGTAGAAAATGTGATACAATCCAGATCTTATATACAATGGTTGCTTGAGGAGAACATGTATGGTGCCATTGGATTGGCAAAAATGAAACAAAATCTTAAAGGTCGAAGAGACTGGGACTTAAAATATAAGCATTACCATCATATAAAAAAAGATAAGAGAACTCTCAAAATTTGTTCATTGACTAGTAAATGAGAAAATAGACACAACCATTTGAAGTAAAAGATATCTCTCGATGAGATATGTTTTAAGTCGTAACATTTCTTGTCGATCTTCTATTTCTTTTCAAGATCTTCATTCTGCAGTAACTGGCTCAGAAGGTTAATAAGGCCTTCTCCGGCGTCATTGTTAAATCGGCACTTCGAATTCAGTGAACAGGCATCTAAAATAAATAAATAAATAAATAAATAAATAAATAAATAAATAAATAAATAAATAAATAAATAAATAATAAAAGCACATTTCCACTTGTGATCTTTAATTTACATGACTGTGAGACTTCAATAGATAACCACACAAAAGTCAGTACATTTTGTGGGGTTGATCCGAGTCTCTTCGATGTCTCCCATTTTAGCACTCAGTAGATATTTTATAATAAAATATGACCCGTCGACGTATAATTGTTTGGATTTTTAAAATTATTTTTGGGCACAGGATGCTAATAAACACAAATATTCCAGTTGGTAAATTGTAGTGTGTGAATTCTGCAACACTCTTCATTACAATGAGGGGCCCCGAGTGGCCGAGTGGTCTAAAGCGTTTTCCGTTATGGATCACTGCCATCTCACCTCTGTCTGCGTGGGTTTGAGTCCAAGATTCGGCTAATGTAGTTATGTGAGAAAGCTTGTCAGTAGCTTCTCGTGGGTTGGGGTTTCTTTCCGGGGGTTTTCCCTGGTTCTTCCTCCACCAATAATACTGGCCGCCATGTATAGACTATCTTGTGCTGAAAAATGGCGTTAGACCCTACAACAACAACATTACAATGAATGTCTAGGGCAACTCTATTTCAAAGGTAACACAGTTCTGCAATATGCAATAATTAATTTTTCTAATAATTGATTGCACCAATCTTTCAACCAATTCAAATCAGAATAAGAACTGCATGCAGCAGTTGTTATCAGTAGTGTAGAATGAAACTTGGGCCCCTATGCAAAGTTTACCAATAAGCCCATTTAATGTTTATCCAAGAGGATCCAAAATGGGTGGCATATGGTCTGTTCCTAGTTTCTTTACATAGTGTATACCATCATTTGTTGGGATGCGCTTATGGGCTCCCTGTATTCTTGGGCCCTTATGCTTTGCTTCCTCTTTCAATAATGGTAGCCACGTACCTGTTCGTTATGTAACGGATTTTTATGATCTTTTTCTAAATAAAATAAGTCTCAAATGATCAATTGTCAATGATATATTCTTTTTTTCCCTTCTAAATGCAGAATAAAATATGGGTAGTTGAAATACGGTTCCAAGCAAAAGAGATACAGAGAGAAGTGTGTGTATGTGTGTGTTACCGTCATCGCAACATATTCCATTTGCCGCACATACGCCCTGCCCTCGCGATCCACACGACTGCCCCCGTCTCTCACACGGTTGGACGCTTTCGTTCTCCTTCTCACATATGGCAGTTTCTCTTGTGCCTATGTAACAACCGAAATCACCACAGCATATATTGGGACCTACACATTGACCAATGTTGTTCGGACCACAGGACTGGCACTGTAACATAGATAGTAATACCTTTTAAAATGTGTTCATAATTTAATTCGTAACTAAGGAGCATGATTGTGATAAGTAATGTATTCTTATACTCTGACACATTTCCCCGTTGATCTGCAGCATGCAAGGTAGGAGCTACAGGTTTATTCGCAAATGTACGCTAAGGGATGTAAGGTACAAAATTAATATTATTTTATGCATTATGCTGTCATTGCATACTTAAGCCACTATTAGTTTTTTATGTATCTTAAGCTATATCAATGCTTACAGTCTAGAAAAAATATATTTGGTGGCATACGTACAAGTTGGTTTAAATCAGCATTACATAAAGTCAATACGGATGACATTTGTTTGTTTGTTTGTTTGTTTAGGATTTTTAACATAGCTTTAACAAATTTTTAGTCATATCGCTACGATGTCTGCAGTGAGGCAGTTTATAGTGATGTAGCATGATGTCCCACCCAGTCACATTATCCTGACACCAGGCCGACCAGTCTTAAGCTGAGCGCCAAGCGAGGCAGCTGTTAGTACCATTTTTGTAAGTCTTTGGTATGGCTCGGCCGGGGATCGAACCGACGATTTCCCGTTTCCGCGGCCGTCGCTCTAACTACTAGGCCACCGGAGCAGTTTCCAATAGGGATGACACGTTTCTAATTGCAATAATCTACCGAATGACTGGGATATAAAACATTTGGCAGAACAACATCAATCACAGTATTCTTTGAATGTATGATACATATTTATTTTTAAAAAAATGCTAAAAAGATGGTACATGCGTTTTCAGAGACATAGGCAACACACCGATAAACTGATTATCTTAGGAATGATCTTATAAATTGAACGGGTTCAACTAGGCCAGACTATGCATCAGAATTATATAATACAAAATTACTTAATTTTGACCAGATTGAAAAAATAACAGTTTATGATCCTAGTAGAGTACAAACATAAACATAAGTTATTGAGGTTATGAGGTTGCGGAATTCACCGAAGGGATGTTTAGTCAGCTGGCATCTGATGCTAACATAGATAACAATTTCGTTCCATTTCTCGATGAACATCTGTGTCAAAGTAATGATACCAAATTCTCGTATGAACTGTCATATAATTGTGTTAAGGGTCATATAGAAAATGGTAATTGGAATCACTCTGATGTACCAATGTCATCTTGATACAACCTGGAATCATCGCACGTGCACGTGAAACGCCCAATCGTTGATTAAACCACATGTGCCAAACACTCCTGGATTCTCTTATACAATGGCGAAGTGGTATTCACCGCTGTGTCCACAATACCAACTTATATTTTACACCAACATTGACTCTATTGGGAAAAGAAAGATCTTGACTGTTGTTCAACAAGTATATTCATATTCAGATAACCCTAATTAGATAAATACGATCATCAGATGTAAATGAGATAGACGTACACGGTGTGTCTGTCAATGAAAAGATTGCCAGACTACACAAACGTCAGAAATTTACATATTCTCCAGGAAGACTTTTCTATAATTGCATGGCATTTGTGCCAGTAAAAGAAGGTAATTGACCAGACGTGCGTGTGTGTCTTGCACCTGGACATGAAGAGTCGGAACAGAGTGATCCAGTCGTATAATTGTACTATGCGATTGCATGATTAATTGAAATTCTATGATGGTTGTAATTGTTGTTGTTGTTGTTGATGTTGTTGTTGTTGTTGTTGTTGTTGTAGGGTTTAGCGTCATTTTGCAGCGTACGATAGGGTATACATTGCGGTCAGCATAAATGGGTGAGGAAGAACAAAGGAAAACCACGAGAAGAATCACCGATCCACGAGAAGTTACTGGCATGCTTTATCACGTACCCGCTGTGGCCGAGCCTGAGACTCGAACACACGCAGATAGAGGTAAGATGGCAGTGATCCGTAACTGTAAGCGCTCTAGATCACTCAGACACTCGAAGCTCCCGAATCATGATGGACCATCGATCTTACTAATGTTAAAAAATAATGGAAGCGGAGCAACAGCTGCAAAATGAAATCATGTACTACTTGTCAAATATGAACGCGTGTCATGATAAGATAGATGATACATGTGGGCTTGCCGGTACAACAGCGGTTCATCTGGTGACATGGCTCACGGCAACAACAATCTTCATAAGTGAAACAATAGGAATTACTGTTGAGGCTATATCGATAGTAACCAGTGTCTCTGGTGGTACTCGCAAATTAGTTTTGATACGATTGCATTAGCGAATACATATTTATTCAGACCGCTTGCAGCGGCTACAAGCAATCTATAATCTATGAACGATCAGTAAACTGAATTTGTTGGAGGCGATGGAGGATAAAATAATTAGTGCGGCTGAATACAGTATACAGTTTTGGCGGAAATTCAAAATCACCAATAACTCACCAGAACAAACAAGGGACCATGCTGTTGGGGATTTGGAAAGTAGAAACAATCTTATAATCTTCAATAAGTTGGATTAATCATCCACGGGGTGCACATAGTATATAGTTTGCATGCCACGTCATTCCATATAGTGGCTGTAGCGATTTTCAGGACCCAAAAAGGCCAACAAATGAAAGCCACAACATTCAATCTATTATTTCTCACTGACATCTTGATTCAATATCCATTAATAAAACAAAATATTGTGCAATTTATTTGTACAAAATGTTATGTCCACTTTAAACGCTATACCCAATCGTATCTTTATCATCATTATAAAGTTCTCACACTATGAAAACAAGAAAAAAATATTTGTTTTCTGGTGCAGAAAGTGAGAATTGACCAGACGTGGAGTTAGAATATTTGAATTCTAATTGAAAGCATTTCTGAACTGTGGCTGATTTTGTTTGTTTACACCAAACGGAGCATTAGCCCCATTTTTAACTCTGTGTTAGTAATTCCCAACACGTGTACTCGGTTCGTGGCCGTACGAAAATGAGTAAAATAATCCTTTATATTTAATGCATGTATACGAAGAAGCCAGTATGGTTCCGACTAGATCTAGTCAATCTGATAATAGTAATATGACATCCAAGAAAATCGCAAACTCATTGTTGGAATACAGTGTTCTTTTTTTTACCAGGAAATGTGGAATTTAGATGTCAAATATTGTAGATGATTTGGTATCTGCAACTCTTGAGATATATCACGATTTTGTTCAAAGCAAATTAGAAGACTGGACTGGAAAAGTACACGTACCTTTTATCTCATAAATCGACTTTTTGGTGCATTAATTTACCGTATCAGTCAGCGTATAGTACCTATACAACTGTGATCAAAAGAAACCAATATAGTTCATCTCACAATGTGTCGCTAGGTTATTATCTAAACTGTTCGTTGTTTTATTCTTAAAGAACAGGAATGACAATGATTTGCCAGCTTACGCACGTGCAATATATGCTCGTAGATGTAATTGAAATATCCTGGTGTATTTTATTTGCAGGTAAAATCCATACAGAAACACTGTAGTTTATTAGGCAGATCTAGGTGAAATTTACTGGCGTTATACACAGGTAAAATCCATACACAACTACTATAGTATATTTGATCTGGGAATGATGCCGTGTTTGATTTAGATGTGATAAAGATACTAATCATATTCAACGTTTCATAAAAGATGATTAGACATAAAAACTGATTTGTGTTACTACAACAATAAGAAGCACTAAAAGATGCCGTCAATTTAGCCGTACCATCGACGACATACCCTTACTGTGACAGAGATTTTAGTGCGAAATAATCTCTCCAGCTGGGTCATTGGAGCGGCCGGTACCGGTGATAACCGGACCATCTTCTATACCACCAGAATCCAGGCCGACCATACACCAGGCAAACCAGTTGGCCGTTCTAGCAGTGGCAAAATAACAGAACACTGGAAATTATCACGTATTCAATAGAACAGCAATAAATCAAAAGGCATGCACATAGTTTTGCGTGTGTATGTGTCTATGTTTATAACAAGCGTTTTGTTGACAAAGTGATATTCATTTTCGAAATACTTGCATACCACACATTTATAATTTGATGCTGACTTGCACCACATCACCTTCCCGCCCATGATATTTCGCTGAATAAATTGCTCGCACAATAAAGGTATGTTTCTCAAATAAAAATTAAAGTGCGCACTGGTAACAAGGAGAAAATTAATTCCTGATCTTAATTCTTTTTTATCAGTGTTCCAAAAGCATTTATCAACACATTAATTACATTTTCGCGCTTTCGGAATATATTGTTAATGTCATTTTCCAGGATGACATAGCATCTTGGCATTAGAAGTCAGCTGAATATTTAATGTTCATAACTACAGGTAGAATCAATAACAGCTTATTCTTCCCGAAAGAATGAAATAAATGTTTGAAAAGTACGTGTGAATCGGACGGATTGTCATCCTTAAGTGGGCATTTTATTTAATGCATTATTTAGCTACATTGTCTTTCCCAACGCGATTACATTAGCGGAAGGTTTTTAACCGTTGCGTTAGGAACTCGCACGTCCAAAAGCGATAGAACGTGGTCTTACTCTACCTACTCGTGTCCCAGTAATATTTAACCTGCTTAATTTGATCCTGATCCCTTAAGCTCCATTATTGGAAAATTGACAAATAGACTACAAAGAAAATCAAACACAACACACACAAACATTAAATACTTGCTACACGTTTGTTCCCAGACTCTTTAATAGTGGTCCACCTCTTCACTATACATTACAATTTTTGTATCGTAAAAGGAGAAGAACACTATAGGCCTTTGCTCGAATCCATTAGCGTCCCTATTGTAGCTCTTGTAATCTCTAATTACAAATTTGTGAAATAAAATATGTTTACTATAACCCCACACAGCCAGACGAAATGTGTGACTTTTAGAGGTTCCCACCCGGGGTCATTGATTTCACAGCAGTACACAGCTTGTCGGAATGCGATATTGCTAATTTTAATAGTTTGTATTCTTAATAGTTGCTCCCTTAAATCAAGATGTGGGATTCTTAAAATTAGCGTGTTTCTGGTCTTATGTAGTGCTGCACGCAGTGCGAATGTTTCTATTTATCGTGAAATAAAGATATTATTTGAGTTGCCCCACTTGAAAACATCCATGTTGCAATTTATTGTGTCGAATTATGCAAAAATATTTGCCATTGAAGCGAGCGTATTGATACCAGATGAAAGTAGCATGTTCTGAAATAACGTCGGATGATAATATCAAAGCAATTTCTAAAGTAAAACTCGAACCTTACAATCAAATAAATGACGTCAGTAAACAATGAAGTCTATTGTCATGTAAACAAGCATCGTACCACATGGCGACCTCACGCGACGTCATGTAACGGCATCATTCTCTATCTACAAAGCTAAACATTAGCCACTTCCGGAACATGTGTCGCACAATAAGTGCCTTGTAATATTGCAATCAGCTACATTAGGTCCCCATATGAAGTGTGTATCGCGCTTCAGATTACTTTTATCCACGTAGCGATTTAATGTTTAGAAACAATTTTTCCATAATAATTAAACGTAATGATGTGCGCTGCAAGAAGACTGGGACAACAATGATAGCATACCACAACTGTGGTGTGAATAACGGAAATTTATCTGCCCCCACTTATCGCAAAGTACAGATACACCGATGGGGGGATGGTTATGCTATCTATATTTGCATGACATTGTTTCTTTACAATAAATGCACAGGCAATAGGTAAAGCGATAAAAAGAAATAAAGTAGACTGAAAGATAACAGCGAAGTCTAAATTTCGTCAATCTCGTCCAAGTTTACAGATCTGTGAAAAGAAACACAAACCACGCCGCAAAATTTGCCAAAACGAGAATTTTGCAAAATTGCAAGTTCTTGAGCATATCCGTTTGAAAGTATTATCTTCTTCCTTCAAATTTTCTTTTACTGATAATATCATTGTAACAAGAATGCTAAACAAATTTAACAAAGAAATGCATCACAAATGTTCGTTTGATGGACAATTGTAGTGCTGGATTACACAGGAAGCACAATAAGCAAGTGCTAAAAGCACCAGAACAGGGGCACCAGACAAAAACTAAATCAAATGAATTGATGATAATAAAATTGAATGAATTATATATGATTACTTTGATCTGCACGCACGAGTATTTAAACATGGATGATGCCAACAATATCGTATGATAAGCTAAAATCTTGTCTTGACATGTTGAACTCATTGTTAGATCCAAAATATCGTTGGCGGGGCCTATACATGTACAGAGGGATCTGTGAGATGGAATATCAGCTGGGGTCCTAATAATCAGTCCCAAGTAATACATTGTGGCGCGGAGCAGCTGTGTTCAGTGAGGTTACCATTGTAATAGTTTATTTTGTTGTTATTATTTTTTTGTTCATCTCGGATTATTCGAATAGTTGTAACAAAGCCAATGAGTTTTGCGCACCTTTTTAAATAAAGTTACTGCTAAATATAGTATTAACTTATAAATGAATATATCAAGCCTTTTTTAAAGTGTCAAACAGTTATGAGGCGAGCCAGTTAAGAATATAAAGTTGACTTAATTATCATGTTTCCGTTTAATGATAAATGGGATACAAACTATGTATGTAGTTAAAAAAAAGTTAAATACATTCATTTTTGCAAGGCATATAGCACACACATATGTTAACGTGATGTTCTAAAACAGACCATGCTTTAGAGGAAATATAGGTATCGGCAGTTTCACGCATTCTAAATCATGATATATTTTAGCTTGCAAGTCGTAAAAACTGGGCAAGATAAATGCCAACGTGAACACTAGAGTAAACTCTTTCGCTCATAGGACAGTGCCACACAAAATGAAAAGCCATTTTACACATGTATTTATATGGCCATCGAGAACAACTGAGGAAAGGTCCTGCTAGACTGATATGTGTATATCGACAAAGAATACATATACATCACGAAACGTTGACATAACATTAGTCCATGTCGTTACAATGAAAAACATTACGAGGATATGGACCTTGCATTTTTCTGCACATTACACTATGCGTCGGTGATAGTTTTCAAAAGAAAAGTCTTAACACTTTATTGTTCATCTTTATTAAAAAGATAATATAAGTCGTTGTTGACTTAAAATTCAGAGATATATAATCTGTTATTGTAAATCGAGACATTTAGTACACTGAATTCGAATTTTATAGAAGTTTATTTGATGAGTAAAGATTGCTTGCTTTATGTAGCCAGGAGGTGGATCCATGAATATCGTTTAGAGACTTATCAGAGCACAATTGTAATTTTTAACCGTCGAAGAAATTTGTAGTACGAAACGTTTCGAACATTTCACACAGGTGGCAGTCTGTTATGCGCCTCCATGGCCGCAGCAGGCATATTTATCTATACCTCGAAACCTCAAATTAAGTCTGATCAGAGAGAGAGAGAGAGAGAGAGAGAGAGAGAGAGAGAGAGAGAGAGAGAAAGAAAGAAAGAAAGAAAGAAGGAGGGAGAGAGAGATTTGGATTCTTAACGTAGCTTTAACAGTTTTTCAGTTATATCTCTACGATGTCTGCTCCACAGCCAGATAAGGGGTCATGTCAGAGGGACATTTCCCTGAACCATCGTTAGTATTATCTGAAGTTTGTATATGTAGTCAGCATAATACTGCAATTTTCAGCCCTCTCCGGTGGCCTAGTGGTTAGAATATCAGCCTCTGATACAGGAGGTCGTGGCTTGGAACCCCGACCAAGTCATAATAAAGACTTGTAAAAATGTTAGTAACAGCTTTGTCGTTAGGCGCGCAGGATTAAGAGGTTAATTTTGGACTGGTCAGCCTGGTGTTAGGATAACGTGGCTAGGTGGGACATACTGATACATATCTGCGTCATGATACCCCAGTGCTAGACATCATTATAAACTGCCACACTGCTGATATCGTCGCTATATGACTGAAAAATTGTTCAAGCTACGTTAAAAATCCAAACACACACACACACACACATCTTTAAAAAAAAAAAGGAAAAAGGTTCCTTTTTCAAAAGTACATGCTATCCAGAGTTGTATACAATCTTTGTTATATTACATAGAGAGAAAAGCAAAACTTAATTGATATGGTGCTGATTTAAAATGAGTAAGGATGAACTTTACTAGAACATTTCAGCCTTCCAATATAATATAACTAGAGACCTCAGAACCGACGCATGAAACTACTACAGCTTTAACTGATTTGAGATCCATGTTGGCTTTATTTACAAAGACCTCAATCAAGTAAGAACCACATACACATTTGCATGTTACTTCACATCCCATACACATCAAAATACAAAATACAATGAATGTGGATGCAGCATGAAGAGAAAAATATATAAACCCGAATTACTAAAATTTAAATCTCGACAATTGGTGTAAATTCACATATCGCATTTGTTCCCGGTGTTCATCAGGTCAAAATTGATGATACAAATTTTAAACTTTTCAACCAGACGATAGATGAGTATACTGATCAAGTAAAAGAGGAAAGGGTATAAAGAAAAAACAAATAAAGATTCATCATCGACTTCAAGAATCAGATAGAATAAAGAACATCAAGTGTAAAGTCTAAAACAAAGAAGGAAAATATGAAAAGCTGAGTCAGAGGCACTCCAGCAGCGCTTTCCTGAACCAGAATTAGAATCACCTGAAGGAGCAGCCGGAAGCGGCCTTGCCACTTGCGACAGACGTCTTAGAAGGCAAGGTGGTAATGTAAATCACCGGTGATTCAAGATAAACATTGTTCCAATAACATCCTTGCTGATGTTAAGCGACTAGAAATTCTGATTGGTGGAAGACGAGCGAGTAACAGTTCCCAAGAATTCATTAATATGGCATCTGCTATTTATCAGCGTTTATTTATCAGTGGCGTCATTGACAGTAGCGTCCATCGGGCATTGATAGAAAAGATTACCGACAATTACTATAGTAAGTTTTCAATTAGATCGGTGATAACAGAATAACATGATTGTACACAAAGCCCAACATGGGCCTGAAAACGTCAGTGATAATTCACGATTACATGTTTGTAAAAATGATCAATGGGAGATAGACTCTGCAATATTATTCAAGGTTTATTTAGAAGGATAGCCCCAAAAGCTATCCCCACTGCAAAACAGGTATGAATGCCATTGAAGGTGTTCGTATAAAGGGTATTGACACACTAGGTGATGTTGCGGGTAAAGCATTCTCTGCTATCAAAAACAGACTCACGCGATTAGTTCGACGAAAACCACAGCATGTAAAACTACCCAGCACCAGAGTGATGTCAGCAAGTCAGAATAATAAATCAATCCGCAAATGAAGAATTAGCAGGTTGGCTATCTCTCACAAAACAAAGCGTCTTTAAGATAGATTCCCCGCAAACCTAATACAGGGTAGTGGTTTGACCAGTCGTCATCGATGATCAGCCACTTATTGATCAGTGTTATAATATAGTTTAAGAGAAGACAACAGCGAATATAATAATAATGTTCTAGCGTATGTCTTATCCCACATTTGACATGGACACACCAGTACTCAAGGTGAGTCTGTTCGTGATACTTAATATTATTCTTATGAAGCACGAGAACCAGATAAACGTGGTCGAATTAAATTACAAGTCCTAGATATATCAAGGTATTTCTTGCCCACCGAGGCTTTTATTGAAGTTGTAAACGAGTAAATTAAAGGTTAACGAGTGAAAAATGATGATACCCATATGCAGCAATTGAAAGATGTAGATTCGTTAGCAATGGTATTATAGCGTTATTTAACAGTGCTAAAGCATCCCATGTCCAGTTTTGATTTAATTGATGCTGCTCGACGATTAAAAATAAAACGCTTGAGAGATCAACTACCAGACAAACCAAACCATGTTAAAAAGTCAATATCATAACAGCGATGGGCGTTCTGGTCCAGAGACTCACTGGGTTTTATTCGCGAATGACCACTGTAGCGTTGTTTATTTTGATTCGTATGGATTGAGGACACCAAAATACTTTCTGCTGTATAGTTTCTCAGCCGGCCACAAACCAATCTGTTATTCAACATTAGCAGCACAGACAAAAACGGATCGACCAATATCCTGTCCAGAAATACTTGCTGTACTTAATGCTGGTCAAGGTCATCAACACCGTCTCAATGTTGTAAACATGTTAGAAATTTATAATGGTAGATATTTACGAAAGATCTGCAAAAGACAAAGCTCCAGTGTGACATTGATTTTTCCAAATATGCAACACGAGATGATCTTGCATGTCTTTTGCGTCTCACCCATGTTGACACAAATGAAGTAGCTGATTTTCAGGATCAGCAAGGACGGTTAAAGACGAGCAATATATTGTTACAGATCGTTATCAACGTGATCCGTAGAAAAACGAAGATAACTTAGTGGTGTTTACTAACACCGGTAAAGTAAAATAAATCGGAGGAATCAATTCTAACAATGTCTAGAGAGATAGCTGGATGTTTTAAAAAAATCAGATATAATACATGGCGACCTCAACATGACCAAAAATACAGTTACCAATGTGAGAGAACCGAAATCAGACAATGATGTGGCAACAAAACAATACGTGGACTACGACAAAACCGCGGTCAGAACTGAGATCAGGAAATGTGTTGCTGAAGCCGGTGATGCAACGACTGGCAATCTCAAAATGGATGGAAGTAGCATTGTTAAATTGACAGAACCGGAATCAAATCATAACGCTGTACAGAAGAAATTGACAAAAACAACATCCCGATGATGACCTCGTTAATGACTTTCAATAGTGGAATGGCCACATTCAGATCTAAATATTATAATCAGCTAACTGATTTATGTATTTTTGTAGAAACATAAATATAACCATTTATAATTGTTTTTGGAAATCCAACAGTCAAGCTATCTGAAATTACACACAACTTGTTGATTAAGGCAGCGTTACAATAACAATCGAAATTATTGACAATGAGCTAACCAACATCAACTCAAGAATCAATTCGATAAACAATGAACTCGATAAAATCAAAATAATTGGAGAAAACTGTAATTAACAAAACTCTGCTCATCAATATGGCATACACAGTAGCGTATAGATCAGCAATATGGACACTACAAAACAAATCCATCCGATATACCGCTAAAGTTACACTCATCTGCATTTCATCACTGTAAGTTTGAGATATAGATGAGAAAAGTATGGGTTTCACCGAAAGATTTTCCGAAACCATATCTGTCGTGTTTTCTCAGAATATTGAGGAAATTTTCATACTGGATCCAGTGGACAAAAATGCCATTGCGAGATGTTTGTGGTGTCCAGAATTCGTCGCGACAACACCTTAGGCCATACCAAAATGAATTGCACAGAGTCCTTTCGGTATAATTAAGAATGCGAGTGGAAGGCATCACTAGAAGAAACCATCGACGAACATACGACCAACATAAAAACAATATCAGCGTCATTGACAATGTTGTATATGTGGTTCATTCCTGGTCGCTGAAACAACGACGTTAATCAGTACATTATCAGCGACACAAGTGAAAACTCCCGTGGTTGCAATCGATATATCTGTTGTTGTTTGTGTTTCTGGTGTACTAAATATTATCACGTAAACAAACTGACATGCGTCAGTATACAAACATCGCACGAGCACACATAAATAACGTATTCTGCGTCATATACGTAAATAAATATATCATCGATACTGTATACAAATATCATCGATACATAAACAATGGTGCAGTATCATACGATGAATTTTCTGCAATCAGGGACTTTTATTATCGGTATCCCAAGAACTCAGAATTACCGTTGCCCAAGTCACCAACGCTGATAAAAACAACCACAAGACTAGAGCATATAATCGCTAACATAACGCCTACGACGACCACAATGATATCAGCGATATCAACAATGCCAGAATGCGATATTGGATTTCCAACTCCGATTAAAGCTCCAAATGGTCGGTCACTTGAAATCGCACTGACATAATTACGACTTCATTGTAGTTGTCCAAATATCATAGAAAAATTATTTAGTGGATTATCCGCCAATAATTCACAGGTTTTCTCGCATTAAAGCTCTGATGGTGCAACTGGTGTCCAGGTCCCAATATGGAAAGTCGTTATCATCCCAACATGATCAAATCAAATCGAACAAATGATGAATTTCGTACAAGTAGATGAATAAAAGGTAAATAATCAAATATTTCTATAACGAACAAAATCAACCCAAACCTGGCGAATGATGTCGCGTATAAAACCCATATTTGCAACAACGACAAATAGCGGAGGTAAGCTAATTCACTCGCTGAATTCAATAAAGGATAAAAACTTACGTGGATCACAATCACACTATAATTGGTTAAGTTCGGATGTGATGGGTAAACCATTATTGGGAACGTAGGCTTCCGAGCTGGCAATTAAACTCCAACAATTATTTAATGGAGTCAATTTATTATATTCCAAGAGGATATTGGAGAGGTACAGCAGCAATTAAGACAACTAGCTGATGCAGTAGATGTCACACAATATGTATCCGCATATTGTTTGTCACAACAGGATTATAGCAAATTATCTTCCAAGTACAAAAACGATACAACATGGACGCTTTGATATCGGCACACCCAATGAAGTTCATCAGGCAGATATCTTGTTTTACCATATATATGGCGCTCACCAGTTTCGTATTTTTCATAGGGTTAGAATTATTAAAATAAATAATTTTCCCAGATGTCTTTATTGGTTATACTCGCGATTTAAAAAGGACCTTGTATATCTTAGGTATAATTAAAAGTGCCTTTAATTCCCTTTAGCTTGGTATATGATAGTTGGGTGGAAAATACAGCTCGGCCTTACTTCCAATATGACCCTCTCAAAACACTGTTAGCTCCGCTTGGTCATTTTCATTTCACTTCCTGGAATTTAGAGGTAAATTGTTTTAAAAAGAGCCCATAACTTTTATTTACATTATATATATATATATATATATATATATATATATATATATATATATATATATATATATATATATATATATATATATATATATATATATATATATATTTGCTAATTCATTCATTGCACTTTTAGAAGCTGTTATTGTCCAGTCTGAAAAAAATCATTTTCCTTATTTTATTAACTGCTAAAGATCGTGTATTTTAGACTAATTCAGGCTGATTTATTAAGCACAAAGGAGCAGTTTTTTTTAGTTAGGTGTGTGCTTTGATCATTTACAATTTCATCGGTACAATATCCAATGACATTTCAGCCACAGTACATCAAAGTAACATACAGGTATATTAACATTCTCTCCATTGTGCATGTTGCAAATATAAACATCTTCACCTTACAACCACCACTTTCTCAGAAGTTCATAATATCTGTAGATATTATAATTTAATCACTAATATAAATGGCGTACATACAAATACGCGTTACTGTCGTAGACGTTGCAAGTAGATACAAAGCGGTTGAATCGTTATCGTCTAAAACAGCAACTGAAGTCTCAGCAGCGCTTGAACGAATATACTCGCGTCGACCCGGGCCACATGCTTGACAGCGATGGCCAAAACTGCTACAGGTTGATCCTGGCAAAAGAATTTCTCTGTTCAGTAAATTGGCTGATGAAATATATAACGGTTTAACGACAACGTCTGTTGCATAGCCTCTACTGGGACCTCTTCGATATCATTAAGAACTAGTGTTTCTGGATACCCTTGATGTTGCCGTGTATCATGCAGAGCGATAACATAACGAGTTGGCAATTGTTGTCGGTGAAGATCAAAAAATGTACCCTGCACGTCATATGGTACAATGTTCCTAGATGCAACTATTAGGGCGCCACGAGTTCCAGAAGTCCGACATCTGTGCCTCTAGAATTAGTTGAAGCATGATTTTACATTGAATGTTATCCGGTTGTAGTCTTATTAGCAATTGAGCTGTCGCAATGTTTCATCATTTGATCGGTAGTTGCACAACATGCCCTCGTAGTATACAATGCAGATTTTCAGCCAGTAATGCTGGAATTCTCCAGTAAATGGAGGAGATTGTCCTGGATCGCCACAAATAATAATTGATTCGGCTTTTGTTGATAACGAATCAAGAAACGTCTGTAATGTTTCTTTGGACACCGTGCATATTTCGTCCCAAATAAATATATTCTTTTGATATATTTCTCACCCATTCGTTCGTGTGTCCATGCCTCACCACGCCATCTAAAGAAGCTATTATACGTGGATCACGCTGCCACAGCGATGTTGCAATTATCTGGCAAGCTAGTGAGTTGGCGTCAATACGATCATATCTTAATGTGCGAATAATTCTATTGCACGCGTTGTTATAGTAGTACCTACTCTACTGGAACCTCATTAAGAAATTAGTTTTTATTTCATGCCGGTTGCTTGGGATGTCAACGAGTAAATTTTGCTGGCGTGTGTCTGCAAGGTAATAACATAACGTGAATTGCTGAGTTGGCAATTTTTGTTTGTGAAGATTAAATACTATGCCTACACGTCTTCTCGTACAATGTTCATGGATGCAACTATTAGATCATCAGGACGCCATGAGTTCCAGAAAGCAGATATCGGTGTCTCTGGAATTACTAGACGTATGATTTACATTGCATTTTATCTGGTTGTAGTCTGATGAGTGATTTTAACTGTCATACTGTTTCCTCATATAATCGTTGGTCACACAACATTTCGTCTCGATACCCAATGCAGTTTTTAGCCAGTCATGTGGAGATTCTTCAATAAATGGCGGAGGATGCTCTGGATCGCCATACATAATCATTGCCGTTGATTTCGTCGTTAGGTCACCAAGAAATGTCTGTGATGTTTCTTTGGACACCGTGCATATTTCGTTCTTAATAATTATCCTCGTAATATATTTCTCACCCATTCTTTCTGGTGTCCATGCATCACCACGCCATCTAAAGAAACGAGGATAATGCATGCGCTGACCCCATGATGTTGCGTATCTCTGGCAAGCCGGTGAGTTGGCGTTAAAAAGACGTAATAGACATTATGCAGGTTTGCGAATGATGCTATTATAGTTTTTTCTGCTATGAAAACAGAAGAAATATCTTTGAATGGGTAATTGTAAACTTAAAAATAAAGCTAACCAATGTGAACTTACCTGTACCTCCCAAACCCAAATAAAGGTGTTAAGTCTAACACACTCTGTTTTCATCTAGGCGTGTTTGTGCTTGATTACAAATTGCGAAGCTAAAATCCCTCTGAATCTCTTAAAGTTCGCACTTAACGATCCAACAATTGAAATGGATAAAGAAAAATACAACAATTGCCCAAGATACAACAGATATCCAACGTCATTCAACCGGGTCGCAGGCACTACCTTTCGTAATTTTTATAATGTCTTTTTGTCGTTTCTTCATACTATACATTATAGAGTCTGCTATTAGAAATTGGTTAATCACTCGATCTGAGAACTATCATCCTAATACCGATGCTCCTATTCAGACAAATAATCGCTTCAATCTAGGAAAGCAATAAACATAGACGCAAATACAAAAAAACACCTATCCTAGGCCTCTTATAATATCATTGATGTTGGCATGGTAATTCCCATCAGCAATTATGTAATTTTTATACTAAATTGACCCTGAGTACCATTCATCCTAAAGCTACACTAGAACATCTATGTATCCTTTTTACAGTAGTATAATACAATAATCTGCGTGAATTGTATGTCATCCCTGTAATTAAAAAAAACATATTAGTCAAGTAATTAATTCTGGCCCTATCATTGTATTTTGCTGGGGCAAGGTATCAAATATTGAGCTGAATGTCTTCTATGCAAAATCAATTAGTTGTTGTCTCAATAAAATATGTGTTCTATGAGAAATAAAATCAAGCAGGTTTGTTTCGTTTATTCGTTATTTGAACTTGAAAATGTTTCAAACGTCATATGCTTTTCAGGAATGACGCATAAATCACAAATATGTCTAGCCTTATGCTATCATTGAACAAGATACAATTTGTGTCAGGATAACATTTGACTGTTCTTCTGTGTTTATCCTGCTTACTCATTACTTTTCCGTATGGAAAATCGTCGATAAGACAATACTTTGTCTTTATCACATGGATAAGCTCTCAGACTAATATTCCACCTATAGTCTGCAGTAGCTGTGTAATTATGCTGCACAATCCTTCTTCTTTCTTTTGCTTATTTGTCTAATATTTTTTTTATTTTATTAATTTCTATTTTGGGGTGGGTTGGGGTGGGGTGGGGGTTTCGGTTGGGTGGGGTGTTGAGATAGTACTCTCTGTGCAACTTTAATTCATTCTGTCACCCTCGAATATTGTACTCAGACAGAACTATATCCACAATCCAAGTTCATTTGATTTTATCTACGTGCATAAGTTACATTCAATCTGTTTTGTTGTGTGCCATTTCGTGTGTGATTGCTCGTTGAAAGAACATTTTCGCATGCATATATGCTTCAATATGCAATTTAATTCTTACCTAACAACCTACATTCTACCTTCCTATCTCTTAAATCTACATTCATACAAACCAATAATATTAACAGTATAAGCCACGCTAGGCATGGGCAGAAGATAAGGGTTAAAAATAATTGTCTGTCATAGTCCTATTGATAAAAGAACCGTTATATCATTGTAAGAAAGGTAAATATACACTTTTTTCTTCAAACTAAATATGAGTCAAATGTGACTAGGTTTGTTTAAAGTCGTCCTAATGAGTTTTGGTTTTGCATTCTACCACCCATGCTATTAGTTATTTATCGGAGAAAAGAGAATACATTATTTTCAGTCGATTTTATTTTCCCAATAAAAATGAGTTTCCTCTCGGGTACTGTGTATTATGTATCACGTTAATAACATACCAGACTTTTTTGCACGTTTCATTTGTCATATAAATAATTTAAAGTTTCGTCACCTGAATTATGGCAGTCTGTCTTTATAAAATATTTGTCAGATATAATTAAATAAATTGATTTGGTGTTTTGTTGCAGTACAATTAGTGCCGAGGTAATTGAAGTAAAGTTCATGCCCCAAAATACCGACGTAGCCGACCCACTCTGGTTCAATGGTAGGATTCCGCACCGATTCAGTCTCCTGAGCAACTGAAGAGTGTATCAACTTCCGATATGACATAAAAACAGGGATGTTATGGAACTATTATAAAGCTATACTCCACATTGTTTCTGATTTTACTGAGAAACGCTACTGAATGTTTAGGCACACTAAAATTTTAAAGAACCTTTTATTTTATTTTATTTATTTGTGCTATCAAATCTGAATAGAATCAGTTCTACTATTCTTGTGTCCTGTGTTTCATTTGGTCAGTAATGTGTTAATTCACATCATTTTTATCAAGCTAATCTTCTCTGGAAATACGAAGTGCTCAAAAATAATATTCCTGGAAATAGAGACTTGGACCTTTAGTGAAATTTCAATATTGATATATTATTGGATTGTATTATCGTGATTCAATAAAAGACAGTTTGCACATTACTGTGACACATTCCACAACAGGCACGTCAACACTTCAAGCGTTGGATTTATTTTTTACAATGCTAGAATTTCTTCAAAACTTTAATCATTAGGACCTGTGTTAGAAATTATATGATAATTTGGGATTTATCTCGCAATACCGTGTTTCTTATATCTTCCACTTTCTATCCAAGGGAAAACAAATATTTATTGAATTGTAAAGATATTGTTGGTTCTCACACTCTTCTCTACTACTTATTAAGACCATAGCGTCGTACTAATAGAAAGAACGTACAGCTGAGTACTCGAAACGGATGGAGATGTGTAGGCTTTTTTTAATTAGTAAATGGTTATGGTGCAATTGTTTTAAGTACGTTATGCGTAGCTTCTATGTGATTTTGTCTTCAGCAACGTGAATTCGACAAGCCCATGCAGAGTGAACGCTTGAGTGTATGTAGTTATTTAACAACAAGACGTCAACATACCTGGCCGTCCTATCAAGTTTGCAAAGGCAGTTTTAAATAAAACAGCGCTAGGGTACCCCTGAAGAGTTTGTGTAGATAATCATGTGGTGGTGTAAATCCATACGCATCTAAAGAAAAAAGATGTTGAAGCGACTCAGTGAGTTCCAGGTCCGGCTAACGAATCTACATTAACGACTCCGGTTTTCCATATGCGGGAGATCATCGATGCAATTTCGTTCCGCATAAAGACGCCTCGCAAGAGCTTGATTGGTTTTCTCATTGCGAGTAAATCCAAGTTGGCTAACGGATTGTGGTCATAAAGGGCCATACCCCATAGTTAATGACGTCTTTTGCTCCTCCAAGACGTCTTGAATTATTAAAATTCTTTAATTTTTACGAGTTTTCCAGGTAGTCGAATGCCGTTTCGTTTGATGAATATCCCCCGGTTACCTTTTTCTGAGCTATGACGGATGCAGTTCCGACTACTCCTAAAACTTAAACAGCCTCTTTCGCGACCACATGATCAGCTCCACTTTCATGGTGCGCCGTTATGTTGAAAATTCGACGTGAACGAAATGATGACATTATTTCCAGTGCGTACAGACCTTACTATGGTTTTCCAGCCTGTCAACGTAATCATGGAATCGCTGATAGTCTGCATTCGATCGTACAATGAACAATAGACAAACACTGCGTATTGTTCATACCTTCACCACTAAATCCATCTCGTTTTGACTATTGTATAACTTTTTACCTGACAGCTTTTCTAACACTTATCTTTTACTCCCGTACCCTTTATTAACCTTCCCGAATATACCCACCTAAGAAAATTTGCATTTATCTTGTCAGACGGTTTCTTATATGGTTTAGCTAGGTATTTTTAAATATTTTACGGCAGATTTCACGACTTCTTCAAGAATCTGTAACGTAAATTAACCACTTTTGCACGAGAGGCAACGTTTGGATGTCTCAAAAGCGCATGCATGTATGCTTTTCTTGCACCGTGGGTATTATTATTTTAATGTCATGTGCAGATTGCCTGAGTTGATTCTCGGTAAGCATTCTTGTAAGAATAATACTTATTTATTCAACTGAAGTGAATTTTATATACCGGTACCTTTTACTTTATATGGATCGTAAACGCAATCGATTCGATCCTGAGTATTATTCCGTGACCGTCGACAATATCGTTTGCTTTTACCTCAACGGCGGCATCATTTGTTTTGGTGACTCTTCTACTCCGCTTTCATTAATACTCACGAACATATCCATTTGGTCTTCATCGCGGATTACATGCCGCACGTGAGGGATGGTCGAGCGTATGTGCCAAGCATAGCCCGGCCAGAGAGATTACGGCATTTGTAATGACATGTTCTGATGTAGATCTTGTCATCTATGGTGATAACATTTACACCCGTTTATTGTGTACCCACGGGAATGCACTTTTTTGTGATAAATGCGTAAATTGGGTGGTGGGTGGGTAGGTAGGATGGCTGGACCCGGATCAGAAATAAAATCCCAAATACTTATTTACCACTACTGGGGTTACATTATGCAACAAAAGCAACTTCAGGGCAATGCTTTAATTGTAGGAAACAATTCTGTGGAAATAGTATTTGCATGACCAATCATTTTGGTGTCCAGCCAATCTGAAATGTTGTCACTACACTTATGCACTGTCTGATCGGGCTTTTGTACTAATGGAGTGAAATACAATTTTCTTTACCTACGATGCAGCTAGGCAGTTGATGTTTTAAAGGGAGCATTGGACGCACTAAACTGATAATTTGAATGGCTAAACTCAATCTAATGCACTTAAAACTAGAGCGTTATTGATTCTGTAGAGCATATAAGAAACAGCTCCGCGTGTTATTATCAGCCATCAAAGTTAATTTTGACGACTTCTTTTCCGGACTGAAGTAGCTCGGTCTGCGTTTTCATCTAAACTATAATCTCTTCACCTACCTACTATCATCATAATGGAATCAGGACTTGTGTAAACAACATTTAAAACATTGTAATGAAAGGTTTATATTTAAATGAAGACGTATTTATTCGACTGTATTTGAACCCTCCGTCGCAGAATATTGTGTACGAGAGTCATGCAGAGAACGGTTACATCTAGGAAAAGATAACTCTGGACCATGAAATTTACCACTAGTTATATATCTTTATTTACGCACGCAGAGAATGGCTTTTTGCAAAACAGCCTTGTATATATATATATATATATATATATATATATATATATATATATATATATATATATATATATATATATATATATATATATATATATATATATATATATAGAAAGTTAATAAGCCTTGGTCATTCTTTTATATTAAATGCATATAATAAATCGTATTTGCAAGATATTTTCACAATGCCGACATTCTAGTAATAAGTGAATCGCTGGAGCAATAAATGCAACATTTAAAATTTAGTAAATTGTTTCCCCCTTTTAGTTATACACTAACTTTGAAACCTACCAGGATACAATGACTAATTGATATTTAAATCATAGTTATACACTTTTAGTTATACACTAACTTTGAAACCTACCAGGATACAATGACTAATTGATATTTAAATCATTTTTGGGGCAAAATGATTTATTTCAAAAACATACGTGATGAAGGAGATGAAGTAAGATCCGATAGAAATAGTCATAGGGATGGACATCATTTGAGTGACATTTTGAAAAAGACCACCCCAACCCACAAAATAACGCATTATATCATACCTACTTTACAAGGCTTATCCATATAACTATTATTTAATGATTATCATATAACTATTTTTATTTTTAGAATCTCAATGAACACCAAACAGGAACGCAATAACTTGTGGAATTTAATCCTAGAAAAACTTGAAGTAAACGTAGACATTCTTGATGGTCCAAAACCTTAAAATGACAAGGGAAAAAACAAGTTTGAATAAGCTTTACCCTTTTGAATTCTACCATCTTGGAAGAGGCGAGATATATTTAAGTCGTATCTTGGAACGTTTACAAGATGTTGAAGAGAAACTAGAGGTTACAAACAACGAAATGACATGGTTTAGATGTGACTCGTCGAAACATGTTGTACCCAATACGGAACGAGATCGGTATTTTTATTTAAAATGTCACTTCAGGAAGTTTAACTAGCCAAGGAGTTGTAAGACGCAACTAATGACCATTTTAAGCAAGAAATTCAGATTCAGCCAGAAATTTGCAGACATATATATATATATATATATATATATATATATATATATATATATATATATATATATATATATATATATATATATATATATATCTGAATTCAATTATTTATTAAATTAAATAGCGTCACTTCAGTACCAGAACGTGGCTAGGATCTACATTTTTGGTGGGTGGGCATTGGCAGTTAACAGAACATTCATAATTGTGCATGATCTATTTTTATAATAATTTGCATATTTAATAGCGTAAATACATACATACATACATACATACATACATACATACATACATACATACATACATACATACATACATACATACATACATACATACATACATGCACGCGTAAGCTCAGTTAGGTTATTCTCATTAAAATTTTGATTGACGATGGTTTACTTTTCTGTTTTTTTTTTTTTGACAGGTAGCCAGTGGTCACTATTTAAGTTATTATTAGGTATGTACAAACTGATTCTTATTACTGGTGTTGGTTTTCCTCTTTTAAGAACAAGTTAATTGGTTATCAACTACGAACTACGGCTAATCCAGTCTGATAATGATCCTCTAAGACAGTTATAGATTCAGCGTCAAATTTCTAATCAAGATTGAAATGCTGCGTTGAAACTAGAATCGATCCATTTCAAATAAATCTTTTTATAGACCCGACAGTTCTTGTCTGCTTGGTCGGGTTCTTTACTTTATTGTCTTCCGCTTTAATATGTGATAAAATACAGATTAATGCATCCATCAAGCTTTTTTTTAAAAAGTCTTTCCATTGTAATCATGTGACAGACTCCACTCGCCTGTGAAGGTTGATGATGACGATGATTCTGTAGGTTATTATTATTATTATTATTATTATTATTATTATTATTATTATTATTATTAATCTCTGATAACACAGTTTAGTACTTATAAAGAATTCAAAGTTTCAACCATTTACTTAATGAAAGCTTTGTGCATCAAAGTTACTCTTACAATTCGAATAACAGAATCTTTCAAATGCATTGGTATTTGACAAGAAATTTTGAACCAGGCAATAAAATATAGCAACATACAGGAATATGAAAATCACAGCCATTAACGTACAGGAATATAAAATCCACTGCCATCAACATACAGGAATAGGAAAATCACAACCATCAACATACAGGAATATGAAAATCACAGCCATTAACGTACAGGAATATGAAAACCACTGCCATCAGCATACAGGAATAAGAAAATCACAACCATCAACATACAGGAATATGAAAATCACTGACATCATCATAAAGGAATATAAAAATCACTGCCATCAACATACAAGAATATGAAAATCACAGCCATTAACGTACAGGAATATAAAAATCACTGCCATCAACATACAGGAATATAAAAATCACTGCCATCAACATACAAGAATATGAAAATCACAACCATCAACATACAGGAATATGAAAATCACTGCCATCAACATACAGGAATACGAAAATCACTGCCATCAACATACAGGAATATGAAAATCACTGCCATCAGCATATAGGAATAAGAAAATCACAACCATCAACATACAAGAATATGAAAATCACAACCATCAACATACAGGAATATGAAAATCACTGACATCAACATACAGGAATATGAAAATCACTGTCATCAACATACAGGAATATGAAAAACATTTGTCATCAACAAATAAGAACTGGAAACATAGGAATAAAGATAAGACAATTTGATGATTTATAGTTGATAAAACGGTCTCGCACATATAGGAACGTAAAGACAATTGTTTCTTATATTCTATACTTTTAGTGTAATTTTGAAGAGAACTAAATTAACTATTTTATTAGTGGGCTGGAGCTAGATTTGTTCAATTTGTATTCCTCTTGAAATATTATGTAGACTTTAAATATTGTTGCTATAAACGGCACGATAATATTCATCATGAAGTATATAATATGCTGAATAAAGTATAATATACTCAGAATGAGGTATATAATATTCAGCATTAGGAGGTTAGTGTTAGGGCTGGTCGGCCTGGTGTCAGGATAATGTGACTGGGTGGGACATCATACTACATGTCTGCGGTATGATGTCCCAGTGCTACAGATTAAAACGTTATTTGCAGGAAAGAAAACGTAGTAGAGTTTAAAACATCATTAGATGTGAACATAACTGTGTTTTGCATAGTTTCAAATATCATTTGTTATGAAAAGAACGCTACAATGTAGAGTTTAAAATATCTGTTTTGAAATGAACGCTGTAGTTTTAGGATTAAAGTATTAATTTTTGTGAAGAGAACACTGAACGTTAAAAAACGTATAAAAAGTAGCGTCACAGTTCAGAAAATGACGAACTACTTCGCTTGGAAAGTATCACGTTCCACGTTCGATGTTACCCTCTTCACTGTTAAGAGGATAGCGCTTGTGCACATAATGCATTTTCTATACTTGTTACTATAAATAAAGTCTTTAAACTTCAATCTTTCTTTTCAACAAAAACGAGGCACGCTATACCTCTCAAAATCTCAACTTTATGATTGTTTTAAGATAAAAGAAAGATAATTTTGAAATTTTAACGCCTTGCCAGGTGTATTTCTTCGCAGTTATTAATGCTTGTAGCAATATTCTTAAAGGTATGTAGTGATGTGCTATAAACAGTAAAGCTCATTGGGAACTTTGCGTAACTAGCATAATTAATAAGCAGCAGATTTCACTAAGTAAAACTTTCCTAGAAACATATTATATAAAGGAACCATGAAACAATACAATTCCACTATCAGATCTAATCAGTTTGACATGAAATTAAGTGTACACTTCGGTATGCTTATATTTCATCGTGATCAAAAACAGTATATTACATTCAGCATAAGGTATACAATATTCAATATGAAATTTATAACACTAAGCAATAAGTATATAATACTCATCATGCAGTATATGATATTTAGCATGAAATATTTAATACTCAGTACGGAGTAGATAGTACTCATCACTTTGCACTTATCAGTCAGCATGAAATATATAGCATGATGCATACAGATATATAATATTGAGCATAAATTATATTATACTCAGAATGAGGTATATAATATTCATTATAAAGTGTGGCGTATATATTATTCATCATGAAGTATATAATATGCTGAATAAAGTATAATATACTCAGAATGAGGTATATAATATTCAGCATTAGGAGGTTAGTGTTAGGGCTGGTCGGCCTGGTGTCAGGATAATGTGACTGGGTGAGACATCATACTACATGTCTGTGGCATGATGCCCCAGTGCTGGACATCACTATAATGCGATATGACTGAAAAATTGTTAAAGCTACGTTAAAAATCCTAATCACACAAACACACACATTCATGTGTTTTATTCACGTAGTTAATTACGAATACAATAACTATTTGTATCGTTTAATCCTTGTATATTACAAAAGACACCGACATAATGTCAAAATAGTGTGATCAAGTTTTATCATCATATTGTTTTGTTGTAAGCATGAGTGACTACTCTACAAGGATATCGTATTTTTTTATATACTTTTTTGTCATCTTTTGCCATTGTTATGTGCTATTTGTGCACACGTCACCACACAGCTTTAAATTAAATCTTAAGAAACCGTAAGCTTTGCCTCAAAGCAAAAGCATGCGTTTAAATCTAGAGAGACTTTTCTGGTTCACACTGATCGGATTTAATCAAAATAATTCAGTGGTTAATCGTATTCAGAGGGATTGCCTTCCTATTTATTTTCCATGGCAATAAATATGATTAGATATTTTTTAAGTATAGCATCAAATACTTTGAACTTGTATTATCTAGCTTTCTTACGTTGATTATATTTCGTTGATACAACCAATATGTTTTAGCAATTTAAAGATACATTTTATAAAGCTGGAAGGCAAAATTATGACCTCACTGTTTCATTGTCTTGTATCATGTTTAACTCTAATAATATATGCGATCTCCACATTGTATCTCTACCTTTGTGTTCTAATATGTTAAATGGATTGAGTCTGTATTTATTTCTGTACATATTTGTCTTTAGTAAATCATCATGTGTCTGGAAATTTTAATGTTCATTGAAATAAATTATAAATATGTTCTTCCCATATCAACTTTTAGCACTGAAAGACACCGAAAATACGAAAACTGTCTATTTGTGTGCAAATGATAGAATATTCGCTTCCTATACAAATCACTCTAAGTCTACTGCAGGGATATATATTAAATGGTATTCCGGTGCTAACTCTACGATATAAATCAATGGTTCGAGGATTTTAAGACAGATTTACCCTTGAGCGTATTAACGATGGTTAATCTCCTTTTGTTGGTATTTTCTCCTTGCACTTTTCAGTGTAATTTTGACAGGCACTTAATCTGTTTATTGCAAAGACAATCATGTTCGCTTATTTGAAAGATTATGCAATTAGCTTTTGAACGATTACGCAAGTTTCGTATAAATGATTTGTCCTTCCATAATGACCATCATAATAATCTGAAATATTGTATGTCTTGGTATTTTATTTATAATTGCATGTGTGTATTTTATTACTACATTTACAGGAAAGTCTTAACATCAACAAAAGGTCAGGTAAAAACTTTTTTTTATTACTTATTACTTTACTTAACTCAGCAAAGGCGTCCTTTGACGATTGATACAAAATATTCCCTCAATACTTCGCCTTGGAATGGCAAAATAGTACAACTTAAAGAATTGCTATTGCAAAAAAAAAAGACATTACGAGGTGGGATGGTTTTGAATATTAAATATCCGTCGCGTGATTGGTTCCTTAGAAAATGCCTCACATACCTTGATTTGAAATGTAAATAGAGGAATTTTAATTTCTAATGTTAAGTGTAATTATCTTGCACAAAAATATTAAATTTTCTGATCCTATCTCCCTAAATCTTTAAATCAGGACAGAACACTTTCAAATACGAAAGAAATCAACGTATTTTTTAAACTAAAATTATTTAGATTTTTTTAATTCTAAGCGATGACATACGTATAAATGGCTGCACTTTTATATATCTCGTTCTTTTGCAGATTTTTTCCTAATGGTCTAAATACTTGAATGCAATTTAACCAAGATGATAAAGATATGATTTGAACTTAAATTGTAACAGCCGCTCTCAGTCCTATTTTTTCTTACAATTTACCTGGGAAAGACAGTTGAAGAAATATATTACAATTATACTGCAATAAATTTGGACTATGTGCAATTTTTTTTATAGCGCCCCGTTTTAAGGAATTCTTAGATTTTTGTGATTACTTATCTGATTCTTGGAATTCGGTGCAATGGAAATGTTCCTTAGCCCAAAATAATTAGCCAATTACTAAGAGCAATAGTGACGGAGTGAAGTCTTGGTGAGTTTCCAGAATACCATGGTTCACTAGTAGTGAATTCGGGTCAAAACCGAATGAGTGACCCTGTCATACCATAGTCCCTTTTTAAATCTAGTGGTGTACATTGGTGGTATGACTGCAGTGGCAGTATTTACGGTATGAAACTGGTAAATTACACAAAGGAATTAATAAATAGGCACTCGACAGATACTTTTTGTGTCGCCATGGTGATAATTGTGATGGAGTTGTAATGGTAAAATAGTTCCCAAAGTTAGGGGGTATAGTTGTATAGTTTCTACGGCCGTGAACTGCTGACGATACGGAAACCTTACGAAGAGAAACCATGCATATGTGCGGTTGATATACGTTTCCTTTTAGCAGGTTGTGAGATATGTTGTGTTGCATTGATTAGAGTAAAATTTATGCATAGAACGGACACGTCGGGCTTTCTAATTTACAACTGAAATTGTATAGAAGTCTTTGGAAATTTTAGTTACACTTATGACTTCTAGCGGGAATCGTGCCAAGGTTTGACATCGCTCGGTCAAGTAAAGACACCTGTCTTGTAACATTGCTATACAATTAAAAGTCTCTGTGATTTAATCCATTGTTGACAATCGATGATCAGCTTTCCCCCCCCCCCCCCACACACACACACATAATAGCTGCTTTGTTACGTTTTAGAAGAAAATACTAAGGTTTGGAATACAATTATACGAGACTGGCAGAGTTTGCGTGTGGGTAATAAATAAAGACTGATCAGGAATTGCCCCTTCTCTGTTTACACTCTGTATTGTGTATTGAATACATCTAACTGTTATTGGAAGCTGTCACAATAGATGCGATGTTATATCACATGTAAGTGATGCTTAACTGTGTGACAGCTGGAAACCGTTTCCGCACACATTCGTGACAATATTCCCTTTAGAACAGTTTCAATTCTTATATACGCTTCATGAAATAGAAATCAAATTTGTAACTAATGTGTAGTCATGTTTATGATTCCTAATATCATTCTTTAAAATGAGCGATTTGCTAACCATTTCTCAACCTTTTTTACCTAAGGGAAATAAACAATAATTAACGCAATGCTGATTTATACGTTACAATAAAAATTGTAAATATGTCATGCTTTTACATTGCTGGAATGTATCTCTGAAAGGAGTGTCTTACTTTTCTTTTCCCAGACTATACCCATGTGATATAAACTACAATTAGATTGGTATTCAATAATAAGTTATACTAAAATTACGTCATCTTGAGTACTGAAATTAAATTTGTAAATAACGTCATGTTTTAGAGTCCCAGAATATTTATGAAAAGCAGTTTTGGACAATCATTTCTCAAAATGCTTAGCCATGTGATGTGAACTTTATTTAAATCTTCATTTAGAAGTTTCATTACATCGTGTTTTATATTTGTAGTATCTTTCTCTAAAACGAGTCGTCAATTAATCGTTTCTCAGAATATGTACCCAGTTGATATAAATCTTAATTAAGCAAGTCTCCATTTAAGAAAGAAAATACAATTACATCATATTTGAAATAAATAGAACCATTAAATCAAGAAAAAATATTGAATGCGAATGCAAAATCTACAATTAAAGACGACGTAGTTACAGTATCTCCCAGATCTCAGTCCCTTTATCCCGAGGGTACAAATAGACATTTCTCTTTTTTTCTTCTCACGTCATGTTTCATTTATTGGAATAATTTTCCTTTCATCTCAATGAGACCTGCATGATTGCATACGAAACATTCGGAAGAAAGGAATTTATGAATCAACAAACCTACCCAAACTAACTAAATGTAATACGAACAATATTTCAAATGTGTAAAATCGGACTGTCTAGAGGATAAAAATAAATCTACAGAACGGGTTCCGAGTTTTTGTATTGCACGCAGTGATTCTGCTAACAAAAACATGATTTTCAAACTATGTAATATCTGTAATATTCTAGTAGCGCGTTCAAACATTGATGTTTTGGTAGATATTTGGTCATTTAATGAGTGTTCCAATCAGAAACGCAAAATATAAACAGATAAAACAAATTTTAAAATTAAGTAACGCCATGTTCAATGTAAATGAATCAGATTGCACATATAATTGACAGGATTGGTGTACATATAATTGGTAGAATTAGTAAATAGATTACTGAAAATATCTGTGTGTTGATAATTAATAGGGTTGGTGTACAGATAATTGATATGATCAAATTACAAATCATTAATATGGTAGGTACAAATATCATTTACAGGACATGTGGATGTACAGATAATTGATATGATTGATATACAGATAATTGGTAGAATTGTTATATATATTATTGATAATTGGTAGAATTGTTATATAGATTATTGATAATTGGTAGAATTGTTATATAGATTATTGATAATTGGTAGGATTGTTATATAGATTATTGATAATTGGTAGAATTATTATATAGATTATTGATAATTGGTAGAATTGTTATATAGATTATTGATAAGATCTGTGTATAGATAATTGATAGGGTCGGTGCTCAAATCATTGATAGCGTTAATGTACAGATCATTGATAAGGTAGGTACAAATATCATTTATAGGACATGTTTACAGATAATTGATCGGATCGGTGTACAGATA